>CM067379.1:68676311-69083811 GCA_034510155.1 Eucriotettix oculatus | reverse complement strand
GAATATGAAATGCCATATGCTGGTATGAAGTATTACTGCAAAGATGGTCTGACAACTGATACCAATTACCATATCATCATCCAGTGTGTATATCACAATTATTGTACATCAACATTATCATGTAATATTAAAAGTTGTACTACACCCTCTAAATATAGACATACAAAAATTATTTTTGTGTATTCTTTCTGTAATACATTGAGGACTATTAGATACTAACGTTACTGTCTTATAGCAAAGCATTTTCATTGTCCTTTTTTTTTAAGTGATCATAAAATTTTGGGCTATTAAATTACATTGACAGCTGATATTTATTTTACATTTATGAAATATTAGTAAGTAATGTTCACATATTAAGACGCTACTCATTCTTGTATGTTATGTGATTAATACTGTCCAATTAAAGTAGAAAATGACATTGTCAGGATAATTGAAACAATTAATGACAGGAAAGAGAGATTGAAAGTTGGTGAATTTCTTCAGAAGGTTAGGAACACATTTCCAGTGACAGCCAATCATCATCTCAAGCCCTACATGGTGCCTGCTATCTGTGAACTTCGGGTAAGTTACTAACTTTCTGTCTCTCTTTCCTGTCCTTATATATACATAAAAAATTAATATCTTGGAGTAATATAATATAAAGGGGGAAAGTATTGGAATGGTGTTTGTAAACCTCGAAAAAGCTTATGATTCTGTACCCAGGAAAGTGCTTTGGAAGGCATTGAAGATGGCGAATGTAGATAACTCCTTAATACAACACACTTATAGAAACAATATTTTTCAGACAAAAATAGGTACAAGACACTAAAAAAAATTGGAACCAGCAAAGGACTACGCCAAGCATGTTCCATGACACCAACACTTTTCAAAATTTATATAGCATCAGCCTGAGTGTGTGGTCCAAAAAATGTAAGAGAATGGGACTAAAGATAATATATGAAATATATTTACATCACCTACTATTCACAGATAACACAATATGGAGAAGATGCTAATTATACATGCCATCAACTATCAATGGATTACCAAAAGTGGGGCTTAAAGATTATTTATAATAAAACAGAGTATCTGACCAATTATTTAGATGAGTTAGACATTGATGGGAAAAAGAAAAAATTTCCGCTACCTGGGCTCAATACTGGAAATAGAGGGTTCATCGAATATGGATGTAAAAAAAAAACAGTGGGAAGAAAGTTATTGAAGAAGATAGTGTCACTACAGAGGAAAAGAGACTACTTCAGTGGTGCAGCCAAGTATGTAGAATGAGAGAAGGATAACCTGCTAACACCTGGATACAGAATGTACAGAAGATCTTCCACCATGGTACATATGTCAATGGAAAGATTTGGTCTAGTGGAAGAAGACAAAAATGGCTTAAAATCATACAAAGTGTCTACAAAATTTCACATTCTGAAAGCTATGGCCCGGCAATATTGTCGGCAATGTGTATCCCGGCAATATTGCGGCTACAGTGCAGCCATAACATTTCTCGCTTACACGTAGTACAGCAATAATGGACGAAAATGAAGAAGTTCTTTATTAGCGCATCGTTATTTATGATCAGACATTAAAGAAAATGGGAACCTGGCTCAGACATTTTTTAAATAAACATGACACAATTCACAATTTAAGCAACGTATTGATTCTTGATAATTATTTATTCAAAAACGTCGCCTTCTATGTCGAAGGAATACTTTGAATATTTCATTCAAAAATTGAGCTCATAATATGGAAAACGGATACGGCGATGGGGAATGCAACACCAATCTATACGAGATTGGCAATTATTCTTAAATTTTGCCCTATACATCTGTGACCTATTTATTCAGTGCACAACTGTTCGATGTAGTATGCGTAGTTTTAAAGGAAGGATTTTTTTTTGCGTGGACACCCGAGGGGGGTCCGCACCCTTCGGGTAGTGTCAGACTCCTACTGACTAAACCACAAACCCGGTTCTTGGCATTGATCCATCCCGGGACCGCGTGAGCATTACATCAGGACGGTGCCACCGTTTCGCATGCTAAACCTCTTTCTTTATCCCTCTTTATCCCTTTTCAATAAATGACAAATATATAAGTTTCAGCAGTTGTCAAATTTGTTGGCTATTGTTTTGTATTCTCAAATAACACACGTCTCAAAATAATGAATTTACGTGAACTGCATAGTAAATGCAATAAATTTTTCGTTTGGGCAAACCGTGTTTGGAAAACTGTATAATATTTATAAGAAACACGGAGAAAGAACGACGCTAACGGCATCTAATATTAATTTCTAATTCAGCTGATTGGCTACGGAGACCTCTAGGTGAGGGCTGGGGACTAGTATTGCCGGACAATATTGCATATTTTCGATACCGGACCGAACTCGCCAACAACACGCCGGCAAGTAGTTCCACTGCGGGCAACGTTTCTCGGCAATACTGATATATTACCGGAAATGTTGCTGGATTTTGGAGAATATTGCTCGATCATGATTTCCGGCCACATATTACCGTAAAAAGTTGCTCGTTTACAAGCCCCTTAACGATATTCAACTCTTAAGATTTTAGAATTTTTTAAAAATTTCTAATGTTTTTAATATTGTTTTGCTGGTGAAAAATCACTGTTTGAGAAAAATTCTCGATAATAATAATTTATATAAAGAAATATAAGGTAACAAAGTCATTGAGCAGCTTACTGCAATGCTGTTCACTCACTCTGTCTTGAAGAAGCAGGTTCTGGTTCTCTAAAATTTGTCATGTTCTTGCTGCCTGCCAACACCTACTTAAGCTAACTGTTGAATTCTGTTTTTCGTTCCTATACAAATTATATATAGATAATATAGGTGATATGGATATTTGTGTTACTGATCTTTTGTTTATAAATAGATTTGGTAGCTAAATGAAACGCTGTTTTAGGTGATTCGGCAACATTATCCAATATTGTATTCTTCAATTCAGCATAAATATTTATCTACTTATTGTAAGATCCTATTTAGAATATATGTTTTTTTGTTTTTACGCTATGTTATTGCAATAAGGTTGGAAATGTGAATGGGTTGTTATAGGGACATATAAATTTATTTTATACCCTTTATATCTTGATTGATTTCTCAACAATTTGGTTGTTGTTATTTTCTTAAGTGCCCAAAAACTCAATCTTAATATTTACAAAATCGTCTAGATGGTTACATGATCCATTCAGATAAACATGTGATTTACTATAATATTCGTTGAATTGAATTCAGATATATTACGCTCAAGTAGAAAAAGTATTAGTTATAATATTTCAAAAGAAATGTATATTATTAACAAACTTTTAAATAAAGGTTTGAACGAGTCACCTTTAAAAATATACTTAAGACGCATTGTTAATGAAGTGTATAGTAATAAAAATTTACATGACAAAGTTCTTATATTTATAAATGGTTTTGGATATATCATTAATAAACATGAGCAAATTTTTTTTGTATATACTTACTTGTCCTATTCTCGTATCTGAAGTTAATTGGATTAAATAAATACAATACAATAGACAACCAAAGCATTGCACTGTAAAGTATTTATTAATATTAAATATATTTTTTAAATTTAATGTTTTTTAAATTAATTAATCAATCAAATTTTTACGTAGACTTTGCTATTAAAAAGGATATGTAAGTAACATATCGATACATGAAGTTGAAATAGAGATTAGCCACGTAGAATGGTATGTCTTTAGTAAACTTTTGATGAACGCACCCTCATTTGGTTATATCTAGCATCTCTGACGAAGTTCTTTCTATGAAGAGTATGGGAATATGACGGGCTTTAGTGAGAAGGTTTGTTTCTATTTTAATAAGTTTTTACGATTTTTCCATCTTGTTTTATTACAATTAAGCGTTACTTTTCTGGCCTTATGTTTGTAGAGATTTTATTCTATTCTTATATCAACAGATTAATTGTTGAAAAAATTTATTGTACCCACGTGTGCTGTTCGTTATGGTTGCTTTCGACGAGTAACCATGATATTGAGGTGGCAATGTGATGACTTATATTACCTACATTATTTGATACTTGGTGATGTTAACATTTCCTGAGAATTGCCACGTTATTTGTTAAATTCTAAGCGCAGTTTTCTGGTATATTAAATATTTGGGCATTCTAACTTCAGAGCAAATTTGTCCCTAGAACTATATGCAAATTTCTTGCTATTAAGTTTGTTCTTTATTTTCAGGCTTTATTGATTGACGGCAGGGGCCACCTGCTTGGTCGTTTGGCGGCTATTATTGCTAAAACAGTTTTGCAAGGAAACAAAGTAATTGTTGTTAGGTCAGAGCAGATTAACATCTCTGGAAACTTTTTCAGGTTGGTTTTAATGAAAGTAATTTTCTTTTGTCTTAGGAACAATAGTGATTGCACTAGTAATCCTTTAGGTTGGATGTAGCTTCTGCTGTTTTTGTGTATTTAATATTTAGCAACAAATGTAATTGGCAATATGATGACCTTATTTACCTACATTATTTGAAATATAATGATGAATATACTGACTGAATATGGCCATTCTATTTACATTTGTACTCTTAATTTACTTGGTATTAGTTGAAGGTGATTTTTTTTGCTGAATGTGATGTTACTTATGTAAATAAAGGAAAATTAATTTTAATTACTTATACCTCTGTGTCCCCCTAAAATTTCCTTCATTTTATGTATTGGATGAAACTTTTTTGAATACTTACCCCTAATTATTTTGAGAACCAATTTGACTTAATCTCCGATATATCGTGCCTTATAATTGTGATGACAAATCTGACATGTATCTTTAATACATTATGTGAAACTGGGAACGATCTTTGTATGCTGGAGTGTTATTGTAGTTTTATAAGTATTTCAGACCTTTGTGGTATTATTTTAATGTAAAACACTTGCTATGAATTGAAATATCCTCTTCTGTAACTGGTTGGTTTTAATACAAGTAATTTTATCTTGTCTTCTGGAAACATTACTGAACGCACAGCTTATTGTGATAGGTAGGATATAATTACAATAGTTTGGATGTATTATTTAATAACACATAATTGGCAATGTGATGACTTTTTATACCTACATTATTTGATATATAATGATGAATACATTGACTGAATATTGCCCATCCATTGACATTTATAGCCTTAATAAATTCTTTTGTGAAAGGTGAAAAAAAATTTTTTGAATGTGTGAAATCGCTTGTAAATGAAGGAAATTACTATTTAACTGCATGTAACTGTATTTAAGTGTCCTATTGTAATTTCCTTTGTTTTATATAGAGTGTTTATGTAGAATCACATGTCTATTTAAAAGCAGAAGTAATTTAGACTACTTGTGAAACTGGTTAGTTTTAATGATTACTTTTGACTTTACCCCCATTACTGTAAATAAAGAACATTTTTTTCAGATAATCATATGCCTATTCATAATTTTGGAGATAAATGCTATTTAAATTTCACATGCATAATTGAAATTTAGAATATATCCTTTCATTCAATAATAGATAAAAAAATAGGTAGTTCTAATTTCTTCTATATTGAATATTTTCTTTCATACATCAATTTCTAGTCATATCAACACGGTGACTGAATTTACACTGTGGCCAAACTGTTATTTATTAACAAATGTAATGCAATATGATGACATATACCTACATTATTTGAAAGATAATGATGAATAAATTAACTGATTATTGCTCATTCCATTTTCATTTGTTAATATGTGGTATGAATTTTGGAAAAATCTTTGTAACCTGTAATGATATGGTAGTTTTCTAATTATTGCCTATCTTTAATTGTAGCAATATTTATCAATTACAGATTTACTTCAACATGGAGATATTCACTTAGTTTGCTGACAGCATCTACATGGGAGTAAATTCAACTAAACTTTGTACACTTCACTGTTTATGAATTAATACTACATAGTTAAAATAAGTGCCAATATTAATGTTGAATAGTGGACAATTTACTCAAATGTGGGTTGGTTTGGACAATTGTCCACTATTCAACATTGTTTGCACTTATGTTTAACTGTGCAGTGTTCATTCCCAGACAGTGAAGTGGACAAGGTTTGGTTGAATTTACTCCCATGTTTCCTGTAGATTGTCATTAAACTTTAAATTAATATCTATAATTTCCAGTAGGTGTTGCAGGATTCTTGATTTACATGTATTAACATCAGTTATCCAGAAATGACAATTCTATCCTCCCATTCACAGTTGAAGGCAAACCAAAACAGATCCATATTCATATTTCCAGTCGTACATCAGTGTACCTGTAAAATGTTGCATACATTGAAGTGAGATTTTATCATCGTTTTGATATTTTGATTGGCCTGTCATTTGTATGTGCAATGATGCTAATGGTAATTTGCGCCTGAATGGACATGTTGATAAAATTTGCTGAGCATTTCAAATGTCTTTTGTTTAAGTAATTTTTAAGAAGACTCTTTTCATTAACTCTCAATTATTTCCATTATCACCACCTTTATTACATTTTAATGTTGTAATCAATTTTATAAATTTATTTACTTAATGTAATGCATTAAACCTTTGATGAAGGCAAACTGAAACCCAAATTCATACGTTTTTATTTGTTGATCTTTTCTTTTATACCAATTATGTACCTACATGATATTTAGTTGTAGAAATTAAAGTGAGATTCTATCATTATTTTGCTATTTTGATTGGCCTATCACTTGTATGTGCAATGATGCTAATGGTAATTTGCGCCTGAATGGACATGTTGATATACTTTGCTGAGCATTACAAAGGCCTAATTTGTTTTTAAGAATACTCTCCTTTTCACCACCTCAACTATTTTCATTATCTCGTCACCTTTATTGGATACTAATGCTTCTATTTTTTTTTCTTGATTTTGAATTACTACTTTACTGCATTTTGCCAATTAAACCTTTGACTACTTTATTCTGTGAGCAACTTTAAATTTATACATTATTTTATTCTGAATTTTTTGTTTCAGAGCTAAATTGAAATATCTATCATTCTTGAGAAAGAGATGTAATGTGAATCCAGCTCGTGGCCCATACCATTTTAGGGCCCCTAGCAAGATTCTATGGAGAACAGTTAGAGGTTAGTTGATTCTGTTATGCTCAATAAAATAAAACCTAATTACATTTAAATTTGCAGATTTTTATCAATAAATAACACATTGGTATTTCTGTTACTGTAGGGATGCTGCCTCATAAAACTGAAAGGGGAAAGCTCGCACTGAAAAGACTCAGGGCTTATGAGGGATGCCCTCCTCCATTTGATAGAAGGAAGCGCTTTGTTGTTCCTGGTGCAATGAGAGTTGTGTGTCTCAAACCAGGCAGGAAGGTAAGATGCTTCTATATATATATAAAAATTGGTGGCATGAATGCAATGATGCAAATGGTAATTTGCGCCTGAATGGACATGTTGATAAAATTTGCTGAGCATTTACAAAACTTTTGATGTTCCTACCAACTAATTTGTCTGTTGTAATCTGTACATATTGTTGGTGGACTATGAAATTTTTTTGTATGTATTATGGTGGATCAAATGTATTCATGATTATTGTTCTTGAGCTTCTATGATCTGTTGGACCAGATCTGTGTTTCTTAAATGCTTGGGTTGGATCATTAGGAGTGGAGAGATCCTACCATTCCCAACCAGTTTGTAATTGCTCACAATGTTGGCGCAACAGATGTACCCCTAAACTGCACATTTCATAAAATTTCTTGGTCAATGCAGATTCAATGAACTAGAAATTTTGTGGTGATTAAGTTCATGGTTCAGGGACTAAATACTGTCAGTGACTTGTTTGCCTTGCTCAATTGCCTTCCACTGACCGTAGTTAGACAAAAACATTCGCACATTTCAAGATGCCTTGAAGATGATCAGGTGTGGGTAAGGAATTGCAGGATAACAGTAGATCAGAAATTATTTTGAGGTCCATCTATTGGTCAGGAAGCCATTGCAATTAAACTACACATGTTGAATAAAGCTAGCTTGCAGTGGCAGAGGATGGAGCCTTGGTTAAAGCTAAAACTTTCAGCTGGAGGGGAAAAATTGTATACTTTTTATATTCCTATTTAAATATTTTTAAAAATGATCCACCCTGTTATTTCATACTTTGTGAAACTATCTTTTCAGACCCTTTTGTGATGGGCTTTGAAAAGTTCTTTTTTGTTCTTAATGTTTAATTCTAGATTTGGCAACTACATTGTTTGCCAGTCTATATAAAGTACAGTTTCATTCCTCTTGGTTATTAATTTTGAAAAATGTGCAAATCTTTCTAGCAGTGGGTAATTAGAATTATATAATAGAAAACTACTTCCTTGTATATCAGTCTTAAGGCAATGTAAGACTTGTCAAATCTTTCAAGTTTTCATGAGCTTTTTATTTCATTTTTAAAATTACTTAGATTTGTTACAATTTATTAATTTTTATTATTTGAGCAAATGTCAAACTTACCTTTTTAATGATCCTTTCATTTCAGTACTGTCATCTGGGTCGTCTGTCCCATGAGGTAGGATGGAAGTATAAGCAGGTTGTAAGAACATTGGAGACCAAGAGGAAAGTTCGCACAGTGCTTAAGATTCGTAAACGCAACTGCTTGAAGGTAAGTTATCAGTGTAGATTGATTTATAGATATTGTCAACTGAATAAGTTTCTAACTTATTTAACTTTTTCATTTTTCAGAAACTAACTAAGGAAGCAGGGCAGAAGGTTGCTAAGAGAGTTGAACCCTTCACAAAGATTATAAATTCTTATGGTTACAACTAAATTTGATTCAATAAATTGACAATTTCACAGTTGTGTTCTTCATTGTGTCACATCTTTTGAAATTTGATTAGGAAAGAGCTAATATTTCAAACATGCAGTTAGTAGAGTAGTATTTTCCTAAAATTAGGGCATCACCAATACTGTTAATAATTTCTGTGTAGACTCATGAGAAACACGACACCCAACCCCTGTTGGAGCTGTTCTCAGTGACCCCTAAGTTCTTTTAACAATCTTTGTTTTTTCTGCATCACTGGTCACCACCCAAGCGACATTCGAAAAACTATTTGTTCAGGGCCAATGTACATAGTCAATGGTTTCACCAATTTGGTTGAAGTTGCTCTGTGTCTTCAAATATGGAATGTGGAACGTAAAAATTCTCCCATTTTTATTTGATTAGCTGAGTACACAAATATTTATATTAGTCATGAAAATTAATTAATTCAACACGGACTTCCAGTATTTTAGAATATTATATAATCAACACATTCACTGCCAAAATCTGATGTAAGTACAGTGGCAGTGGTACTTTACTTGAAACACTGGAAATAATAGAATTGACAATGTGTCATTTGAACAATTTCTACTATTCACCCCACATTTATTTTTATCTTATCAGGCAAAAGGTGTATTACTGTTATGAAAATGCATCCAGTATTAAATTACCACAGCTTCTGTAAAAAATATTCCAGGTAGGTATATTTCGAGAGCCCTGTATTTTACTCCCAAACCAATCGTGGTTCCTTATGAGTAATGCAGTAGTTATGATTATCCACCACCATATACAGGTGGAAAGTTGAACATAGTTTATCCCAATTTCAGGTATATGAAACATATAATGCCTGAGGTAATATTTTCTTATCTTCAATTTTAAGGCCATTGTTTCTCAAAGTGCTCTTTTTTTAAATATTGAAATAGTTATTTATAAAAGGATCTTTACTACCAAAGTATAAATGTACTTGAAGACTGTTAGGACCTGTGGATTTTCCCCATGCTCCAACTGCAAGGGAATATGTTTATTAATGTACTGACAAACTTTTGTCTTTAATTTGAAATCTTAACATTTTTGTATAAAATTACTTTTTAAGTAATCGAAGATTATATAGATTCGGTTAACCAAATGATCAAATATCTGAACTGTAGTTAGTCCTACATTATTTTGGATAATTTACATTATATGGTACTCACAAGTCTGTTCATTGCGTTGACCAAAAATTGTGGATTTGATTATAATTCCACCATTTTGAGAAATTTCCTCAACACATTCTCTTGCCTCTCCTGAAATCATTTGGTGGTTAAACTACATATTAACATGCATGGTGAAGTGCTATCTAACTGTGAGACCCAAGACCGAAATGTAAATGCTAAGTGTTTGTGTATGTAAGCTTTCCTCACCTCAACCCAATATTGAATATGTTAAACTTGAAGTTAAGTGGCAACGAAACTTCCCAAACCATAGAGTTGACATCAGTTCTACTTGTTTTGTATTGTTTGACGCTTTTCCTTAGAGGTGTTTGCTTCTTTTAGAGTTGAAAAGACAAACCTCAAATATATGGAAAAGTATTGGTTAGTTTCTAATTTCTGCCTTCTTTGATGTGAGCTCAACTTTGTGAAAGCTTATACAGTTATTCAGCAAGCTATATGGTATTTGCATAAATTTTGGCCATTTTTTATATTTTTCTTTCACCAGCTTCCTCATTCATACATGTGGGTCAGCACAGTGAATATAAATGTGGCTATGTTCATCACTTTTAAAATTCATTTTAAGTCACTTAAGAATTTTTCCATTCCATTAGGCATTGAAATAGGTGTGAAAGTCAATGTAAATTAAGTTTTGAAGAGCGTGAAAGGACTGTAGAT
The DNA here is from genome assembly GCA_034510155.1 of Eucriotettix oculatus. Taxonomy (NCBI): domain Eukaryota; kingdom Metazoa; phylum Arthropoda; class Insecta; order Orthoptera; family Tetrigidae; genus Eucriotettix; species Eucriotettix oculatus. The sequence goes on along the minus strand of CM067379.1, from coordinate 69,073,201 downwards.
GAAGAAGGCAATTGTTTGGATTCCAGAAAATAGGCAAAAGCAACTGTTTTGATGCAAAATGAGAATGGTACAGAAAAAGGTTACTATGATAACACTGGAAGAATATTGTAAATGAGACTTAAAGGAAGAATTGGTATGTTTTGAAAATGTAATTTTATATCAATGGTCTATAAACAGTTAAACTGAGAATTATTTCAAGAGAAACTAGCAAGAATGTGGAAGGAGAAATTGTCACAATATGATTAAGTCTTGAAGTAATTTCAGTTATTGAAATTTGTTTTAAAAATTTGGGTAGAGATAATGTTCAAACAGATGAAAAGAAAACCACAAAGTTGACGTTATGATATAGAATTGTGTGGAGCTACAGTTTGTGACTCATTGTTGAAAGCACATTCTTAACAGAGATACAGGCTGAGGAAACATTTTTACCACACTACTTATTCATTCTTGGGTTTTACAGAAGAGTTTCTTGACCTATAACCTATTTCGTAGTGCCAACGTTTTCAGAAAAATTATTGCATTACAGTACCAACTTATCTCAACAGAGTTTCGAAGTTAACTGAGGTTCGTACTCCCCCATCTATAAAATTGGGGAAGTTGTCTACTTCGCATCGACTATCCTTAGTTATAATGGCCTGTCGTCTGCAATACAGTATCCACGGGGCGTATTAACTGTACTAAAATGTGTCCTATCTACAAGAAAGGTAATATTCAATGTAAAAGTAAGGTGGTGTGGTAATCAGTCCTAAGACTGGTCTAATGCAATCCTCCATGCTAACCTATCCTGCGCAAAGCCTTTTCATTTCTGCTTATATACAAGGGAAAATAGGGGAAGCTTAAATGAATATGGGATTAACACACACTATGTTTTTGGACTTTAAAGTCTATATAATCACAAATTGGACTGAAAACAGACAATAGGAAAGAATGGAAGCTGTAGTTGATAAGTCCACAACAATTGGACAATAATGTAGCACCTAAACAAGAAAGTACATAAATAGGAAAGGACTTTTCAAGACTATGGGGGTAATTTTATATTTCTAGAAAGAAAATGTTCTTAAACGTTAATGGAAATCTATAGCAATAGAAATATTTCAAGAAAAAGTGAGTAAATTCAAGTAACTTGCATCGGAAATTTAATCACTAATTCAAAGTCCATAGAAATTAAACACAATAAATAGACAAAAGAAATAAGCCTAAAACAAGTTAATTATACCAAAAAGAATTTGCAAATAAAAAGTATATAGATCATTAGGAATGTAATGTGACAGTAAACGTTTGCTAAGAATTTTGAAGAAATGTAGAGAATATTTGAATGGAAGTCTTATGTTTCGATCTGTGTTAACGGTGGAAAATAAAATACAATAATTAGCTCTATAAAAAGTGGAACATAGTCCATTCTATAAAACATACGTGGCTAGGACACAATTTTCTTTCTGTAAAAAGGCAGCAGAAAAAATGAACGAAGGTAGGATAACTAGACGGAACTTGTGGATAGGCCAATGAAGTAATAGATTGAAATGTATTATTAAAGGAAGTCATGACTCACAAAAAAGGTCGTAATGCCAGTTAAGAATAATACTACTTTTATTCGACGCGAAAATATGGGAATTCTCTTTTCTTCTTCAATCAAATTCTTTCATCGTGTTTGTTCCTGCAATTTAAGAAATGTGTCCAAAGTTTCGTTGGAATTCCTGTATGTGTATTCGAACTATCCACTCATACATCCATTCTTATTTATAAGTTGAATAATTATGGACTTTCCTGTAAATATTGATTCCCTATAAATTGGTTTTTATGCTAAGATTTTCTGACCAGCCATGTGCTGCAGAAATAATGTAAAATTTTTCGAACAAACGCCGTAGTTTCCGATGTAGATCTGATGTAAATGTTGAATGGTAAGTCTGGAGCTGTAGAACACAGAGAATTAGGGAACTTATTAATTAAATTATCCATCTCTCTGGTCTCCTCACTTCGGCACCGTTACTTTTACTTCCCTGCCATTCTCCATCAAACCCCCTTTCTATGTTTTTGTTTAACTCTCAAATATACACACCAGAGAGAGTTAAAGTGAACGCCATTGACAAAAAATGTCTAAGATCAAGTTTTCTGTCAGCCATGTGCTGCAAAAATAATGTTAGTATCTACTTGTTGGTTCTTCAATCATATCGATGCTTATGAAAAGACGTGCAATAACTTAATTTGTTTATGAGTTTGACAAGGCGATTATTTTTTATGGATCATAATTTCCATTTGACTATAGAGAACTATTTAAAGTACGTTGTGCGACACGGAAGCAGTGATGACTAACTTTTATCGTTTTAAAGTTTCCACATCCACAAAATGAAGTAATATCCAGATTCTTAACCACTTCCCGTATGAAACTTTATTGAGCAACTCTTTCCTTTCCCAGAATCTCTAAATAGTTCTTGTTTTAAAAAATATTCTTTTCCAGTGTATGAAATAATACTTACCATAGTGGATTACAAATATGTATCAGCGACTATTATTGGGCATTTTGTCCATTGCGTACTGTCCCGTTTTATAATTTCATAAATATATACTACCATAGACAACTGTAACAGTGGCGGACTTTCGAATAGACGGAGGAGGTGAACAACTTTGGTCACATAAATCACACTAGCCTTTTTTAAAAAAAGAAAATTATTATAAAGTTATAAATTAATGCACAGGGTCCTGCATGAAAGGGACCTCTCATCTACAACGATACTTATAGCTAAAACTATACATATAGCCATAAATATCTATACTAATGAAATATAACATAATTTTTGTTCTTTAGGCTTTTGAGAATTTCTGAGGCAACGCTGATCAATGACTTTTAAGAATGTAAGTTTACCAGCTACCGTTCCCATGACATTGTTAGCCGCATTCCACTGTCTACAGGTAGCAACTGTCTTTTGTTTTCTAATCGTTGGAATCGTGTGCCAATTCTGTCTAATATTTAGAAACATAGTGTTCATATTCAGGAAAGAAGAGACTATAATATAATAAAAAGGGGAATATAAATACTCAAAGGAAGCGTTCCTGAGGTTTATTTAAAAGAGACCCACTTATAGAAACTTTCGAGTAATCGTCAATAATTAAATGTATACATAAAAAAGAACTTATCTACTTTTACACTTTAACATTAGGTTTTAATCAGTCACACCATTTAATGAACCAAAACTATATATTAATTATAATTTCAAAGTTTTACTCAACTGAGGATATGTACAGTAGATTTCAGATTGAAATCATTTTAAAATCAAAATTGTTTTTATATTTTAAAATTCCATATAATTCTGTAATGTTTCAATTAATTTGTGTTTGACTGTGGCATATGCCGAAAGCTCCTTCAAAATTGACTAAAAAAATTGGAAGCAACATTAATATATAGTTTTGGTTCATTAAAAAGTGGGACTGGGTTAAATATATATTCACCATTATCACGTAAATAGAAAATCATTCAGTGGGGGCTCTTGAGTATTTAAAATCACGTGCTAAATCATCCCAAATGAACTATTTTTACGAGTACAAAGGTATTAATAATACTACAACATCTACAGTGTTGTTAATACTCCACGACCCGCAATATGCTCTATTTAAATACAGAAAGTTAATTTTAGAAAAAAGCCACATATGATGGGATTATTATATGCAGGACCGTACCGTAATTTTCTAATAATTAGGAATGTCTTAGAAATGCCGCCCGTTAAACGTTTTTTATTTTTAATAGACTTTGATTAAACCACAACAAACCCATAGACACTAATATTTATATTAATACGCCAGAAACATTTGAAGCTATTTCCTGCAGAGGTCGCCTACATCGGTGTCAGCACGCTCCGCTCGCTCTGACGGTGCTGTGCTTTTTGTAGCTTATGTAATTGTTGGATCTTAGACGAGCAGGGTGAATAAATCGGAAATACTACGCATGCACATTTCTCATGAAACATTACTAATATATTTAAAAACTATATATTTAATTTACAAAAATCGAACAGCTTCTTCAGTTATAAAATTGAATAAGTATCGGGAAAATAGCAACTTTTTTAATTTTCACTGAAATCTGTGGTGTTTTATTAAAGATTTGAAGGAAATTATTTAGTTGGATTCATCATTTATACTATAAATTTAAATATGGTGCAGTTTAGCCATTCAACGCACTCATTGTAAAAAGGAGATGGTGGGCCATTAAATGATATGAGTTTTCTAACAAAGTAAGCGTTGACACGTAATTTCTTCCTGTATTGCAGAATCTCTAGTTTTCACTATCAATTCCTCTCAAAACAACTAATAGCGTCATTTTTCCAGACACTATTTTAAACTTCCACCTATCATGCAGTGAAATAGATAACTCGTAATACTATCTAATATTTGAACATACTGGAATTTCTTCCTAATGTATTATATTATACACAAGACTTACTCAGATTTAAGCGATTATGTCTACCAAATTCAAACTATGAAAGCATACATCTGATAATTTTTAATAATTACTTAAAGATTTTGCGCCCACTGGTATTTTACCTTGGCCAAATTATTATGACCACTTGACAGTGTCATATTTTTTCCGCTAGAGCCCGAGATAATTATAAAACGGGATTGCAGGATAAGTTGTACTGTGTTGTTTGCAAAGATATCGTCGAAAAGTGCGATTTAACTGAGTTTGAACGCAGGGTGATCGTAGGCACTAGAAACGTCGGAACCAGTATCAGCAGAACGGCTGAACTTGTGAAGTGTTCGAAAGTAGGAGTTATTAATCCTTACAAGAGAGTGGTCTACCAAGCAAGAAACCGGGTCTCAATGTGGTCGTCACAGAGCTGAAAGGAGACTTACCAGAGTTTCCAGTGCAACAGAAGACGAACAAATAGCGGAGAATCTTAATCAAGGAGTAACTGTGAACATCTCTGGACGATCTGTTCGCCGCACATATCACCGTAATGGCAATGAAAGGCTCTATCTGCCTCAAACAAGAGCAGATATCGTCAGTTCGCAAAGGTGCACTAGGGTTGGACAGTAAATGACTGGAAAAGGGTAATGTGGTCTGTTGAATCGCGATTTCAAATGCTCCATGCAGATGGCAAGGTTCGAATATGAAGAAAACAACACGAAAGAATAGTCCTGAACTACATTTCCACAACACAAGCTGGTGATGGCAATATTATGGTTATGGGGATGTTTTATTAGCATGGTATGGATCCTTTGATTCCTGTGAAACAACGCCTGAATTTCCAAGGGCATTTAAGAATTACCGCAGATCAAGTACGTCCAGTTATGTTAATAGTGTACTCTGCCAGGGATGGATACCTCCAGAAGGACAAATCTCCTCGACATATAAAGCTGGAATTGATGGTTCAAAAAGCATAACGGAGACTTTACCTTGCTTCGTTGGCTACACAATCACCAGATCTCAATCCAATTGAGAATTTGTGGTACGAGATCGAAGTGCCATCAGGCAGCTGGATCAAATCTTAAGGAATTGGAAAGTGCCGTTCAACAGTTACGGTTTCAGAGTACTCCTACCGTCTACCAACATCTTATAGATTCCATGCCCAGAAGACTTCAAGTACTATTAAGAGCAAAAGGTGGCTCAACATTGTACTGAGGGGGTGGTCATAAAAATTTGGCCACACAGTATATTAGGTTGTGAATCGTTGCTTGTTTTAAGTACTTAATATCTGAGGTGGTTTATAACGGACTACATTCAACAATAACGAAAAACCAGACAAACGTCTTATTAATTGTATTTCTTCAGGGACAACTCGAAAGCACCTGCAAGCGTATAACTTTAGAGGGAAGAAATGATCAAGATCATAGGTATATGCATGTTAGATATATTAATGGCTTTACTTAAAATATTCCTTTGGAGGAATTCGTCTTGTGTAATGTGTCATTTGTCACTAAATAATTGTAAGTGTTGCAAACCAGTGCTTCCACATAATCCGGAGAAAAAGAGTTCCTTCAGGCGACGGAGGAGATAAGGCCTCCCTTCTCCTATAAAGCAATGGCAGATACATAGAAACGTGCACTCTTTATCCAGATGCATCCGTCTACGTTACTTCTGTTGCTGAGCTTTTCCGTAGCTCTTAACGGTCATCGGCCAGATGCCGTTGCTGTGCAAGTTGTGTCATTTCGAGAAGGTGATTCAGCCAATGTATTAATTTTCTGAAGCGTTGTTCAGGTAATCGAATAGTAATAAACTTTTCATATGTCAATTATATTTCAGAAGAAAAATGCGAGGATCCGTCCTACCACAAAGCGTTCAAACATACCAGAAAAGAAATGACAGGTTGCAGGGAACCTGTGGACGCTGTAGTTGAGCTGGAAGACGAAAGTGGAATGCACACGGTGAGTTGGTCTATCGAGAAACATGGATCTTGAGGACTATTAGTTCATGATTAATGGCATCTATTGAATGGATAGATTTATTACTATAATTAAGGTGCACTTGTTGACAGATAAAATAAAATTAATGTATACAGTATTGGATATGAAATTATTAAAAAGTCTGAGGTTCGAGATTGTTGAGCAAGAGGCCGTAGGAATACAGAATAAAGTCTTTATCATTTAAAAAAACATTTAGGTAAAATATTTAATGATGCTAGTTTACTTCATTTTATTTTAATGTTCCTGATAAAAAAATTGTTCTTCCTAATTATATAAACTACGAAAAATGAAATATTTATCTTGTGTAATATTAATGAAAAATATTATCACAAATTACCGTTATTTAATTGTTAGCTATACATTTGATAAAAGTATTTTATTCTGTGCAATTAAATTTGGAATAGGGTAGGCACACACGCGACCAAAATAATTTGAAAATAATAAAAATATAATATTAAACGGACCCAAACACGCGGAGTTGAACGAGTGGCGTAAAGTGCGTACTGTTTGACAACCGTTAAAAAGCGTGCTCGGAGATTTAGTGCAATACGGGTAATCATTTTCGGGCGCTAATAAGTATTCAGGTCAACATAAATTTTATTCCCAATATTTTTCCTCGTGTGGCAATTGTAACCAGAGTCTCGAATTTTCGATAACAAGGCGTGTCATCAGGTATTGACATTAATAAAAGCTGTAACGATGAATTTCCGGACTCGTGTAGTAATACACTTTTTCCCTCTCAATATGAGGAATCCGTTCCTGATATTCTGCCGTCGAGTTTTGTGTATACCTTGTATAATTGTCTATATTCACCTGAAAATGTTCCCGAGTAGGAACGATTCGACGTGCCATTTATAATATACAATTTATATTTTTATCTATTTGGCTGTGTGATTAATTTATTTTTGAAAATTAAGTTTGAGAAGAATATTTCAATATAATCCTTGTTAGTGAGATTAGGAAATGTTTTCAGACATATCTTCTATAAGTTTTATGCGCTAGTACGATTTCAAGATATTCCTTTTTTAGAAAGTAATGAAAACGTTACATGTTTCAGTATTGCTGCATTAATGCGACGCAGTCTTAAGAATATTTTCCGATAGACGTGTAATATAAAACTGCAGATGATTAAAAAAGTAAGACCAGTAACTACATCAGAGAACCAGTAGAGTCTTTAAAGAATGACTATGGCTATTTATTACAGAAATAAACACTTCCTCTCGTCAAGCGTCAGATTCCTTCTATTGACATCCTGGTGGTAACCACTTCCGGCGACAAGTTCGCGAAGCTGTTCAAATGCTAAATTATTGGAACTACTGAAAGATAGATGTTTCAAGAGAATAATTTCATTACAATACGTTACTGAAATAGTTTAACTGAACAGATTAGTTCATTTGGATTCTATGACTATGTCACAAATTTCGATGGTCAACATGCAGACGATGAGACCAAGTTGTCACTCAATGTTTCAGGCCGCTTCTTAAAATATAATCGTATTTAAAATGTTAAAATAACAAAAAAGGTCGCTAAAATATAAGCAATACATTCTATCTTCTTTCTTGGTTCTGCAGCCCATTCGGGGCCTTGGCCTACCGGGTCGACAGCAGACTGTCATTTTACATGACACATTCCGAATTTGCAGTGACACGTCGTCAGCGTATCGATTCTGCGGCAGTCTTAATCTCAGTCTTCCTTGGCCATGACAGCACAAACATCTAAGCCCATGCCACCTCCGTGTTGTAGTGCAGCGACGCTAGCTACTAGACCACAGGAGATCTGCAGACTATAAATGAATGATTAAATAAATACTAAATTGCTATTGACTTCGTCATTTGGTTTGTTCTGTGTGTCGTTCTCGCGCTTCTCACCTGATGAAAGCTACAAGGCTAGCATAAACGTTTTGTGGTATTTATTTAATGACTAATTTACTGTTTGAATTTTGGGTACTTATTTTTGGAATTTTTAAACATATATTACAACCTAGAAATATATGTTCAATGAAGCTGAACTAGACTGCAGTCTACTGACAGATAGTACTGGGATAATGAATTGTAAAGATACATTTTTCTTTTTCTGCAGATTATGCCCAAAAGAGTGATGGCGAAGCGCTGTCTAGGAAACTGTTATAATCTGCTTTCATGTATACCCATGTCAACAGTAAAGAGGGAAATTGCGGTATGTATACATTTGAATCTTTGACCCACCTTAGTTACCCCTTCTTATAGAGGTTGCACCAATTTCTACTCACAGATAAGTTTCAGGTATCCAGTTATACCATACTATAATAAACTAATAATCCAAATTATTTGTGGAACTAATGCCTTATTTTTGTCCAGTTCGTTTGTCAAACTTATGTTGTCACCCAGTTAACACACACTGAAGTGACCAAATGGACATTGTCTCACAAAAGCATGTTAGGCGATTAATTTTTTTTTATAGTAAGTGGATTGGCGAGGCTGAGAATGGTGCAGCCACTTTATCATAAAGGTGTGCCTTAAAACTTAACCAATCAATTAATTATTAATGATTATTTATACTGTGCTGTTGTAGGTTGTAAGGAATCATATTATAAAAGGGAAAAAAACTTGCGGCTGGGTAACAGTGGAAGATCATGAGAGCTGTAAGTGTGAATGTACTGTCACGGAGAAGGAGTGTGGAACAGAAAACCATGTAAGTGATAGGCATAAATGAACAACCTGAACTGTATTATCCAGCTCAGAAGCTGAAAACTGCTTACAATTCATAATATTATGTCTTTCTTTTGGTCTTAAGGTCAATTATAACTTGATTGCCTGTTATCCACATGCTTTCTGATACTTAGTTTCTTAAAAAGCGCTCATGCATTGAAATCCTACATAGCTTAGTCTTTTGAAAACCTTTGGATAATGAAATTTGTCCTCTATTAATTTGAATTCTTGTGTAACTATCATAAATGCTGGACTCATAGTTTGTGTTACATTTGTAAATGTTGTCTCTTCCTCAGCATTTAAATTGACCATACTCTTAGTGTCCCAATTAATGCCAATGTATTTATCTTGTGGAATGCATATTTTAATCCTATGAATTGATCATTGTCTCAACAGCCTGGTGTGGGCCTTGGCCTTCTTTGGAATCCCCTGCCATTCCTTCCTATTCATGGCAGCATTCTGACAATTCCTCACCCCTAAGGATCTAATATCTTGAATCATTCCCACCTCAGTTTGAGTACATGATGCTAATGTCAGGTCCTTTTAGCATTTACCATTTCATCGTAGGTTAGTTGCCCGGCTATCAATTCTATAGTCTTCACAACAGTGAGTTTTCTTACTAGGTAGGGTTGTTAGCCCATTTCATCTGGGTCATTCATTACCTTTGACCAGTCTAGCTTGGGAGGCCCTACCAGTAACTATGTTCTCAAAATCATTTGGCCACACAAGCCTCACAACTACACGAAAGAAGGGGGGGGGGGGGGGAAGATCATTATTATCAACATTTAATATTCTCTTGAATTGTATGTTGTTTGCTTGAAGAACTTTAATAACTATTGAACAACATTCCAAAGTTAAACTTTTCCTGTTATGCAATTATGAATGTTTTAATCTGTTATGAAGAAAACTTTCAGTCCTGCAATTTCTTAGGTTGTCCTAAATTTTGTTCTAGTCCAGAAATACAATAAGGTAGATAATAAGAATGTTTTAATTTTTCTCCCTATTGCAAATTATTGACAATTCATAAATAGGATTTCTTGGCTCAAAAACAATTCAGCTCAACTATCACTAAGCTAAGACTTCATAATAATACCACTTAGCAAACAATATATTATATTAGAGTAGTATAACAACTAAATACTCATTATGTCTAACAATTTTATAATAAAATGGTTAATTAAATGTGTTTTTCATTTATATTAAATTAAATGCGGATCAGAGGTGATTAGTTTGGGTAGCATAATAATAATTATACAAAATATTACTATTTTTTGTAAACATTCGTCCACTTAATAATTGGAATTATTATTGATTTCTATTGTCTTATATTATATATTGTCTATGCTATCTGTTACTGATATGATAAATAAATAAATATTTGCCACACAATGTTGCCATATTATAATTCCATTATTTCATGTACTAACAATTACCTAATGCTAAAATACATTACTTAACATTTAAAACACAGATGTATGATGGTAAGAACTGCAATTGTTTCTGCATGAATATGGGGGAGAGGGAGGAGTGCTCAGCCAATGGAAAATTTTGGGACAATCCAACATGTAGTTGCAATTGCCGTAATCAAACTGCTGACTGTTCATCTGGGCAGCGCTTTAACAAAGATACATGCCTGTGAGTATAAGTTATTCATTGATAAAAAATTTAATGTGTTTTATGAATATGGATAAAAATTTTATCATTTGAACATTCTTGAGATAAATCTCACTGTGTTATAAAATTTTAATTTTGAAATAAAAGTTACCATATATATTAAAGAATGAATGTTTCCCAATGAATATATTGAACTGACAGTTCTCAGGTTTCATCCTGGGTGGGTTTATGACTTTTGAAAGTACAATGCATATTACATGCCCAGCAATGCTGGTTGAGCTATCTGTTGCAACATTTCACTTTTTCAAATGAGTCCCATTGTTGGAACCTACTCAGTATTTTCAATGCTACTATTAATGCCATCTAAAACAAATTTGGCACAACATAGGCCAGTTAATTATTATTGGAGGGAAGTTTCACATATTACAATCTATGAACCATTCATGAACATATTGAATGAATGTCCACACCTAAAACAAATTATTTTTTGTATAACTTAGAATTTATAATTTTTTACTTAAACTTCACTTTAACTTTCATTTTTAATTCTGTTTGATATTTCAGATCTTCACAAACATTTGTGTTTTTGTTTTCTTTTGAGTTGAAAATTACAAAAAATCTGTTTGCTGTATTTCATTTGTAACATATTAATGCAATAAAATATTGAAAGTGTTCCCAGTGAATAGCATTATGAAAAGTTTCTCAAGTTCCCATCTGGGTAATATAAGAAAATGTGGTTTCAAAGTTTAGCTCTCCAGATGGTAAGAAGATTGAGGTACTAGCCTTTGAAATGTCAGTATTTACTAACATTAGCTGGAAGTAAACCTGAGAAACATTTCTTAATATTCATGCAAGTATTATGGTGAAAAGAAATTGAGTGAAAATGGGAAAATGTGATGCCTTATGTTTATAGTATTGAATTGAAATGTCCTGCCTTTTCAGTCTTAATTCTTCTAGTTGATAATAATAAGGTTTCTATTATTTTTCAAAGAATAATTATTGCATGGACTAATTTTCTTAAAATTATAGGAGTAGAAGATTTATCTAAATTCAAACTCCTTTATATAGTAAAACTTTGTGTGTTTCATTCCATTCTTGCCAAAGATTTTAAAATTAAAATTTTAAAATTGAGTTAGAAAATTAATTATTCATGTGTAATTATCATTTTGAACTCATAATTACCACAGGTTTATTTCTTGTAGTACTACACCTTCATTTCTTAGAACAGGAAATGTGTTATTAAGATTGTTTTAGACAAAATTTTCTCTTTCTGTGCAGATGTGTGTAGTGAGAACAAATTATTGAAGATTCTACATAATCTGCATGGAAGAATGCAAGATGTTCCAGATTTTTGCTTGCTGTAACATGATTCTCCAATGTTAAACAAATGTGATAAAAATTTAATTAAAGTTCTTATCTGTTTTTGTTTGCTGTAATACGATTTTTCTTTTCCTGTATTAAACAAATATATGAAAAATTTTATTGACGTGTTTATTCTATAAATGAACAAATTATTTTAAATTGTGAAAAAAGATGTAATAAAACATTCAACTGAAATAGGAATGAAATCAAGTATCTACCTTCCTACAATTTACTTCATGGCCAAATTCATTGAAAAGATCAGAAAATAACCAATATATAAATTTATTAAGGTGTGATATTTTTATAATATATTCAGAGTGTAACAAAATGACGGAATGGATTCCTCACATTTAGAGAAGAAAATAGGTGTGCTACAACATGGGTTTAGAAATATGTAACTACAGTGTTATTCCACCTTTAACATAAGAGAATAATCACATGCCTTGTTATCTGGACTAAAATGTGAAAACTCTGGTTACAATTGTTTAATAAGGAAACATGTTGTGAATAAAACTGATATTGGCTTAATACTTCTTAGCACTCACCAATGATTACCCATCTTGTCTAAGTTACTTTGCTGTATCTGATCTGTTTGTATGAAGTTGAACTGACTGATATAATCTGATGAAATTTTCACGGGACCTTACTTTTCTCTCAATATGATGAAATTATTTCTGAAATTTTGCTGTTGTGTTTTGTTACACATTGTTTTATATTAATATTCAATGCCTTTACTGAATCCCAGCTCTTAAGCTTTGTGAATTTTAAAATTAATTTGTATGTAGGTAGGTATGTTAAAAGAAAAAGATAGAAGATACTGCTATGGAATGGCAAATCAACAGGGTAAATCAGTGGTACTGCAACAGCATACCAAGCAGTCGGTTTGATTCCTGGGCAAGTGGAATATTTTCCCTCTTATATCATTAAAACAAGCTGAGCTGTTTTAAAAGCATTTATTTCTGATTTACCATACTATTAACTTACTGTAGCGGAATGATAATAAGTTTCAAGTACAATATGTTTATTCATAGAATGTTTGACCATCAGTCTCGTGTTACGCATCACGAGAATAACTTTTTTCTTTTATTCTCCTACAGTTTTGAAAATAAAACTGTTTCTTTTAAAAATGAATGCATGCTTATATCCAGGAGAAATCAAGCAACATACATATTTATTCAGTTACTTTTTATTTAATTATTCCATGATTAACATGAAATTATGTTTTATATCATGATATGCAGTAAAGCATTATGAAAAGCGCACTTACAAAAAGTAAAAACACTTTAGTAGTCCATTGCATGACGTCAATACATTTTAATTTACATATCGACAGCATTTAATCTCTTGGTCTTCTTAGCTAAAGAGTGATAGACTGTATTGTGATATCAGTATTTAAAGGCTGAGCGTGATTATACACAAGCAGTAAATACTTTTCCCGTTGGCAATGGAGTGTCTAAGTTTCATTAATAGTTCTTGACCTTTCACGTGCTAACACTTTTCCAGTCAATTTCAAAACTTTTTCTCATGAACGCTAAGGGTACATTGAGGGGAAAGCGTATTCCACAGGCACAAGGTCGAAGATGCTGGCGAGGATCTGGCGCATCACCTCCCCTACAGCCTCGGCGATTGTTGGACCAACCTGCACTGACAAGTCCTGCCAGTTCTCGTTCAGAACGCGGTTCGTCGTCTCACCTGAAAAAAAAATCAAGAGACAATCAGGATAAGTTAACAAAATTTATTGGTTAATAATTTTCGTAGATAATAATTCATTATCACACGTTTTCGTCCCAGTTGGACCCTTGACCTTAGCTCTCAGTTGTTGAAGGATGCCAAGCTCCAACATTGTTCTCAAATAGCTTGATCCATTTATGATTGTATATATTTCTGTCATGACCAGAAAATTATTCGCGTACAACATTTTGTGAAATTGTCATTTAAAGCTCCAGCTTGCTATTTCTGCTATTATTTGTGAATAATACATTAAGGGTCGAACGTCTCACAACAAAAGCTGGAGTCAGAAGTACTAGATCGCTCTGAATATTGGTGAGTTTTAATTTCTGAAAATATGAGTATACTTGAAAGTACCGTTTAAACTATATTTACTACAGTTGATGGATCACATCGTTTATTGCCTTAGACTGGCCTGATGAAACCCTCCATGCTAACCTATTATGCCCAATCCTTTTCATTTCTACATAACTAACACATCCAACATTCTCCTTAATCTGCTTAGCGTTTTCCATCCTTGTCCTTTCTCTTCTGTTCTTGCCCCAAAAACTTCCCTTTAATACTAATTTTACAAGACACTCACGTCTCTTAGTCAGAGTCCTCCATATTGTTCTCTCTTCTTTTGTTCTGCTTAGAACTTACTGGTTAGTTACTCTGTCCATTCATCTGATTTTCACCATTCTCCTATAGCACCACATTTCAAAAACTTCTATTCTTATATTAGTAATTGAAATATTCTCGCGATTATTATACATGTAAAATTGTACTGTAAAGGGGAGACATTAAAGGAAAAACACAGAGGGGTACAAGGAAGTCCCATAATGACTAACTTCGTCCTTCGTGATTTTTTTCTCTTTCGTCCCAGACCAAGGTTTTTAAAATAGTCTCCCATGAACTGAGACAATCTCAGCCACTTTTGAAGAGCGCATGTTTCGTGGTCGCAGACGTCGGGCATATAGTCAGAGTAGTCCACTGTTCCCATGGGACCAGTCGTCATGCTGCCCTCAAATCTGTCCAGGAACGGAGTCGGACTTGTTCCGTCATCGGAGGGGCGCTGGAGTAGTACCAAGTGCCCGACCTAAATCATGCTGATTTACCTTCAATATCTTCAATATCCCCCCGTTTCTATCCCTTCATGTCACCAAAGCGGATAACCCTCTTTCTCAAAAGAAAAATAAATGAATAAAAGGAGGCATTATAGGGGAGTTGCCATTAAGTGGGTCACTCTCATGTTGTCTGTCGCCTAAAAGAAACGATACCTGCTTATACTATTAAAGAGGAGTTACCACCACGTGGATAGATTCATGTAGCCTGTCACCCTAGAAATTTAAAGAAGTTAGTGTGGCACACACTCACTCAGAGAGGGGATATAGAGGAGGAAGGATTGAAAGGGAAAGAGAGATGGAGGGTGCTATCTTCAGAGTTGCTTTATTTTCCCTTAGGTTTTGTGATAAAGTTCCCCTCAGATCGAGGCACCTTGGTGAGTTTTGAGAGTTGTATGTTCCATGGTCCCATGGACATGAGGTAAAAGTTCGTATTGGAACGGTCGGACAGCTTCCTCCTAAACTGGTCGAGAAGTAGAGAAGGGAAACCTGCAACAAACAACCAACTCCATTCCTGTCGGAAGGATGTGGACCAAGAACCGAGAGTCCGACCTACCTGATGCAATTTTCTTAGGCTTTCTTCATATCATTTTAGGCCTAATACCGTGCAGGTTCATTCGGGTGCTATATGCGTGGATATCTGTCTCCCTAGGACGGCCGACTTTTGTAAGTCTACGTCCACATGATTGTATGGACTCCCGTATTGCGCACATGATCCCTCTTCCTGACAACCAACAGTGTTTCCTTACTGTTCGAAAGATTGGAGTATTTTTTCTATTTATTTTTACTCTGCTTTCCTTCTACACGATTTCTTTTGTCACTTTCTCTCGGTAAACCAAATTTGATTGTTGTGTTTGCTTTTTTGATATCCTTCTCTGTGGTTCGCTTATATCTATTTTTTCCTTCTTTAACTCGAACAATGAAACTGAATAATGACAGGTTTCTTTCGGGGCCGGATGACCATAACTTTGCCCTTTACTTGGCTACGGGGTCGATTTATCACGGGCCTAGTATTATAACTACATTTATTTTAATACTCACCAAGCAATTTATCTCCGTTGAACAAGTTATCCAGGTGGAGGTAGGCACGCGTCAGGTTGTACAGCAGTTTATTAGTTTTAGGGATTCCGTATGTGAAGTTTCCTTCCTTCTCTTTACGAAGTACCCAATCAAAGTCGTATATATAGGAAACTTTCATGCCCACTGGAAGAGAGAACCTACATTATGCATATTTCTTAAATATAGTACATCTATTGAGCATCAATTTTATCAGAATAATATTAATAACAGAAAATAGTTTTTACCAAAGAAGAGGGAAAATGTTTACATAGATCATAATCTCGGATTAACTGAAAGTAATCCAAGAATATATCGCCTTATGTACCATATTAACAATTGAACATTATTTGTAGCTGAGAAATTGTACGTGCAATATCCACATCAGGGACGAAACAAGTAAGAAACATTGAATCAAAAAAATTAAGAACTTGTACATTTCACACAATAGACAAAATATTTGCAGTTTTGCATTGTGTTCCATTTTGAGTAATTAGTAGTTATAACAAACTTCTCTTCAAACGCTCAGTAATTGATAAAGTAACGGTACCATATGTTATTCTCATAAATAACAATATTCCCCTTTGGTATTTTCATGGAGTTATTTTATATTCTGATATCGGTTTAATAATTGTATTTATAAGTATTGAGCTTTATCAAATTAAGAAAAAGTTAAAATTTATAATCACTTTTCTCCTTGAACATTTCTATATTATTAAAATTAGTAAATTAAAAAAAATCAGTGAGCTTTATGGCCTCATAACTGTAGATAACAGTAAAATATATATTCGGATGATGTGTGCTAAAATGATAATCAGTAAACTGATTCCTAAAAAATTAATTTGACAGTTCGTCTCTACAGGTAAGACATCATACAAATCTTTCACAGCAATATTTTCCCGGTATCAAGTAAACAATCAAAATGGTTGCCCAAAAAATGACCATGGTAATGTAGAAAATGTTTTTTCTTGTAAGAACCATTGTGTGTTCTTACTTAATTTTTTATTTTAAAAAATGTGGAGTAATTAAATTTGAAAGGAATAACGCACACAAAAAACAAAGCCGAGTGTTTAAATCTTTTATGATTGGAAGAATTAGTTTAAACGAAGCACGGGATCCACAAGTAATGAATATTGTTACGGACGTTTAATGGTGATTACACCAGAAGTGATCTTCAAAGTCCATGATATGGTGTCGAGTGACTATAAATATATCACTTGGGTCATTGGTTTTTCATGAAAAATGGTGTCTAAAAATTAGTAAAATGAATGCTGATTTTCAGTCAATGGAGAATAGATATATTTCATAGTAGAAATCTTGACGAATTGATGAAATTGGATCCACCACTTACACAAAACTGGCTCCGTAGAAGGCGAAGGGGGAAAACGGCTCAAGAAGGTTTTTGGGGTAGTATCTCACTAATTATTCGCATCGACTAACTAGGAAAAGGACGATGACAACTATTATGGGTCGTTATTGAGATGCTTAACTAAGTAAAGGAGAAACATCCAATTCTCGCAAAAAGAAATTGCTCTTTCAACAGTACGATTGTCGGTTACAGACTTGTACAGTTTTGATAAAAAAAAAATGGTTTAAGTTCGGCTTAGGCGTGTACAAGTCACACTTAGAGTCTCTGATGATAGTTTTTACTTCTGTCAGATAATTGCACTCGATAAAAACAAGAATTTTACCATGTAGTGTATAAATTCGCCGCGTTCTTATGGTCTAAGTAATGTTAGATTCAACATACTGAAAGCTGTAGAGCACATTTATGTTCTCACCCATTGTAATGTTACCCTGGCCATTACCCATAATGGGTAACAGCAGAATGCGCCCAGACACGTTGTATGTGGTCAACATTTCCAGACGAGGCATGGATAAGTCGTACTCTACATGCCTCTTGTCCAAGTCAATCCTGGAACAGTCAAACACGATGGTGACACTTTTAGTAGAAATTTGTAATATTCCTCTATGTTGTACATGTGAAATTAATCAAAACGCAGAAATTTTTAATTGTATTTTCCTTCAGTTTTGATCATCTATTCCGCAGAGATTTTTTTTCCAAAGTAAGGCATTGCTATAATCTGTATATCAATTGTAGTTTATGAGAAACATGAACTTGACTGAAAGTTTTTTCTTTGTTTGGTAACAGGCTACATGAGGGTGATCCTGAAACAGCATTGAAAGGAAATTGAGAGGGGGGGGGGTTGAAGGTATAGCGCGTAGCCAAGGATTGATTAGAACCCCGGACTATAGTTTAAGGGTCCTATCCAGTGATTCACCTCAAAGAGATGCAGGGAAATTCCTAGAAAACCTGCATTAGGTACGTCCCTGTGGGATCGCAGCCTTCCCTTTACTGTGAAGACAAGTTTTAGAAGGCAGCCTAAGATCTTCATCTCCGAAAAAGATGGAGGTGCCTCGGCAAGTGAGAACCTTGAAATCTGAGAGAGAAGGAGGCATCCCAGAAGTTAAGCTCCATTATCACTCTGAGAAGAAAAGAGTGAAAGTTCCCTCAGGTTTCCCCTTTTATTTGACTGAAAAAATTGTAATGTACTTAAGTAATGTTATTTCAATTTTTTGAATGAGGGAGTCGTTTAAGTATTTTTATTAGACGGAGTTGAAAAACAGTTATCTGATTTGTTCTCACAGAGAGATTAGAATTAATGAAAGTTTGGATAGCTATCAGGAAACACGTTTTTAACGTATGTTCAAATCAAGAAACGTTGGGTAGGAATATAAAATTTATGCCACAATATTGAGACGGTAGTCCCGTATGTTGGGTACTGGCTAGAAGAGAAAAAGACTGGTTGTAAGATGGGAAAGGAAAAGTTAAAAAAAATATTTGGACAAGCGTGAGAGATGAAGGTTGGAGACTAAGAGAAAATATGGAATTGAGGGAAATGTTCATACAATCAGATATTGTGGCTAAAATTAAGCAGAATAAGACGGCCACGGCATGTACAAAGAATGTCAGAAACACACCCTGTCAAAAAGGTGTTCACGCAAATACCAGACGGTAAAAGGAGAAGAGTTAGACCGAGGAGATTGTGGACTAATGGCGTGGAGGTTGCTAGCAGGAGTTTAGGCGTTAGAAAATGAAGAAGAAAGTCGGAGGATAGAGAGGAATGGAGGCAACTGATAAAGGAGGTCAAGGTTCTTAAAGAACTGTAGTACCGCCTATCATCATCAGTCGCAGAGATATTTTAATGGACTGAATTGTCGTCTGGAGATTGGAATTACAAATTATCTTATTACAGTATATAATAGTTATTAATGCCTGTAAGACAAAAAATTAGTGAAACAACAAACTATAGTTTAAAAACAATTACATGTTTCGGTCCTGATTTGAACTCTCTTCAGGTTGAAGTAAATAATAATGCCTTTGTTATACAAACTTTATGAAATATCAAATGGTAATAAAACTATAGTAAGACTTTTTAATCATTAAAATTTATTGTATTTGTTGTCGATTTCAAATGCTGATGGAGTAAGTTAAATGAGGATTCATGAGAATATTGGGTTATGTTTGTATTTTGAATTTATAATTACAAAGATGGATGAAATAATTTCGACTGAGAATTCTTGAGGAACTTTTGTGTTTTTAATATTTTGTATTTATTCTTAGCTTAGAGTTTAAAATATTATAATTTAATAGATTTTATTGGTGATGTGTGAAGTCTGACGGAATGATTTTGAGTGAAAACTTCAAAGAATTAATGACATAACACATAATTTATATTTTGTCCATTGAACAATTGTTTTTACTTTATTTTATGCAGTGAACGACAATTCATACTGTAATCTTGAAAACTGCGCGTGCAGAATTTAAAAATCGCGCTACGAAACGTATTTTAAATAAATTAACGCGACGTATATTTCTTCAGAAACGCCTTTTGATTGGACGATTAGTGATTGTAATGGAATGACTGAGGGAATTAAATAATAGGAGAATTTTTTCTTGACACTCTTTAGTATACCGGGAGAATTTTCAACTCCAATAAAGTACCGGGGACATATTCACGCCCTGAATCCTTTGGAATTTTTAATATTCTTTTAAAGTTACCTTGTTTATTTAATGTACCGGATAAAATTAAATAAACAAACATTTAATCGGGATAAGTAGGCGTGACAAGGTAAATGTTAAAAAGAATGTTGTGCTGGATGGCGGTTAAATCACATCTTAACCAAGATATTAGTGTCGCATTACTGGAATTATACAAATGAATGACAATATTCGCTAAGCAATAGGCTGGGAATACTGACGCTTCAGAATTAAGATATCAGTCCATCGCCGATGAGGATCACCACTTGTCGAATACAAAATATAAATTAATATAAAATATAAAGTAAAATACTCAAAGTTATAGAAAAAGAATAAAAAAATCAAAACGAGAACTATAACGTCTTCTCCATCAAACAAATAATGCTGCCGCAAATTGTATATCGAGAAGTTACAGTATTAAATACTTTTTTAGATAGTAAGTACTGACTTATAGAGAGGTTATCATAGAATATAAAATAATATTTAAACAAATAATCTGATCGCGAAACAAAGGTAGGGTTGCTGTTATGACACGACAAATCAAAGAACATATGACGAGTAATTTGTTTCTACACAACCAGATAACGTAATTGTTTCTTGAGTTGTTTCTTTTTCGGGAATTTTTCATTTTCTCTGTTATACTTTTGACGAAGAAGATTGATTTTGTGGGGTAATTAATTTCCTGCGGTTTAGTTGTCGGAATTTGAAGTGCTTGACGAGGATCTGACCCATAAACAGTCCTGGGAAATAACTCAAATAATAATAATAACTCAAGTAATAATAATTTTAAAAACTGCCCCCATTCTATAAAAAAGAGTTCCTACCGATTTGGAATAAAAATTGAAGCAATTTAAACAAAGGTTGTCTCTTGGTATTCAGAGACCTAATCAACAGGCTGAAGGCAATGACGTAGAAATTGCTCAAGATTCCTTGTCCCAAATGGTAGTGAAGGGAATGTAGAAGATGAAGGACCCCACACAATTTCAAAATGTATTAATATAAAGACACTTCATGGTCCTACAAAATATCACATTAAGAATGTAAGGGCTCAGGGACGAAATGAGAGAAGGTCATACGCAAATCAGATACTTGTTGGCAATTATTCTTTCTGTACGGTGACGTTAAGAACTTTTTTTTTCACAGCGTTGACAGGTGTCCATGACTGAAGGAGCCGACTGTCATGGACATCTACAACTATGGATTAGTCTCGTCTGTGAACAAAGTATTTTATAATTTCGATACTTAACAGAACCTCATTGATACAAATTCTGCATCAAATAATAAATATAATCTTAAAATTAACAATTAAAGATAATTTTGCATTTTTAATTTTATTCGCCTGAAGTAGACTCAAAATAAATAAAAATAAATGTTTTCTGACTGAATGCTTACTGCATTTATCGCATGTAATGCCTGTGTACCTGATGTCATCTATGTGTGTGTCTGGTAGTCCGTAGATTTCGGCGTTGGTGGCGTCGAAGGCGAGGCCCAGAGGTCCAGAGCCGTCATCCACTTTCAGAGATTCGATGCGCAACGGGTTAAGGTTTGGTATGCGGTACTTGCGGTCTCCTACAACACAAATTAACCAATAACTGCATAAAATAGATGTCAGTATTTCATAGTTCTACAATACATGGTTAAAATTTATCACGAAGGTTCCATAATTTTCAGATTTTCAGACTGTTAACTTATTTGGTGAATCCACGTGGACGATACATTGATTAAATGATTTCCGTTGGTCGTTTTGTGGCCTTTTTGGAGGTGTATTGTTGAAAGGTCCCTTTCTTTTATTTCTCTGTTTCGTCTTGTGGTATGTATTTATATTTTTTGTGAATATTATTATTTTTAGATTTAATTTTCTAACACACCTTACTTATGAAACTGGTGTCCAGTGAGGATGATACTTTTTATTCTAACGAGTACCTTAACAATTTATTAAAATCAAACGTGAATGTCTTAAATTTGAGTCTAATCCTAGTCCTACTAAACTTTTCTTAGTTTGTTTAGGCATTTATCAATTTGTTTTATATGAACTGGCGTGTTTAAACATTTATGATTGATTTAATCACATAATTAATATTAAGACACGGTGCAGATACCGGTTGGTCGACTGCTCGATTCTTTCTACGAACCATAATAAATACCTTTCAATCAATAACTTGGTATCTATAAAGACAGCGGAGATTTTTAAGATTCTCAAAGGTACGAAATATTACATTGACTCATGCAAAAACAACTTGATCATCTTCACAGACTCCTTGGCAGCAATCACTGACATACAGATCAGAAATGAGAACATCAACAAAATAAAACGTAATTCAAGTAATACCCAACCGACTGGAAACTAAATGGTACGATACAGGAAATATATAAACATTGGAATATTCCATCAAGAAATAAACAATTACTCAGCTCTGAAGCATCTAGCGGACACCCTCAGAAAACACCAAACAATTGTCTGCAGATTAAAGCTCTAATTTCGAATCACTTTCATTCATTTTTGTTTCACAGGTCTTCGCAACCAAGCTGTGAAACCCGTAACGCCCCACTGCCCATCCAACACATCCTGTTTCATTGCAGGAAATACTCCGCCATCAGAGAGACAACCGTTACTAAGTTCTTAGCAATGGACTTACGCACTGACGTTAACGCTGTTGGGAATCTTCTGTTATGAATCCTGTATTCAGGATCCATGCATAATCCCCTGCATAAGGAACCCTCCCCCAGTTGCACCTATCTTGTTGAGGTCGCTAATGGCAGTGCTGAGTTGATGCGACCTTATAAACATAAAAAATCCCGGTTCTGGATTGTGTTGGCGCATACGTTCGTGCCGTTTTATCCCAATACATCCCGCAGTTCTAAAGTTATCAGCGTCCGATTAATCAATCATTAATAGTAAACTCGTTATTACTTTTATCGCCAATTTTTTGTTCTGTACCCCACAAAATTTAAGCGAATTAGATGCACAGGAGACTAAAAAGCAATGTAATGCACTGTAACGAAGGTTTTTTTATGATATTTTAATTAAGGTCTTTGGTCTACCGAGACGACTGCGGACTGTCATCTTCCACGACACATTCCGAACTAAGAGTGTTTTAACTCCGGTTTCGCATGACCATAACGAACACAGTGTATTGTACCCCCACCGGGATTCGAATCGAGGACCCCTGTGGAGTGAGGCGGTGTTGACCGCTACACCACAGCAGGTCGGTCTGTTAGGACTAGGCGTATTAAGAAACTTGGCTATTTATGATGCATTCCAGCTCGGAATGTGAAAATCCAACTAAATCGTTCACCAAGTGAGCTATACCTCTATCGCTCACTTGGCTAATGATCTAGAGAGGAAAGGAATAAGTCAGAATAGGAAATACGAAAGCGGTAACGTAAGGGTTCGGCTTCAAATGAATGAACCTAGGCTTAGTGGTTGGTGTGTCGCCGCACTCCAGTCAATTAAGAGTCGAATGAAGAATAAAGAAGGTTTAATAAAAAGATAAAGGTTAGACAGGCTAGCGTATAGCACCAGGAGCCACCCGCTTATTGTATATCAGTGTCTGCTGTCGCTAAGAACTCTGCACAGAGGGTAGCCATTCAAAACCCTCCACCTGATGAGGATGTTTCCTCCAATCAGAGCTTTTGACGAACGGAATATTTCCCGTTCCGAGCTCAGCGGCGAGCACGGCGCTCAGGGTGAACGACTTAATCTGCGCAATCCGGAAGATATTTACTCAATTAAAATTCGTATGGGTCACTGAACCAGGAAGATACTAAATTGCATTAACAAATTGCTGTTATTATTTTACATACAATTAGTGTATTACATTCAATCAAACGTCTGAAAATATGAAAATGATCGGAAGGGAGAAATAATTTCCTGACTGGAAATCGACCTTTTATTATCGTCTAGCTGATCTGGTTGACTTCCAAACATTGCGCCACCTTCAACACCCAGTTCAGTTAATTGCATCGGATAAATACAGTTTGTTCCTGCCTCGTGACAGTAACTGGGAGATATTTTTTGCATCCTTAATAAGTGTTTTATTTACGACTATCTGGGTGTCCGGGTATTCATTTTACGAGTATATTATCAGGGAAAGGAATGAATTCGATACTAATGTATTGAGGCCAGCACTCTTGTTGGACAATGAACCCATTGAGCCAGACCGATCTATACCGATTAGGGATTAAGCTCAAATTAACCGGTACCTTAACAAACAAATTTCTTTTGGTACATTATATAAGAACAGTGCCTTAAGAGAGTCTAAGAAATCCCGCAGCATTAAGATTGAAAAATATTCCCTGGACTTTAATGGAGTTAAAAATTCGTCCGGTTCCCTAAGAAAATAGACACGGCATATTAAATAATTAAAAAGTAGTGCTTGTACTTTAAGGGAGTTAAATTTAAAAAAAATACCTTAAGGAAGTATAAAATAATCCGAGTAATCGTTAATAAGTGAATATAAATCTATTGTTTGTAAATCTTGAAATGGCAGTTAAAAGTTTCATAGGAAACATTCTTGCCTCCTTCCTATACATCTTCTCCCACGATGTCCCACAACAATACAACACACCTGGTCCTACGCCTCGTCCATATGGGGAATAACAGCCAAAATCCATTTAGTCAAAATTAAAACAAAGCATAATCCTACGTACCGTTACAAACTCTCCCTGGTACTTTAGAAATTCTGCCATACACGATAACATTAAAATTCCCAAAGTTAACTCCGTAATCTCCAAATCCATAACCCCCCTAATTGAAAGCGCCCTCAACCACCCAAACCCTACGATCTAACAATTCCATATCAATCCTCCTCCACCTCGACGCTTCCTTCAGCTCAAAATAAAACTCCCAATTGAAATCATCCTTCCCCCTGAACATTCAGGCATATCCTAACCCACCTTACCACCATACCCGCAGACCACATCCTCTAATAAACAGTTCACAGCCTGTCAACCCTCACCCACCTCTCACATACAATAAAAAAACTAACCCTGTTGCCAAAGTAGGCTGACCAAAGAACTAACCTACCTTCACGTTTACAGGTGAATTATATACAGTATTTAAATTTTCTAAATTCATTATTTCAATTTGGTATGTACTAGAACAATTATTGTACTAGCTGATAATTGTAAAGATAAAAAGTTTTTTATATGAATAAAAAAATGGGTAAATTTCAGTTGCTTACTGATTTTCTGTTTCAATAGGAAACGTTGAAGATAACTTGACGACGACTGTTGTTTTCTCTGCGTGGTTGAGTGTAATTTGTAATTGACCGCATTATGCAGTCTCACGACTCTACAAGCTGATATGGGCAGTTAACATTAAAAAACCGGACGCCCAGCCACTTCACTTTCATTTTCGAGCAACTTTATACCAATAGTTCAGCTTGTGTAGAAATGTGTCCAGTGAACGGCTAGGATGGACAGGTCTGAGGCCAAGGACGGCGGCTTTCGCCATTGCGCCAGCTTCAACACCCAGCTCAGTTAATTGCAGGGGATAAATACAGTCTGTTCCTGCCTCGTGACAGTAACTGGGATATAACTGTCTCAAGCCTCCGCACTTGTCATAAACAAATCATTTTATCGGCCTAACATTGTTTAACTGGAATACATTGATTAACTAGATTGTAATAAATATTTGTATAAAATCGATTTCTTCGAGGTGATCATCTGATTAATGCAGTTTTGGAAGAAATTGTTTCCAGATCTTAAATAAATACTTTATTCGAAGAAAAATCAAAAAATAAATAAAAAGAAAACATACAAATGAAATTAGACGCAGTCGTAATCAGTTGTAAATGATTACGAGTGTCATTAGATCATCACATCATTTCGTGTTGGCGTAATTTTTCCCAACATTTCGTAATAATATGTCATTTCTCAAGACTGAATCATTTACGGTCTTGTCGGTATTTTTATTATGCAGTAAACCTTGCAACATAAACCCGGAAACACAAGGTCACACGCTTTTGAGAGAGCAAGTTCAAGGCTGTGAGAAAGTGTTTACTGTTTTTCTCACAACAAATTCCTAATGCTTCACGTTTTTTCAGAGGTGTAAAAGAGGTCTCTGGAGAAGAATCAATTGTTCCGAGATTTTTTTCCTGGTTTCGTCTTTTGTAGCAGCTCATGACTTGAACGGTCGGAATAGTAAATCCTCATTTATGGAATTCCATGAATACGAATAACAAATTTATGTGATTTAGATTCCTTACCATATGCTAATATTGTTAAATACTTGATACTAGGCTACGATGGAATACCCATTTCAAAAGGAAAACGACACAGGTTTTTTTTCCGTATCGATTAATTGGGTTAAATTCCAAGTTATGTATGTATAATAAGCAGCTAATTTTTAAACAACTATAAAATCCGTTTGGTCATCTGTAAGTCAAGTCTAGGGTTGCACATGTAAAAGCAACATTAAAATAATACAGCGTTTCTAAAAGTAAAGTATTTGTCTGTAAGAATAATAAAGATAAATATGACCATTAACTGACAAATAATAAATTGAGAACATTACTGTCTGATGATATTTCTTCTATTGATTGGACTGAAATGACCTCTTCCGTCAACATTGTCCAACAAATTTCATCATCAAATCCTTATCATCATCATCTCCCTTCTTGTTGAATTAGTAACGCGAGGCTTGGAAAAGTTTTGTCTTAATGAACTTAATTTTAATTCTGTCACTTATATGTTGCTGACATTTTTTGTCTTATTTACTATGATTGTATTGATGAAATGTTATCTGTTTTAATGGTTATAATCCACAGTTACAATTTAGTTATCACCAACAAAATTATACAATCAGCTTCTTAGAATTATCCGTTTTCCATTGCCATAATATTTATTGTTTAACTGGTATCACAAACTAACTGTTTCAAGTCGTGTTCTGAATTTCTTATCCGATCATCCTACTACACAGAAGTCTTCTTCATCATGTGAACCAGCTCGTAGATAATTCGCAATCGTGAAGAAACAAACGGACCAATTCATCCGGCTACTCTTCCTAATTACAATTTAGTGTACATGTTAACAACAATATGAAAATACTAATTTAACAGAACGCTAATGACTCTAATGAATATAAGCTCAGTCTAAAGCAGCATTTTAGTAGTGAAAAAAAATCTTATTTTTTAAATTTAATGTTTCTTGGTCATTAGCGAGAAACAAATAAATTTTAATAATTTTAGTGAATAAAATTTACAAATTACAAAAGTTTAAACAAGTTTGTTTTCTCGAGGAATTCCAGAAGAACATGGAAAGCCGTGGGGCTAGTGTACAATTCCTCCGCAGTAAAATTTGGTGTTACTCGTTCAGAATTATTCTCGTAGTATTATTAATACAGGAAGCATGGATTCACTCAATATAGGTTTTCCTTTGTAAGAAATTATTTGGATTCCAATGACGGATAAGAATGCTGGTTGAGTGTTATGATGAGTATTCATATTCTGATAAATCTTTATGACTTAGTTTTTTAATAGTTCTTGTTAACTCTAGTCACTTTGGCTCTGGTTGCTTTGTCTTTGATTATTGGGTATAGTTCTTCCAAAATATCTATCAGTTTATCTGCTGGGATGTTGTAAACTACTCATTATTTTATAAAGATCGGAATGTATTATAATAAGTGTCCACGAACACTTTTAAAACGATAAATTCCTACGGGTTATTCTTCACGTAAATCATTCACCAAGTAGTTATAAATTCAGTATTACACTTAAAGGGTACAAAATACTTGGATGTTTTGACTTAACTTTTAGTATATAGCAGATTTGGATACATCCAGAGTCTGCGTGAATCTTTTCCTCCACAGAAATATTCTTCTGAATCACGATAGAACACTGAGGTTACACGCTTATAAATGCATAAACAGCGTTATTATTTACTGTGTTTTTTTTTACAAAAAAGGTTAATGCCATTACTTTAAAATACCAAGATACAACCACAGTTTCCAAATGAATTAATTAATATGTTAAAACTCAGAAAATTTCACATATTTCTCCAGTTATCGGTGAAGGAGACCAAAATTATCGATTATTACGTCAATTTTAATAAAATACTGATTTTAAAGCATTTAGTCATCATAAAAAACAAAATCACAATCATATACAGGAACTTTCTCCCATTTTCGGGCATTATAATCTGTAACAACAAATAATGCTCGTTCTTAGAAAAACATTCCAACAATTGATACTCTACAATTTTAGTCTTAGCTGTTATATAATTTAAGTAAACATTCGATGCTATCTCAATTTAAACGTAAAACGGGTTCGACAACAAATCAAGTGGTTGACAATGTTTACTTATGTCTTATATATCCTCCAAACCTTACACCAGCGGCAACCGTAAGGATAAATTTAACTATTATTTATTGAAATTAGTTATCGTTTGCAATAAAATTATAAAAACATAAAAAAACTGCTTCAATATTAATAACACAATCTAAAATAAATAATGAGTTTTACCAACAACCAAAATTTATACTTCTAATGCTTCTTTAGCAAATTTAATAGATTTGTATATACGGAGCCTATAACACCAATTTTCGACTAATTATTTGTAAAATGGTAGAGTAAAAATTGTTGGAATACATTTTTCTGAGAATGTGCAATATTTGTTGTTACAGACGATTAAGGTCCTAAAATGGGTGAAAACTTCTTTTAATGATGGTAATTTTTTTTATTGTGACTAAATGCTGTGAGGTAGGTGTTTTATAATTGACAAAATAAACTGATTACTCTAATTTGAGTGAATTTGATTGATTATTGTGTTAGATAAATGATATGTTTACAAATTTTATTTAATATGCTAATTTGGCCCGCATGTAGGATCCCATTCGGAGGCGTGGTGAATGATCTATTATTATGGAATGCCACGGGTACGTGAAGGTGATCGTTAAGGTCGTTTTCACCCATCAAAAAAACACATTCCAGGTCTCCAGACGAATAGAAGTGTCGGGTTCTCTGTTGCCAGACTTAAACAAAACACTGCATTCACGTTATCCAGAGGTTCTATTCACGCAATAATGTCTAACATACATTAAAGTGATATGACTTTAATTTCTCTGTGGGAAAAAATTGAATTTGAGACATGCACCCAATAATTAATAAAAATAGTATGTAGCCTGATTGCAGTCCTCCAAATTTAGTGTAGTTTATTAACTTTAGAACGGCGCCCATCCTCCAATAATTATTAACTAAAAGTTAATAAGCATTATTATCGTATCACATTATTTTACAATCGTAAGTATAAAACTTAGTCTTTACTATGCCAATTGAAAATATAATTTTAGTTAAGATGAGCATGGACGCTGTCCCAAAGCCATTTAAGTAATTAAATTTGGAGGACTACAATCAGGCTACGTATTGATTTAAGTATCAACATATTGCCCATTCAAATATCCTTTTTGTCATTACCAATAAATAATTATTGTGTCATTTTGAAATTTAATAATTCTGAATCGAGCGACAAATTATTTTTTGGTAAGATTACAGTGATGGAAAAATGATGAATATTATTTTCTGTGACAATAGACGGCAGGTGTTTCTTGAAGTAATGAAAATTGCAATTCTTGGCAGACTTACTCGTGGAATCGCGAGCGAGCTTGATCTAAGTAAATGAAGGAAAACCTTTTCTTGGACGATTCGCCTATTGTTTCATGTGCAAATGTATCTGCTTGATACGTTATTTTATTATCGATTCAAATATCTAAGAACAAGGGCAATTTTTTTAAAGAAATCTTCAGTAGAACGCACTGAATTAATTTAGTACCTGACCGACGACATAGTTGGCAAAACTTTCGGGGTCATCCAAGTACGTATTTATTATATATGAACAAATACTAGGACTGTATACGGATGTTTTCGATTCATTACTTTTTTCAAAAATGACATTACTAATAGTTTTACAACAAAAAATTCTCCCCCATGATTGATTGCACACTTAGTGTAAAAGGTAGAATATTCATGAGGGAATTTCATAAAATTCTCGCGTTCAGTTCAATATACTAAGAGGAAGATAGTGATTGAAGAAAACCCATCATAGGGGAAAAGTAAAAATAGTTTACCAGCATTGCTCTAAGAATTCAGGAAATGGGAAGTTCCCAGGTAATGAAAAAAATATTTCTCATTAGCTGCTCCATAAACGACCTCAAATTCGATTATTCCATCGAATTTTCAGTATTCTATCATCAGTGTTCTTCTTGTTCAAAAAGATACACTACGTCGAAACTGTTCCTTAATTTCACGTCCAGATTTCACAACTCTAGAAATGGGTGAATGCTCTGTTATTTTGTAGTATACTTTAATGACACAATTTCTTCACTACAAAGTTTGAAGGTTCCTTCCATTACCATTAACTTGACTCCGGAATTACTTAA
Source organism: Eucriotettix oculatus (assembly GCA_034510155.1). Taxonomy (NCBI): domain Eukaryota; kingdom Metazoa; phylum Arthropoda; class Insecta; order Orthoptera; family Tetrigidae; genus Eucriotettix; species Eucriotettix oculatus. The sequence continues at coordinate 69,042,841 of CM067379.1, read as the reverse complement.
AAGAGGCTAACAGATCAAAACTAAGTTTCCTACTTATAATATTATACCAATTTTAAAATTATATAATGTAACCACGTTTGAAACCGCTCGTTAAAAATAATGTTAAATTAAAGGAATTTAGGAATTTCCTTTGTACATTTTTTATGTTGGATATGAATATACTTCTTATCTCATCGCTAACAGACATTTTTTGTAGAATATTGTTGTATTATTAAACAGAGTTCTGATTTTTATTAATTTAATAGCTGGGTTCCCGGTGTTTTCCGGGCCATATTTATATTACCTTAAGACAGAAAATTATATTCCCGAAAATATAATACAGCCTAATAGAGAGAAAAATACTCTTAAGTAAGTCAAAAAGAGGATAACAAAATCCCAGGTAACCTAAGATAGTGAAAATAAAACATTATAATGATGTTTTACAGAGTTTTTCCGACATCTTAAATGACATGTATACAAGTTTGGTAAAAACGGTTCCACATTCACTCCTCATACTGGAGCTGAGGTAAAACTAAATTTTCTTGTTGAATGTGAGAATTAAACTCAGCAACTCCCATAAGCCCGGAATAGACAGTAATCTCGGTTGGATACGCGTTATTTTTATGAAACACCTCTCTACCCAGACCTTGAAGAGCAATCCCCTCCAAAGCTGAAAGTGATTGAAATTATACACAAAAAACATCAGGGGAAACCCTGTCAATCTCATGGACGCCCTAAATTATTTATTTGACGTAAATGTTGGTAGTTTTCCGACGTTTTTAAAATTTAAGCCCCATCTTCACCCGTCCCTAGGGGCAGTAGTAGTGTGTTTGTTTCGGTATACAGATTTTGGGAAAAAAGGTTTTTTCAACAAATTTAATTTTGTATAATGAATATGAAAACATACAGACAAGAAATCTAACATAAATGTATGCTTTCTTATTATTATTGTATTGATTATAGTTTTGGTAAGTATATTACTGTAACTATTTTTCCAGATCATTAACATTTTTAGCATGTATTTATTACTTTCATGTAAGCCCCGCACTATTGCTTCACTCTATTTTAAATGCATTATAAATAAACAACACAGACAAAAATAAATAATTTATTTAGTAAAAAATTATTGAAATATTAAATTTCTACTCGGGAATCTCTTCAGGTTCATATAAATATTTACATAAATCTCTTATGAATTAAAGAAAATGAGAATGAAAAATTTGAATTTTGATAAACGTGACTATCAAATGTATTATATTTCAAGATGATATTTCTTGAGTTACTTCCATCTTAAATTATTTTTTAAATCTTCTTTTCCCCTATCCTCCGGCCCTCAGTTTGCGCTGATTTACTGTCCTTCGATGCCTTCTTTATTAACTTTTCAGTGATCGTAAATTTTATTGCTTCAGAGTTCACCATGTCCTTACTGCTTTCAGCACACATGCTTTATTTTTTTAGTCGAAGTATTGAGAAATAGAGCCTTGACCTGTATCCCGACTTATTCTCTGGTTGCGCCTAAGAGCCGTCATGACCTTCAGACCCTGAGACGAGCGTCTATGAAAGTGCGACCGTGGCCCAGAGAAAACCTCAAGCTTTGTAATGAGTTTTTAATTCCACCTCATGCAGAATACCGCATCTCAAGCTAGAGGAGTGATTTTATCTGTCTCCTGGCGTGAAATTTAAGCTACTTAAAAAAACGCAGCATGGACAAGCTTACGTTGTCCTTGATGCAAGATATTGCGGTTTTGAAAGAGCTATAAAATCGACTATCCTACTTACGTCTGTCGACATATGACATTCTTGCCTAAATCGAGAATCATTTAAAAATGATCAGCTTTCTGTCAGATGACCACTGATTATTTTTAGAAGTTTACTTTTATAAAGCATTTCGCTTACCTAAATTACTGTACCAGTAATTATATTTGTTTTATCATTTATCATCACTTCCAGCAGTTTAACCAAGTCTGCTGCATTCCCTTATCATATATATTTAATAACAAGTCATAATAATTAAATATGGAAATTTATAAATTTTTAAGGGTGTCTTGTCTTGGAAACCGTTATAAATACAGCACTGAAACTGACAAATAATTTTTAGATTTATTTTGTTTGCGTAAGCAAAATAAATGATTTGAATGAGGATAAAAAAATTCTAAAATTTATTTTATTCCTCACATATACAAATACATAAAAATAAACGGTGAACATTTAGCACTGTATCTATAGAGGTATCTTTGAAAAAAAAACCGTAAAATCATTATTTTAACATTTCAGGATACGGCATTCCGACTACCCTTAAATTTGAAACTACGAACTATCTGCAACACCGTTAACAATGATCGATTCTGAGTTTTTCGAGCATTATAATTGTATGTAAAATTTACTTGCAACCTTATCTTATAAACAGAACTGACTGTTTGTATGTATGCACGTGTGTATGTATGTTCCGCATACAAAATTTAATGGTTGTAGCATTTTCGGTCATATTTTGTATAGCCGCTGCTTGCAACCAGGAAACAAACATTATTGGGGTAATGTACGACTGTCACCACCAGGGGCGGGTGTGGATAGATGTGGACATTTTAAAACATGAGTAAGTGACCGAAAATTGAGTAGAATAATTATTTTTGGGACCAGTGATGTAGGTAGTGATACTCCCGATGTTGTTTTCTTTTTGGGCACAGGAGAGAAACACGCACGTGGAGAAGAGCAAAAAACCGAGATTAGTGCCTATTCCGACGTTATGAAAATCGCTGAGTTTAATTCTGACATTTAACATGCTAGTTAAGTTGTACTTCAGCCCCAAGCGGGAGTGGATGTGAAAGAGGAAGAGGATAAAAAGGCAATCAGATGAAATCAATCGATATTGGTGTCTAATTAACGGTTGTGTATGCCACTGAGCTTAATTCTGATATTCAATATGCCTGTCAAGTTGTTGTTCAGCTCTTTGAAGAGGGGAGGGAAGTAAAGAGGTGAAGTAAGTTTCTGCTTACAAGTGGAGAAATGTCTACCAAACTTTTTACATATGTTACGATCTCGGACAAATCCTGGATGGGTAAAACACTCCTAGCACCGACAGTACTTTTCACTAGCTTAAGGTACTTGGCTAGTTTTTCTCTCCCTAATGCACGCAAAGTGTTCTGGATTGTTAAGGTATCGGCAGTATTTTTATTTATTTCCAGTCTCTCAATGATTCGGTAGTATTTTCGTCTCTTTTAAGGTACCGGGAAATTTACTGTACCGATTTTTTGACTTCATCAAAGTTACTGTCTTTATTTCTGTCATCACGACAGTTTTGATGACATTCCGTCAGCTTAGATAGGACAGGGGCGAAAAAATATTAAAATTGGATGGTATTAATATCGGCTGAATCATGTGTTGGTCAAGACAATAGTGTCGAATTAAATACTATACGTGGCTAATATTAATAAATACTCGATCAACGCCGAATAATTAAAAATAAAGATTCCTTTTTTAAATAATACGCTTTTTAATTCCGTTGAAGTGGCATAGTTATGAACACTGTAGTATTCCTAACTATCTAAATAAAAATTTATCATTAACATAATTACATATAATTTATTTTACAATAAAATATAAGCCACCAGTAAAGTCAAGATGTAAACTGAGTCCTGGAAAAATACTTTCATTTACTGTTAGAAGAGCAGATGAGGATAACATAAAATATAAAATTATTTAGATACTTGTCTGGCTAACGAGAAATGTATTTCGTTGCCACACCTCAATGGGAACAGTATTGATTTTCGTAAATGGTTAACGGTAACATTGTATAAAAATATGTGATTGTAAAACATTTTTAATATTTTAAATATATTTGAAACCAAAATTTATGCTTTACAAGCTCCATGTCTCATGCTAGGATTCTGAAAAATGTGCCAAAATCTATGGAATGGTTTTAATTTTATTTTTAAAAAACACTATTTATATTTATTATTTCAGTGTAGTATCTTTGTTTGTATTGAAAAATTGCGATTTATTTCTATCATTATGCCCTATTAATAACAGCAGTGCTTCCTTTGCAGAATACAAAAATCAGTTTAAACGATCGTCCACATTCAATGAGTTCCAAAGGTATTTTTTTTTAAAAGCTCTTTATATTCCTCAAAAATAAATAAGGAAAATTTTAGTAATAAGGATGAAGACTAGGTACACCCTTAAATATCCTACTATTTCATGAATACTCTATCAATAAGGTGCACGTGTGTGAATGTCAAAGTTTATCGTTCCTTTTTGACTACTCTTTACTAGCAGACGACCGCCTTGAGTCCTGCGTCAGACTATTATAAAAGTTGGCCTGATACATGACATGTGGATAGTTTATTCTTTATAAATGATATACAATACTAAATGTAGCGAATTCAAGATCCATAAGCTCATACTCACCATTGATGAATTTGGGAATTGCCTCTCTGCCTGCTTTAATAGCACATTCGTTCAATTTGGGGTCGTTTCGGGAGCACGCCCTGATATAAGAAGCTGCAACAATAATAATACTTCATTTAAATAAAAATTTAAATCTCTATGGTTTCTTTATTTACTGTTTTCTGTGTTATTATTGCTAAAAAGGACTGCAATGATTTGAATAAAATAATAGTACTGAATTTAACAATATTAGAACAAACATTTTTTAAACTTTTTCAGTTCAGTAAGTATTATTCAGCGTTGAAATTAATTATTATAACTGGTAAAAATATCTTCTTATATTGCATGTATTACTTAATTAATAAATTGTAAAAAGTTGAAATATTAAAAAATATTTGTACTTAAGTAATTTGCCTTTCTATTTAATTGCATCCCTGACGCATCACGTTTTAGTGGTACAAAAGTTAATTTGTGATTGTGTATTAGTTAGTATAGCTAGCATTTATTTTCGCGACGCCCTGTAGAGATTCTGTTTATAAGAAAGCAATAATTATATTAAGTCTGTGTTAGTTTCTTGAATAAAATACATTCAAATTCTTTTTTCCCCCCTTTCCGTCCCACCGATGTGATTATTTTATAAATTGTTTCGCATTTATGCAATATGTTTTATTCTCGTTAACATATAAACACTTTTCGCTTATGTATTTTCATAAATTTAACCTTTTTCTCGATTAAAAATGGTGTATCTATTGTATTTCTTCGTTTGTATATTTATTATTGTGTTTTTTTTTCAGATAAATTTTGCTATTGATATTATTTATTGTATTGCTTTCTCACTGATGAGTATTCATAATTGTTGTATTATGATACAAAGATGTATTGACCTTTCTTACAACCTCAGCAGAGGAATCAATAAACCTAAATCTAATTCCGACTTTGGAAGGGTGAGCCAATTTCGATTTCCACACAACCAGTCTGATGTTTCATTGTAATACACGTTAGGTACGAATTTTTCAAATATTATTGTCAGTGGTAGTTTCAAAAAATCTGTTTATTCGAACTCTAGGACACATAAGAAAAATATAAACGGACTCAAGGAGAAACTATTAAAAATTATCCACGATCGAAGTAATCTTTGAAGTATTCTCTTAATAAATGGCGTATGTACTTTCAGCAAACTTTGGTTTAATGTACTGGAGTAAGAATTGCTTGCGAAGAAATCGAACACCTAACATTAACTCATTTTCATACTTATGTATACTCCATTCTTGTAATGTTATTTAAGTATGTAACCAGCTGGACCCCGGAGTTGCCCGGGAGCTCAATTACACTAGCGCACTAAACTTTTTCACGTCCTATTCCCTACTAGAGCTAAAGGAATATTAAGTTAATCACAAATAGCGCGATAATTCACAGAATATTAATCGAGAGAAGGAATCGACTGACATCTTAAATAAGCGCAGCAGCGTAAATAATGTGCAATAATTTTCGGGTACGTTAAGATAGAGGAAAATATTCTTGAGACCAGAAAACAGTTAAATATACTCCCGGTACGCCGAGGGACTGAAAAAAACTCTCGGTGTCTGAAGGAAGTCAAGTAGAACCAATTTCCATCAACATCGACCTCGATTGGTTTCGCATTTTTATACATAACTAGCCTTCATCCATCCCCATCCCATTCCCACTCTGGGGCTGAACTACCACATATGCTGCATGTTGAATGTCAGATTTGAACTAGGCGACTTTCACAACCCTGGACTAGACACGATGCTCGATTATTTTCATATTATTTTTATGTAAAGCCCATCCACTCCACCCATGGCGAATGGGGTTCGAATTATATACATACGGTATTGGGAGAAACACTATCAATTTCACTTACCCCCAAAAATATTTATTCGCCGCAAATATCGACCGTTTATGCACGTTTTTCATTTCCGTCTTTTCTACGTCCTCATCAAGGGATGGCGGTAATGTCTTACTCCAACAGTTCTTATTTCTAGGTCGCAAGGAACACGTGTACCTCATTTTTAGGAAACTACTCCACGCGTTTAGATTTGTATGCGGCACATACTTTCACAGAAATACGCTGAAGCGATCAATTATATTGATAAGGAGAAGTTACTCAAACCATCTCTTTGGTCTGATTAGCGAGGAATAATGTGGATAATGTTTATACATATAATATAATTGAGTGTGCGGCCTTGGTGATATCTTGTATAATGCGTCTAAATAATCTGCACTGCTACTTATAAAAAGTGTTTGCATATTTATGAATTAAAAAAGATCTATATTTAAATAAAATGTCAGTTAAATTTAATTATTATTCCACTCTTAAACAGATACATAATGTCTCTTCTGCTACAATATACTTCGCTCATTGAACGTTCTCACGAGAGACCCACTGCAATCCATCGAAATGTGGTAATATGTTTTAGTCGCCACATCTCCAAAGTATGCATTATTTACATGTTTAATTAAATAAAATAAAAACCTCTTTATTTACAGTCTCGTAAAATTACGACATCCTCAAGCGATGTAGTCAACAAGAGCTTTCGAAACTTTCTGTTTCATAATCATCTATAAAAAATTACAAAAAATTAAGAATTGCATTTGCAGTTTGCGAAATTTGTGAGTTTTTTCTTTATCCGCTTACATACTTTTTTCTAACGTATTATCTGTGAACCTATTTTTTAAACATTTTTCTCTGTTTAAGAAACTGATCATTTCTTTATTTACGTTATTTCTCATTTGATTTTTATGACCTTCAGTGTTATTGAAACCTTTCATAACACTTTCTATTTCACATCAAAGCTCTTTTATGTTACAATCATTACTTGCAGTGCAGATATAATTAAACACGCTGTAATAATAGATAGAGAAAAATACAGTGAGAAAATGTAACAAGCTTTGAACGACAAATCAGCTTACAGAATTTTTATAACAGATCCAGGAGTTAAGTTTGCTAAACGTATTAGTGAATATTTGTCTAAATTAAAAACTTTAAATATATAGATAACAAAACTAAATTAGAATTACAAAATAATTATATACCTAGTATTAGGGAAATAATACATTTACACAAAAATAATTTTCCATAGAGATTGATAGTAGACGCTATAAATGTCCTACATATAATTTGAGTAAATTTCTAAATAAAACATTATACGGGCGTGTCATTATAACAAGTATGCTATAAAAAACGCATTAGCACTTAAAGATAAGCGATACCAAATCGATAAACTTCATAAAGATAATATTATGATAAGTCTTGATGTAGAAGTATTATTTACCAATACACCTAATAAATTAGTTTTTGCACTAAGTAAAATTTGGGAAGACCATACGCCAACAAAAAGTAAAAACTTGTTTATGGATGGTATAAAACTTATATAGAGAATGGATATTTTTCTTATAATGAGTAGTTGTACAGACAGATGGACGAGGTACAATATCGGTGAATTTGGCAGGTTTAGTAATGAATCATGTAATTGATAAAGCCTTTAACAATATTAATTACTCACCTAGACTCACTAAACATATATAGATGTTTTATTCTGTATTATAAAGTCTACAAAGTTAAAGAGTTGACTAGTGCGTTAAATTCAATTAATCATAAAATTAAATTTCGGTTGAGACCGAAAATAAAAACAAATTAAATTTCTTAGATATGTCTATAATAAGAGACGAACAATAGATTAGCACTAAATGATACAGAAAAGAATTAACTCAAGTTTTATTTTAATCACCCGACCCATATGAAATACAATTTGGTTACAAACCTAATAAGAAATATATGAAATAACGAGAACAAATTTTGTCACAGAAATGGAAAGTAAAATATAATAATTATTGATTAATAATTTTTATCCTGTAAACATTATCAATAAAATATGATATTCACTCACAGATAAAAGAAACTTAGAATGAACAGTTCATAAAGACAATGTAATAGAGATAGATACTGTCGTGTACAATTTAGATCTGCAATAAACAGTAAAGGGGCAGACCAGTATATGGAAATATTTTAAGACAAAATCAGGTGAAAATAAAAACTTAGAGACGGCTAATAAGAAGAGTTAAATGCGATGGCAACAAATAAGTTATTAGAGGAAGGAATTAATTACAAAGTATTCACAAAAATCCATAAATTAACACCTAGGAAAACAGTATCGGGGGAATACAAATTTGCTATGAGACAAAAAGATGAGATTTTAAAAACTGTAAATAAAGCTTAAGATAAAATTCAAATACAAGACTTAAACGATGTCTTATATGAAATACCATGCAATGACTGTCATAAAGTAAACATAGGGCATACTAGTACTAATAAAAAACACGTATATATTATCTTGTGTATAACTTAAAGAGAGGCAAATTCAAAAACAAATACTGCATTATCCTTTTACGTACAAAGATAAAATAATTCTATAGAAAAAGTAATAAAGTTAAAATATTACATTCTGTAAGGCATAAAAATTGCCATAAATTATATATATATATGATTATCGAACACGGTCGATATTAACGATATACGATTTGAATTTTAGTGATGTAAAGAGCTATTAATTTATTTTTTGAATTATACATCGAACATAAGTCTGTTTTACATATTACAATCAATTAAATATTTAATTAAGTACTAACTTTATTCCGCATTAATAAAATTGAAGAAATATATAAAATCTTTAGTATTTTAATTGCAATAAATAGTAAAAAAAATCGTCATAGCACAATAAGTGCCCACACTTTACCTTGGTTGCAAAATAAGAACGTCCATAATTGCTTCTGATGACGCCATAAAAGGCATACCTTTGGACCTGAGCCATAGATAAATCAGTGCTAATTGAAGATAATTTATACATGTACTCACTTTTCTCTTTTTCCTATGATATGTAAGAATAGTTTGCCAACAACAAATAATAAATATTTGATGAAGAATGAACTCTGCGATTACAACTCTGCAATACACAGGACAAATAACTTTTTTGAGTTATGGGGAAAGGTTTCATTAACTAATACGATATTTTCCAGCATAATAATTCTTTTTACTGGATAGGCTTTCCTGAAGATTATAAATTTTTTGGCTTCAACTGTGACCCTGACGTTAAAATAGTATTAACATTAATTTATGCAAAAATATTCCTATTAATAGTCTGATGCGTTGGAAAGGTAATATTCATATAAACTGAATTTTGATGGATTTTATATCGGTTTGTTGTGACTTACGTATATATTTTATATGAAAAATACCAAATATATTTAACATTAATTCAGTTATACAGTTTTTATTTGTAATCTGGCACATATGATTAATAAATGTTATTAATTTTAATAAATTATATTCATAATCGTCATATAACAGCTGATTGGAAAGCCTAGCATCTACACTTCTCTTAGGGCTTTCAACATTCATCAGTCAGGATACATAACCAATTCTCATAAGACATTTTCCTTGAAGTTACTTAAATTTTTCGATTCTAATGAAGTCCTAACAAGAGAAAAGGATCTGTTTAGCTTTTTTCGTTCACTTAATGGGTGGGAAAATATGTTAGGGGTGTCGATAAGTTTATTCTTAAAATAATTAATTTTATTTAAATATTTTTCTAAATATAATAAAATAATGTTTTGGGATTCTTGAGATGTTCAGAACATTATTTCTGTCACCAGAAGAGATTTTTTAGGCTTAACGTCCCATCAACCCTGGGGTTATTTGCGACCTTCATATACAATTTTGTCATTGCATTTACAACTACAATAGTTGCTTCTTATTATACTATTTAAAATCATAAAATTTGAATTGTAAATATATACATTCTTATGTAGTTTTTTTAAAAACTAAAATAAACAATTACATTTTAAAAATGAATCTGTTAACATTTGTCTAACAGAAACTTTTACTTATATGCCATTGAAAACTCCTATTACTGAAGTGAATTTTAATAGGTCTATGATGGTGTCTGAAAGAGATGTTCTGAGAATTAGTTTTCTCACTCAAAAGCCCCTTAATTGACAATAAATTCTTATATATGAAATTATAAAATAATTACAATTGATTTATTGCTTTTGAGTCTGAAAAATATTAATAACTACTACATAAAATATGATAACCAATTCCAACAATGTAAAATTTTTATTCAAATATAATAAATAACGACCAATAAATTATTATCTATTTATTACATGAAACTATTAACTGAAATTCGTCTTTATAGGTATGCAGCACGGTTGGTGCAACTTTAAAAAGTTCTTTTCAATCTATAAACTTTATAATCAATAGCAGTCATTAAAATACAATTTTCTTAAACAATATTCCTCTTTTCCTTGTACCTAATTATATACCTAAGCTGATGTTTGAATGTAGTTATCGTCTCAGGGTCTCGCATTCACATAAAATTTATTGTAATTGATTTCGTAAAGACAATCTATGGTCCAATATAGTAATTGCAAAGTAGTTGTCCTGGATTATTTGCTGGACCCGAAAGTGAAAGCCAAATGACCACGAGGCCACGGTCAGCCACTACCACACTATCACCATGAGAACTTCGGAAGATAGATCTAATATGTAACAATTGTGCTGAAATGTCTTGTAATGTCGAATATAATATTTAATTACATCTTAAATATGATATATAACTTTGGCACTTCAGTGATAGTATTACAATCGAATCAACGAAAAATTATATTAATATTATATTGAAAATTAAATAATTAAATGTAACAGTCATCATTAAGGAATATCAAATTTTACGAAGCGAGTTTACTTTCTTAAGGGCTATTTCTGCATCACAATGATGTATCGTTGTACGCACACAAGGTTGGTTTGGTTGCCGCTACAGTGACATACAATTACAGCAATTTCATAGTAGTATTTAATTTAAATTTTAAAATTACACTGTGTAAATATCCTTTCTTTGGTACTTACTATTAGTGTGATTGACACGTGAATACAAATACCATTTAGTTGAGCGATTATATTTTATTGTGTCAATATTATTAATTCCAATTACTTAGATCGTGTGTTGTCGCATCTTGGAGTTTTCGTATAAAGAAATATCTCTGTGGCAGTTGCTACACAAATAATACGTTATGGTTGTTGTGGTATTCAGTCATAAAACTGGTCTGGTGTAACCCTCTATGATAACCTACCCAGGTGCAAGTCTTTTCGTTTCTACATAGCTACCACATCCTCCCTAAGCTGCTTAGCCTCCCTCCTCTGGTCTTATCCCACACACTTCCCTCTAATGTTAATTTTACAAGAACCTCATGTCTCAAATCGTGGCCTATTAATCTATTCCTTCTCCTGGACCAAGTCCTCAAAATTGTCCTCTCTTCCCCTGTTCTGCTTAGAACTTCCTGGTTAGTTACCCTATTCACCGATCTGATTTTCAGCTTTCTCCTTTAGCACCATATTTCGAAAGCCTCTATTCTTTTTCTGTCTGCAACTCCTATCGTCTACGTTTCGCAACCAAATAACGCCACACTCCATACGAAAATGTTTAGTAAAGATTTACTAATATTCATACTTATATTAGCTGTAAGTAAATTCCACTTTTTGCCTTCCTTGCCTGTGCTATCCTACTCTTTTTGTTTACTATAGTTCTACCATCCCTATTTATTACGCTTCCCAAGTAGCAGAATTCCTTAACTTCTTTCAAAATATCCCTACCCAATCTAACACCCTTCGTTATTCCACTATTTCCCATACAACACTCCATCAGCTCGGTTTTCCCTTATTAATCCTTATGTTGTACTCTTCCTTCAGGATCACGTTAATGGCATTTATTATGTTTTCCAAGTCTTAATTATATATTCTATTTACTAATAACACATTAGTGAATAGAACATAAAGCAATGAGGTTATTATAATTGAGTGAGGCCTCCATACATTTAATATTATTGTGCGTCTTGAATTATTATCACAACTACGACTTCAAATTATTATTAGCTGTCTGGAACCAAATTGTGCTGAGAAGTAGATCTCTCTGTGATTGTCGCGTGTGGATAAATGGGGATCCGATTTGACGATTACTAACCGAGAAAATTTTGACTGTCTGAAAGAGAAGCGTGTTTAGAGCAAGACGAGAAACGGAGTGTTGGTCAGTACGTTAAATCCGTTCCATATTAATTCACAAAATAAAAACTTAGAAATTTTTTGAGATGGAAATTGAAAATCTGGACAAACTTTTTGTGTTTATAGTTTTGACGAGGCCTTCTAAAGTTAGCCGGGAGGTATAAAGGTTTGCGTGCCTAAACTGTGGGCATCCAATCAATCCACGGATGCTGCTAAATCTCCGCAGAACAACGAAATTTTCTTGGGTGCGCAATCGCCAACTCCGCGGTCTGCTTGCAACGATCGGAGTGTAAGATGTCATCGTCCGAGGAACCTGCCCCGTGGACCACGACTTCAAGACTCCGTTTACGTCGAACAAACCGTAATACGAAGCAATATTGTTCGTTTTTGTAAAGTATTTCTAGAAAAGTAATTATATTCAAATCTCGTGCTTAAAGACTTCAAATTTTCACAACGATACTTTCCCTGTAGAATCGCTGAACTTGCATAAAAACATTACTCATTTTAATTAATGAAATAGTGTTCTGTGCAACTTACCGACAAAGAACATTTCAAAACTCTAAAAACATTTTGTCGCAAATTGTGTAAAATTAACTTCAGTGCAAATAAATTTATTTTTCTGCTTTGTTTGAACACTTAGTGTTCAAATACTGACCATCCCCTTTCCTGTTTTATTAAAAACTACAATATATTTATATCCTTCCCAAACTGATCTATAAAATGGAAACTATACGCAGAACGACAATAATATTAAATTTACATTACCTATTCGTGGTTTTTCACAAATAAGACGATAAGCTTTTTATTAAAATGACAAATTTGTACTATTTTTTTCGTAATTAGCACGAATTGACTTTCAGTTCAATGGTAAACGTCTTTTACTGTAAAATGTCTTAAAACCAAAAAATATGATCAATTAGCTTCATAACGAGTTAAACATCTTTGAAAAGGTATATTTTTCGTTAATTTAAATTGGCAACTAAATTAATATTTTACATTCCCATATAACGTCTTTACTTTTGTAGACACAAAATTAATGTAGTTAAATTAAGAAAGACTTTAATTACATACAGGAATACAAATTTAATTTCTATAATAATGATTAATTAACTCGAAAATTAGAACACAGGATAAATAATAAGTGATATTTTAGCAAAATTGAAAATATTTATTTCCTGATGGTAACGTTAATATATTGAAATAGAAAGACGTTTTAGTAAATACCACTGTTATAACGTGGTATTTTCTGTATCAGAAAGGTGTGTATGTAAAATAAAATAAAAATTTGAACAGAAATTTTGATGTGGTTTGGAAACTTGAATAATTATGGACAAGTTGCATATTTTTACTTATATTACTATATTCTTACTTAAAAGGAAGGCTTTTCTGCTTGATAGTAATATATATATCTTTATTTAGAATCTCATCATTTACTATTGTTATTAGCAACTACGACAGGAAACTCGTTTTCTTGTTGAGTGTAATAGTTTCACTGTGTGAAAATACATGCTCATACCAAGATTCGAAGGTAGGACCTCTGTGACGCGAGACAGTAATAATATATTTATTTCTGAGGAATAAATAATATTTCAGTAATTATTTTATTGAACGATTAATATTTTAATGTTGGAAGATAAATAAGTACCTGTTTTCTTAACTTATAATTTTTTACTTAAAATTGATTATTAAAAGCTACTTTTCTATTTGGGTTTCAAAACGTCGTTGTGCGACAACTTATAATCACAATGTGATTATAATGATCTTTGCAGTACATTAAAATCTAATTGATTAATTTGTTGTAAGTCCTTCACGAATGGAAGGACTTCATCATTATGATCCCAATTAAGGTGAAAGAATGAGGTGCTTGATGAAAACAAAGTACCTTATAATAATTGAAAGATTTTTTAATTATAAAATTACTTTTTAACGTGATTTGGGGTTATTAAGCAAGAAAAGCATTTATGAAACTAATCCGAAGTTTTCAGGATGCTGAATGAACGAAATGAGCAGCAATTATCAACGAAAATGCTTGAGCATTCATCAGCAGATCAACATTTGAGCTGAAATAATTAGATTTCAATTGTACTGCAAAGGACCATTATAACCAAACTAACATTGTAACGTAAATAGAAAACTACCTTTAAGATCAAATGTCTTTTCCTACAAATGATATTGATTGTTGTACGAAATACAAAAAGAGTGATTGTTCACGAAAAATAAAAAGATTACTAGACTGCAAAGCCCGTGATTGCAATTACTTGACTTCGTACCTCATAATATACTAATGATTCATACTTCTTAAGTTTATTAATAACTTAAACTCATAAAAATATTTTTTTTATCATTACGTCAAACTATTATGTTGAAAGAAACAATGGTATGCGTAACTATCAAAATTATCGAACAACATTGAAGAAATAAGAGATAAAAGAAACCTTAAATCTCTATGTGATGTGCGTATAAGAAAATGATATTTTCCATATGAGGATAGTAAAGCAATTGTTTTGTCGCGGAATAAATTTACTATAACTTCGAATGAGCTAAAGCATTATTTATGAAGCATACTTTATTCGTCCTCGGAGAGAGATAAACTTTACTCGAGTTCGCTAGTAGGAGTGTATAAAACGGCTGTTGGCTTCTCTTTAGATCAAAATGGTACAGCAAGGCTTCGTTACAAGTGATCATTTCCGAAATTCATATCACTACAAATTATTTTCAAAAAACGCGCACAAACCATGTTTGAATATGCATTGCCTCAAGTGACGCAATTGAGAAGTCAAATCGTCGGAACTTATCATTCATATTACACATCAAGCTAAGAAAATATATCTGTTTTCATGCTCTTTGTCAGTTTTTTTAATTTAAAGACTACAATTTTTCGTCTCTGATTTGAGACATTACAAGGGGTTATGGAAAAATAATTAAATACAGAACATGGTTTTGTAATTACAAACTTAAACTGCACATGGAACATCGCTCAATAACTCCTTCGGCCAAAATGCGGGAAAATGCCACAAATCCGGCTTAGGAGAGAAGTTCTGTTACAATTTTAAACCAACAATGGACTACAACATTAAAGAATCATATATACAATTTAAGTTAATGGCATCACTTTTTACATTGATACCATGAATCTTTTTTCTAATGTGGAGTATTTCGCTCATTATTATCGAGAAATAATTTTGTTATTCATCAATAATTTCGACATGGTTCCAATAAATATGGCGTTTATTCATTATTTCGTGTTTAGATATAGCGGAATGATTTTGTGAACTGATTTTAATGCTCTTTGAAATTGAAGAAAATAAATCCATTGTCTTCCTAGATGTTTTGATATCAGTTGATAACAAAATAACAACCAATTTGTTCCAAATATCTACAGTACCTGAAGAAGTCTCAAATCAGAGGCAAAACGTTGTAATATTTAAATTAAAAAACTAACAAGGAGGCTAATGTAAATCATTTATTGTATATTTAATTGACTGATAAACTATTTAATGTTTTTTTCTTTTGTATTGCAGATTGTTAGGATAAAAATTATGATGATTTATCACAGGACCTTCCTCATCGACTGATTCGTCTAGACGCAAACGTGTAATTTAGACATAAAAAATAGACCTTTTCTGGTGGAAAATATTCCAAAAAGCGACATCTTCCCACTTTCTCGTGTCATTTTCTTTTTCTTCTCCAGCCTTTAATCTTACCAAATTCTCGGTGACATGCAACTATATGAGAACACGCGATAGCATCCAGGGACTTTCTGTTGCGTGTGCACGTAATTCAAGGACGATAAAGTATCATTCGACAAAGTTCAGAGTTGTGCTACATACCTAAAATTTATCTTACAAATTCTGCTAGACTTCATTATAACGAAGAAGTGCCGACGTAATACTAAATTCAACAACAGATTGATAAACCTGGAAATACGGCCATTGAAATAATGCACACCTTATGATGTTATTGAGAGATATTAATAACTTGCCACTTTCGTTTAGTTAAGTAAGTAAAGAAGAAAGCAAATTTATGATCTGAAATAAATATTGGTGTACATAGAATGGTCATTATTAACATTTTAAAAGATTGTCCGTAGGTCAGGAAAAGGATCTAATGCAAAGAATAAAGACTGGACCTTGAAAGAAGTAACATTTACTGCATTGATTTTCAACTAGCAGTTCATCAATTAGTTGTGAGAAGAAAACGTTATGTCAAATAAAAAATAGTGACACTGGATCATATAACATTAGTGTAATAAATTATAAGATTTATGAAGTTGAAATAGAAAAATTATTCGAATAATCTATGAACCATAACTTCAATTAAAAATGCACCAAATTAAATTTGAAAACATATTAAGTTCAGCTACCAATTCTAATCCAATAATACATTTTTTCAATAATTGGAAAATAAGATAAACATTTTATTTTGTCTCACAGAAAAGAAAAGTTTTTAATTTAAAAATTAATTCTAAAAGAATTATCATGCTGGAAGGTTTTAAAAAATACATATTATTACTCTTACTTCTTCTTCACAAAGGCGCTGCAACTTCAATTGTTTTGGCCTGCACAACAATTTTTCTCTACTCAGTCCGGTGTCCGGACTTGGATTTTCCCAACCCAGTTGTTCAACTAAATCCTTTTCAGATCGTTCATTGCATCGTCCCATCTATTTTTGGGTCTTCTTGACGATCATGTTCCAAATATATAAATGGTCAAACCATCTCAATCTTTTGGATTTAATATAGTTTATAATATTTTGATTTCTTATCAAGTGGTATAATTCATCGTTCCTTCTAATCTTCCAATTCCCACCTTCGCCTGTTATGAGTCCGATGATTCGCCTTAAGATTTTCCTTTCGAAGATCAACAGTTTTTGCTTGCAGCATTCTTTGACCTTCCACACTTCGAAATAATATGTAACAACTGGTCGTACTGTGGAATAATATAACCTCAATTTGGCATATTTGAGGCTAATGAGCTTTCGAAAAGTTTTTTTTGGCGAAATAAGCTTTATTGCCCAATATGATTCTTTGTTAGATCTCTTCTTTGATTGAATTGTCACTATTTACCGTTGATTTCAGGTAAATGATTTCAGCTGTTGCATGTAACTGTCATTAATTAATTACTCCTACGTTCCATCATAATATTTTGATGGTAGATAATCATTAGGTACAATTTTAAAACAAGAAACAAAATTATCTTAAACAAATATGCCGGAACACTATATATTACACAGAGTACATAATAATGGTATCATATTATAATTAATAAAAATCAGGTTAAAGATAATAAAATGAAATTAATAGAAGAACTAACCACATTTTTAATTATTCACTTCTAACCCATTAATGAACTGACAATTATACTCTTTAAGGATTATATAATTTAATATTAATTTTTAAAGCTTGTATTTATGAATTTTAACTCCAAGGTTTTAATCAGTCTCAAAAATAATTAAAAATCCCTTACTAATTATTTAAAAAATTTTGAAACTAAGGAGTGTTCGACCCATAATTTAGCCGTATTTATCTACAAAAATAATATTTATTTAAAAACACTTCCTATTTCGGAAAATCATAAATATATATAATTTATCAACATTAAAACCTTTTCAAAACGACTACTTATTTTTTTGTATTGTATTCTGTAAGTAATAATATGTTTCGTACCAGAAACGTAATTTAATTTATTGGGCATATTAGATAACACATATAAGGTGTTATTATTTATTCCAAATCTTTGAATTTATGCTTCTCGATAATACTAAGATTATGAACGGTTTAATTGGGATTAGCTGAAGTTCAGGGACATGCATTAAAGATTCAAGGAAAACTGAATGTGTTGAAGATCCTGTTCGAGCGAGCCTGAAGTTATTCACATCCACCAGCTGCTTGGATTCAGAAACGTCCTTCAGATTAGAACTGGTTCGCAGTCTTAACCGTCTCGTCCAAAGGAGATCATTTGACACTAAATGTGCCCAAAATCTTGACTGTAGGTTGAAAGAACAAAAATGACTGCAATCCTTCAGTAAAACACAAGTTTAATGTTTCAAAATCGTCCATAAAATACAATTTATTTTAGTTGATAATGTAATAATGAATATCAGAGGAAATAATCAATGTATAATCAATGAATAAACATAATAAGGCTCATATTTAAAAATCAAATAAGAACTATGTAAATATTTAAGTTTAAGAATAAATCAAATCTATTTGACACCTGTAATGCATAAGTACCGTCAACTGTAAAATATTACATTTATAGAATATAAGAGAGATTTCAATACAAACTTTGCACTAAGACTGTTGTTGTGGTAATCAGTCCTAAGACTGGTCTGATGCAACCCTCCAGGCAAACTTATGTCACTACTTAGCGATACAATCCTTGGCCTCCCTCTTCTGTTCTTAACCCACAGATTTCCCTCTAATGCTAATTTTACAAGACCCTCATGTCTCAAAACGTGGCCTATTAATCTATCCCTTCTCTTGGCCAAAATCCTCCATTGTTCTCTCTTCCCCTGTTCTCAGTATGGAAAAAATCTCAGCTGGAGCGGGAATCGAACCCAGTACTTCCATTTCGTGCGTGATGATTCTATCGGAGTCGACTCCCCGTTAGGCACGATCTTTATTAATCAAGTGTATAACCTGAACACGGACTGACCTATATTTTAGTAGGTCACAATCTTTACTGTCTAGATTTAGGACTTCAATGAAGAATGGATATTTGTGTAAAATTTGTCATAGGCACAGGGAAATTGTACCACACTTGATCAGCAACATTTATATGTCTTTATTAGGTGATGCCTATTATATTTTTAAAAATAGTTTCTTATAGACAGGCTGAAAATTTTTCATTATATAGCTATACATTCTATCTGCTAAACTAGTTACAGATAAATTGATCAATAACATAAAATTGACAATTTTAGTTTAAAATTAGTCGTTAAAAGAACTTATAGCAGTCTGAAAGGAACAACGATCTATAAAATATTACCAATTATGCAAACGATAGTCCTAGAATATTACTTGGGGATTTACGATGAAAAGGAAAGAAGTGTTTTAAAAATTGAAAATAGATTTCAATGATTGATTTATGTATTGTTAACCAAAATGAATTAGTTGGCAAAATTGCAGCTCAATTGGATACAGGGAGATCAGTGTGAGAGAGATTACGTGATTCAGAACCCGAAACAGCAAGAAAGTTAAATAAAAACAGGTTTTATTAATGTAACGACAGGTCATAGACAGCGCAAGGTCGTATACAGAAGAGATCCAGTAGTATAATTACATCACAGTCTACAACCACATTATTAGTGGAAATTATTTGCTTGACGTTTGTTTGTTCACACCTTAATACCACAATTGGTTTGTTGATGTAGACACAAACGATTCAGCTGGTATGACTGTCTCATCTATATCCAGTTAATATAACGTTATTTACAAATAAAAGTAATCAGTCACGGCCGTCATATTTCTGGAAACATTTTCGGAATTACCTTGCTACTCACGTTTAATAATTATGGGATTATGCATCCCATTCTCTTCATGAGAGGATTTAATTAAGATGTAAAAAAATGACCAGGAAAGAGTATCCATTACCTGTGGTTGTCTAGGGTATAGTAAAATAGTGTTCCTACTGTTAACTCTTAAGTAAGTATGTAATTTTAAATACTGGATTCTCCAAGCTGGAGGCTATGGTTAATGAACAAACACCAGGATTTTCAACACGAATGTTGGCCACCGAAGAATATCTGTTGCGGTAGAATTTTAATCGCGATAGTCACGGATCTTAAGTTTATAATTACAGGAACACTAGGTATAAGTTCAACATTCCATTTTTAGTGAAAAATTGGAAAGACTTTATCTTTGATTAGTGCTGGGTTAACAGAAATGTGGATTGGTTAATTCAATTATTGGTAGTATTATATTGAATTAGGACTTCCATGAAGGTTTTTGAGATCATAGAGGTTCATCCCATAATAGAAGAGTATATAATTTATATTTAATAACAAAATTGGTTTACCAACTTTCAGAACCAAAAAAACTGTGTATACCTTCAACTTATTTCCTTTCATAGATATAATTTTACTCATAATGAACGAAACGAGATCATAAAATAAAGGTCAACTAGAGAGAATATCAGAACTATCACGTTGGAAACGTTTATTGTAATTGTGCTGCGTAAATGATGTTATTTAAAAGTTGGTGTCGTTTTCGTTTTGTCGCGTTATGATTTCATCTAACAACTTTTAATGAAAGTGTATTATTAGACAAGTCTTTAATTTTTTATGCATTTGTATTTTATCCTACCTTCTTATCAGTCGAAATACTAATAATCCAACTAATAAACTATTTAATAAAATTATTTTATTACAGACCTGTCATTTTCGTATAACGGTATTATGCTAGAAACCGGTGCACACTAGAATTGACGTTTTCTACATAGGAAAGTAATAAATTTCAGCATATTGATGATTATTTTAGCAATAATCCCGAAAGTTCCTGTTTTTAAAAGTAGTAATATAGTCTTCAAAATTATTATATATTTTTAATATTTAATTTGCGACCGATAAAAAATCCATTGCTGAATAAATTACAATAACATCAACAATCAAATATCAACCATATTAAATTTTTGAAGAAAAATTCTTTAATTTACGTTTAAATGTCAACGCTACAATGCACCAAAACAATATCTTTATTCCTTCTAATTGGTGGACGGAAGACTTGAAGCTAAATTAAATAAATACAAATAACGTTACGACTTAACAGAGAATTCAGAAGTTTTGTTCAGACTACGACGTTTCGTCCTCAAATTTTGGAATTTGTCAGGTACAAAGCAGATATAAATAAACTTTTTGTGATTTTATAATTATTTGACGAATGTAATTATACATGAATCTTTATAATAATTACAGGTCCAAGAATAAAATTTTACGGCATGAACTGTATTCATTGACAGTTGCAACAACTGCTTTATTTATGTCCCCTTTGTACATGAAGTCCCAAATTTGATAAAGTTCTTGAGTATAACTTATGAATTGTCTGTAAAATTGATCATATGATTTATCTCTACATGATATTTTTTTAAAGTAAAGTCAAATATTACTTAAAATTAAAGTTTAATCATTTCTCTTGTCACCTCTATGGTTCCCAATGTATTCGAAGTCATTTGTCATTTTAATTTTCAACATCCCGAATCGTTAAAATGATGCATGCAAAGTGGACAATTGTTGGTAATTTGATGTATGTGATCAGCGAGAGTAAATTGGCCTTCATTTTCTCTGTACTTATCGTAACCAAAGGACGATTCGGTCTACGGAAAATTCGAGTTGTATCAATTTGAAGTTTAGGAACGGGAAACTAATAATTTTCAGATGCCGAGAGTTAAAGTTCGAATATTCTTACGAGGATGTAAGGAGAAAATAAAAATGTTTAATTAGCTATTAATAAATATAAAAAATGATATATAGCTTTTATGAAGAGAAGAACGTGGTTTCATTATTGTCATTAAATGAACTGCTGCTTTTAAGCAGTTCTTTATAATTTGGGCTTGGACCAAAAGGTTTCCTTTCTTATTGCCAATTACGTATTTTCTTTTAAAATCTCTTTAACATATCAATTCTTACACTTCCATACTATTCACCTACAGTGACATCAGGACGTTTTTAAAGAATTGTGGTCTTATTATCCGCTAAAGCTATTTCTCTGGTCTCCTTTAATGACTAATGTAACACGACTTTTGGTGAATTTTTAATACATGTTACCATTACCATCGCGTAGAATCACCTTTTTTAGACTTTCATGTAATTTGTAAATGAGAATAAATCTTGTTGTGTATAAATAAATGGCGATTATATTTTGAAATTCACCTGCACACTTAACGTAATTGAATCTATTAAATTGTCAGAACAATTAGAGCTTCCAGCAGTGCTGGTATAGTTTTTCCTTAAACAGCGTCATCCGCTTAAGAAGAGTCCTAAACGCAGCTTAGTATTGCTTTAGAATTACAAAAACACTCATTTTGCATTCATGAATATGTACATATGATAAAGGTATCCGTTTGTATGTCCCGTTTTCTCGATCTCGTTAGTCATTGACAGATTTTGAGGTTTACTCACGCATCCTGAGGACGCCTTGACAGGCGGCCACGAGAGTTAAGAGCAGCACTGGCAGCATTCGTGGGGAAGTCATGGCTACGACTAAAGACCGACTGAGCCAGACCTCACGTTGCAGCCTTGTAACTCTATCCAGTGCGGTCCAAGTTTCCCTCCACGCAAACAAGTTAGCCAGTCAACTTACAGATATCCTCAATTATGACAGTCTTAATATATGTATCAAAAATTCGTACCAACAGAACTCGTAATACCCGTTTCAATTAATTTGCTAAAATTATTTTACCGAAAAACAACTGAAAATTAATATAATATAAATAAATCGATGGCCTTGAGCCTGAAAAGAACACTATTTATTACCCAAAGTTTTCGATCGTGTTTAGGACCATTTTAAGTTTTTGTCTACAATTTTACAGACAAACTACCTGAAGTACCTGGCGTTTCTCGCAAATATTAGAGCAGGAGTATAATCAAAGATAAGCTTATTACAGTACTTGAGGGTACACTATAATATATTTCTATTGTAAAATCCAAGCTATTTCCATTCTAGGTTGTGTAAATGACGAAAATCGTCAAAATAGTGTGGTGACTCATGGCCCCTACATTGAACGGGCAAAGCAAAAATAATTTAGATTTGTTATTTGCGTATAGCAGGACGAAAAACGATGGGTGGTTTGGTGAGGCCGAGTAGGCGGGAAACGTCACCGTTTACAACATTTTTTATTGCCTGGAGTGCATTGTATTTGAACAGTTGGTCCAGGGAGCTGTCCTGAAAAAGTCGGAATGAGAGAGTGGTGGCTGAGGAAACAACATGCGTAAAAGTTAATTTCGGCATGTTCCAGAAAGAAGATTCATTTGATGGGAGTACGGAAAACAAAAAGATAACATTTGATGGAGATTTAATCTGAAGAAGAGGCGCTAGAGGAGACGTGTCCAGCAAATGAACATCCGGCAACGGCAAACCAAGAACGACGTCACCACGCAGAACGGCATTTTTACCCGGTTTCCACTTAAACCATTCTCCTTGATTCGCGATTTTTATTACAATTATATCGTTCGTCACCCGCGTTCCCGGGAGCAGCCTTTTTGAAGCTGCATAGATTCTTTTTGCTTTACCGACTGAGCCAATTTGATAATATATTTTATTCGTAAATGTATATTTTTATTAAAACTTAATTTGAGTTATATTTCTTTTGGAAATTTTAATGTAATATCATCATAATTAAATGGAATATATTCAAATTAAATATACTCTTTTTATTATTTAACAATTCCTTGTTATAATAATATTTTTGCGGTGTAAACAAAGACCGAACACCACAATAGTAGTTCTTCTTTTTACAGAGAGGTGTTCGTTTGACCAGTTTCCGATGGTCTGAAAAGAAACGGTTATATTACTAAAATTGTAGAGAATCAAATTTACAATCGACTATCTGTCCTCATAATTTTTTTAGTCCCCAGTTTTCGAACTAATGTAACCTAAAGTTGAGTTTTTATTGTGTAGTAGCTAGTTGGTCCACCTTGGAAATGAAGATATCTGCTGAAGAATTACATCGTCTTCCCATCTACTTTTGGGTCTTCCTGACGAAATTCTTCCAAAAGATTTCCACTTATAATATAATTTCAAGCATCCTATATACAAGACCAAATCATCTCAATCTTTTATTAGCCGTATTTTTTTTCATTGTAAGCTTATAGTCGGAAAATTATTCTTTGTGTAATAAAAAGTTTAATTTTACGAACCTGACCTACCTGATGCAGGTTTTCTAGGGTTTTCCCTGCATCTCTTTAGGGGAAACACCGGGTAGAATCCTTAAACTATAAACCTGGGGCCCCTAGTCAACTCTGGCTACCTTGCTCCACCTTCCACATCCCCCCCTTGAATCAAATCCCTTCCTATGCTATTAAAGGGGAGTTGTCTGTTTCAGGATCATTCTCATGTAGCCTGTTACCCCCCAAAAATTTATATTTTATTGAAATATTGTTATTAAATATAAATATTTTTAGGAAGCGTATTTTCAAAATTAGTAAGTATGAATCTAATCTGATCTGGAACTCGCAAGAATATTTAATATTTGAGGGACGAAAGTAGGCATTGAACTTTAAAAGACTCAACCTAAGATAATATTACACCAGAGAAATTTGCTAATGGTAATAAGAAACGGCTAAATTGCTACTTGCATATATTATTATTGGACGTCAAAGGGCACAGTATATGTGGGCATCTACGTTGCAATCATGAATATTTCTTATCTCATGCCATCTATTTTTATACGGTTTATTACGTTAGTTTAGAAATAATCGGGTGCTTAAAGGCAATAATTACAGCACATTGTGAAGAAAACTGTTTATTGAATTTACGTAAAAAATTATATTTGATGGAAAATATATAAATTAATGACTCATCTAACCAGAGAATTACCAAAACGATCGAGTAATGTAGAAATAGACCAGGAAAGGGACATAATTCGATTAGCTTTTCAGAGAATGAAAGGGGAAGAAATGAGATAAATAGAGTAGCACAAACATAACAAAATAGGTTAACGTGTAAGAAACAATTAGAAAATTTTATTATATTTCTTGAACAAGGGTAAAATAGAAGGCAAATGGTACAATCACTGAGAAAAGAACTTTTCTTTCTTCCTACAATTTATTTTTAAATAATAAAAATTATTAAAACACATGTATTTATTGCTTATTCCTTGCCACAAGTTGATCAGAGGTAGTATTTCATTTAATAAAATAAAGTAAATTTCTTAGGGTGTTATTTGGCACCTTCAGTTGTTATTACTCAATGTTTACTATATTATGCAGTATAAAGTTAATCTGATGGCGTTTCCATTTATTCCCATAGTCCTCGTCCTGATTCAGATGGTGGCGGACCAAGTGGTGGCCAAAGTTGCTACACTCCATCTGGATGCAACTTCCGCAGAGCGACTCAAATCTATTCGTTACTCCATCTTGTATATCAAAATTATTTCACCATATTATATCATATTTCTCTCGTAACACTTCTTAATATTTACTTTTGTTTCTTCAGGTTTAATAAGTAACTGGTTTTCAACTGCAACCCAATTTCCGCTCCATACTTTCTCTCACATTACACCCGCGTTATATTAATTTACTATCGATATATTAACACACGCCTGAAAATAATTTTTTCAATATACAGTACTTTTATCACTGGCCCAGTATTTGTATCATAAAATATAGGAATTGGTACTGTAAATTTATTTAGCAATAGAATTATCGTAAGTGGCGTATTGGTTTAAAATTTTCCAAGGTTGAGTCTAAGAAGACATTACCTGATTGCGAAATTAGGTAGTGATTAAGAGGGTTATTATTTAACAGTAGTGATACAGAGAGGCGAAAAATTATTTTTGCATATTATTATTTTTCAGGATTGCTTATCAATATAACGTGATTAAAAAGTAAATATTTATGATAATTATGTCCACGAAAAAAATATTATATATGTACACACTTCTTTTTCATATTTTTGTCATTAAAATCTGTGACTGTTTAAAAGCAGCTTTTCCCCAGTAAGGACCTAAACAGAACTGTTTCCGTTTTCATTGACTGTTTTTTATTTTCTTGTAGAGGCTGTCGTAGAGCTTTATTCAGGAGTTTATTATAGAAGCTTTACATATATGCATTTCAGACCATTGTCTGGTACTGTATGGTGAACTTCACTATTTGTTTTAATGTTTTTTATTCTATTCTTAAACACTATATTAAGAAATAAGTAATATATTTAAATATAATTAATGACATGCATTGCTCATTTTCATTTTATGAAAAAATAACTCCATATATCAGTGGTGAGCAGAAACAAGCATGGCATGTTTTGTAGGGAAGTTTCTCTCATTTTGAATGTCAAGTTTCTCAAGAGGCAGCTGGATAATGAAATGTCCTTACAAAGATGTTTTATATGCTCATCTTATTTTATTTTGAATGGGATACAAAATTCTAGGACTTTTGTTTCAATCACATTATTTGTCATTGTGCCATTATTGTTTGTCTGTAGCCAATTGGCTGTTTACAAGGAAGATCTCATACCAACTCATTTTCTGTAACAATAATAATTTAATTGCATGGAAAACATTGTGAAATTTATGCATTTGTAGTGTTTATGTTGTTTAAGGAAGTTGGGAGGAACAACCTATGAATAAGAGACTAGTATTCTTTGCAACTAAGATTTTGAGCATTTTTTGTCATTCACTATATCTACATAAATGAGGGAAACTATTGGGCTGAGAATACTTTCTTATAGATCACTATGGTTTACATGATCTTCATCAGAGACAATAATAGTTTGCATGAATATTATGCATCCAGGGTTTTCTTATTGCAGCAGTTTTCCACTGATTTCTCTTATTTTCAAGTTGTATAATGAGTTATTGCATTGAGTGCTTTATATGGATCCAGAATGATACACAAGATATATTCACTAGAATACAAGGATCTTGTGGTCGCTTAAGATATTAAAAAATGGCTATGTTGATTGAAAAAGTTTTTCTAAAAAATGTTTTTGCTTCCTTAGAGGGTAAATTTTATTTAATAAATAATGAGGTTTCTCAAACAATTTTTAAAAATATTTTTGAAAACCCCCAAAATTTGAAAGTGGTCTGTAATTGTCTTTTTAATAGATGAAAACAAACATTACATTCAATTAAGCCTGAAAATGTCCCTGAATTAAATGAGCAACTATAGAGGTGACTTATAGGAGGTTTTATATGCAGTGTACTCTGTTTTATGCAGAGAATGACATGAATATCAGATGAATAATTCTGTTTTAAGGATGTTCATACTACTACTTATTCTGACATAATCTCAAATACTTAGCATATGAAATTAGTAAATTCTCATCTCACCCAACATTATTTCTGTTATTTCAATTTTTGCATTTTTGAGAAAAACTGATAATACTCTTTACCTGTTTTACGATAATTTTATATTTTTGACTGTATACCTTCTTTCTCCCTTTCCTTGTAAATTAATTTCCAAATGCCTCCACAGTATTATTTGAACTATTTTTGTCTGCATAATGATTTTGTTATATATTTTATTATATTTATTGCCATAACGTTTACAATATTTTTCCTGCTTTTGTGTGAAGAAAATTTTAATAGGTGCAGAAAACAATTTTGCTAACAAATTTTTTCTTATATCACATTAACCCCATTCATGGCTACAATTATGAGAAGAAAAGCTATGTAATGCATTAGTTTCTTTATTTACACATGATTTATATTACCTCTAACCATTTTACAGTACTTCATAGGTCAAATTTATGTTTTTTTAAAAAATAAGTTTGCTGTCTTACTTTAGCTTCAAATTCCAAACATACCAATAATATCATTTGGGCTTCATGAGCACTATGCACAGGCTACATATTTTAAGTTGCATAAAGTCTGTGATATGAAAACCGATCCTGCAATAGCATAGAATATAATATGTATATTGTTAGGATATCTATAATGAGAATAAGATAACATAATATTTAAATAGAGTTATGTAATTGAAGTTCAGTTTTAAAATATTTCAATAATTTTCGATACATGTCTACTACAATTTACACTGAATACTGCTTTTATGTTATTTAGGCTGGTTTGATTTAAATAACTTTTGAATGAAAAATTTATTACTGTAAGGATACTAATAAGTCATGTATACTACAAAATTAATTTTATATTTTTCTTATAAGACATTGTCAGTTCCAAAAACCAGTTTCACGATCCATTACATAATTGTTATTATAATTATTTACTGTCATGTAATTTTATTTTTTCAGTGTTCATACTTTAAGTTTTTCATGTTCTATGCTCATACTTCATAAAAATATGTTTTTATTTATCTTCAATTCTGAATGTACAGACCAAACTGAGTTAGCTAATTGTATAGTATTAGGCTATCTGTGTTACTACAGCAATTATTTATTGTTGTGTTATATTTTCCTGTAAGGTGTCAGAAATAGATGATTCATTTGTAGCCATTTCT
Source organism: Eucriotettix oculatus (assembly GCA_034510155.1). Lineage (NCBI taxonomy): Eukaryota > Metazoa > Arthropoda > Insecta > Orthoptera > Tetrigidae > Eucriotettix > Eucriotettix oculatus. Next base: position 69,014,295 of record CM067379.1, on the reverse strand, counting down.
TATTTCATAACTTACAACATCTTAAGTGTGGGTAATGATCCATCCAATTATTTATTATATCTATTGATATTATTTTTTTACACTTTTATACATACATTAAAATAACATTCTCCCAAGAATATTCAATACCTACTTACAGCTCACCTTCAGTTGATCAAGTAACCACTGCAACATTCATGTGTACCCATTGCAGACCACTACTTTACAATCACTCACCAAAACATGGAAACCATCATTTTTAGGAACGTACACCATGCCAACCATGTCCTTCAACCTATTGTAAACATTTTCAATACATCACAAACCATCTATCAAATATTATTCTAAATCAGCCAAACCAAAATAGGTTTACTATTTTTCAGTGTATATCCAACTTCTATAATATTTTCAAGTTAAAATATTTGGAAATTCCAATATCTGATAATGGTCACATTAACATTTTCACTATTGCCCGTTTGCTCAGATGAAGAATTCCATCTTTGAGAAATTATATACCAAATGTTCTTTTGTCCATATAAGTATAAAAGTCTGCATCATCTAACAATTTGATCTCATTCTCAAGGATAGAGAAAAACAAATAGAAAAATATTTAAAATAGGAAAGGGAAAAGTGGAAACATCTGTAATAACAGTTTTTTATTAGCAAAGACAAATTATGCAGCAATCATCATAGATGCTAAAGGTTCATAAAAATATTGAATAATTGAATTAGAATGATAGGAATAATAATAATTTTCAAGTTGTCAGTCTTCATTTTTAGTTTATAATTAACAATAACTCGTCAACACTGTAAATTGTATGATCAAATAAGATGGTATTTATTGTTCATAGAATTTTATTCCATTAAATCATAATAGTTGGAGTCTGACAATTAATTTTGAAATTTGTAATAAACAAATGTGAGGAAAGAAGAAAATATTTAATATAACTTGAGCTCAAGATTGTGCCAACATTGTTGGAATATGTGGTCATATATATAATTTAAATCTGAATCACACACATTATAATATAATAAATGACATGTGGATCTGACTACATACATAGAATAATATCATATTTCAAAACATTACAAGGTTAGTTTATATTTTATAAACAGACAATATTTATCATGTTTAATTGTCACATATAAGAAAACAGCATGTAAAGAGAAAAGAAATAAAAAAATTAAATGACATGAAACTATTTACATCAGAATGACAAATTTATAGCTCTGCAGAACCTTAGATTCCATTACAGGGGGCATCTGGGTGCTTTTGAGAATGAACAGCAGCAATTTTTTTGAAGTTGGTTATTTTAGTCTGCTTTAAATTTGCACAAAGAATAAGCAAGTTTTTACATTTGTGATATAAATTTGTTCAAAGATACCGGATGGTCCCTGCCTTTTCTGCGGCCCAATTTACTTTTTAAGGTTGTCACTCCATCCTCCAATAACTTAATGCCTGAAAATATCATGAATAAGTATTCTATTAAATGATTCCCTTTGCATAATAATTCACCACTTCAAAGTTGACAACACTCATATTGTACTCTCACTTTCAGCCATAGATAGTGAGATATTAAAGGATGAGCTCGTCTTATTGGTCAAATCAAGACAAGCACTCACGACGGCGTGTAAATAAGTATGACACTCATTGCTAGTGGATCAAAAATCTCGAAGCTTAGGTGAGCGCCAGCAAATCCTTTTAGTAAAGTCTGATTGACTCGGTACTATTGATTCTGCTCTTCAGAAAGTAATTCAACAAGTTTTACAATTTTCAGCAGAATTAAAAACTTGGTCTTGAACGGACCACGTGTTTAGTTTACACAAATTAAATAATGGCTTTCCTTAATCTGATTAAGTTGTGCTGTACTCAGGATTCTCGCTCGAACCGTAAGCGTGGGTGTAAGCAGATTCGCCGTGGTCTGGCGTATGAATCTCGTCTGCGAGCATTACACGGGGCGATTGTTGCCCCGCGATTCAGCTGGACTAACTGATATCTGGAAGACAGTCGAATCTGCACACTCTGAAATACAGGATTCAGGATGAAATCGGAGTTGAAGTACGTACGTTTAATTCCCGCTACAAATGATAATGATAGCTGATGGGTCTTTCTCACAGATACTAATTCTATGTGACACGCTTATTTGTTCGCCAAAGGTAATTTTGGGTCCCGCAGGAATCACGGCACAGGCGCGTATGTTGAAGTCGGAAGCTAGACTTGAGACCTTCCCTGAAGGCGCTTCATTCCAGAGTGACTGAGGGGCTCACCTGATTATGTCGGGAATGCCTCGCACTCTCTGTTTTTTTAATCAAAGTTCTCACATGCTGAGACACCACCTATTTTAGGAGGTATATTTACTGGGGTCGAAGACTTTGGGAATAGGGTAAGAGTTGTCCACAGATCCCATTGGATCAGTCGGCTAACTGCCTCTTAAAACTGGTGGAGACACGGAGAAGGGAATGCTGCGACCCCACAGCAAACTCGTTTCCCGTCATTCGGAAGGGCGTGACAATAGCACCCAATGCCCAACCTACCTGATGCAGGTTTTCTGCATCTGTTTAGGTTAAACACCGGGTAGGATCCTTAAACTATAGCCCGAGGGCCCTAATCAACCCTTGGCTACTTTGCTCTACCATCCTATGCTATTAAAGCGGAGTTACCTTCATGTAGTCTGTTAACCCCCAAAAAACTTGAGACCTTAGATCACGGAAAAAAACGTAATCCTTGGTAAAAAACGGGGGTTACAGAACATACGAGGAAACGATAAATAAATATTAGAGAAAAAGAAAATGATGAGGTGATAAATTTCCACGGAAAAATAGAGAATATTTTTCTGCAGGATATAGTGAAAAGAAACAGTAAAAAATCGCGAATTGGAAGTCCGGTCACGTATTCAAGCTTAAAATAAATTAATTTCTGGAAACTTCTTTAGAAACATCTGCCGGATGTGGCAATAAAATAAGTGGCATTAAAAGAAGCATTATAGCAGTCGACAGTGTGTAAATACAGATAAAGTGGGCATCTGTTTTGTGATAATTTATTTCTGAAAAGAAATTTGGGAAAATAAAAGAAGATTTGGTGGGGGGAATTGCCAAAATTCGGAATAGGCAAGATAAAATTGGAGTTAAATAAAACGCACTATAAAGATAATGAATAAAATTATGGATAAAAGCTTGCAACACCGTTGTCACCAACAGGGACCTTGCAATACCCTCCTTCCAAATGTATATTTACGGGGATTGTATTGCACAAGGGGAAGTCAAAACGTAAAGGTACATTTTAAGAAAGAGGCATTTATTCCGGTAGAACATTATTTTCCTACATAATCTCCCTGGACTGCAATGCACTTTTCCCAAGTTTCACAAGGTTTTTTGATTCCGTCGGAAAAATAAAATTTCGGTTGCATCTGCCACCAATTTTGCACCGCTTAATGACTACTTCATCACTTGCAATCTTCTTCCCTTTAGCGCTTCCTTTAATGGTCCTAACATATGAATATCGCTTGCAGCCAGGTCTGGACTGAATGGCGGGTGTTCCGGCAACTTCGAATTCAAAGTCCTTTATTGTTTCGGCCGTCCATTTAGCAGAATGTGGCCGAACGTTATCTTGCTGCAGGATGACTTCTTTTCGCAGTTTACCCCGACGTTTGGATCTAATTGCAGGGTTCAGCTTGGTTCGCAACGCATCACAATAGTTCTCACTGTTCACAGTTTCGTCTCTTGGGGTGAAATGAACGTCTATTACACCTTCCATGTACCAGAGTAAGGTTAGCATAATTTTACCAGATGATGGTTGACGTTTAAATTTATTAAGGTCTGACGATGATGGGTGTTTCCTAGCCATGCTCACAGTCTTACTTTCCGGCTCGTGATGATTAATTCATTTACAGTAACGATTTGCTGTATAACCTTTACGCCTTATGCTGTGCTGGCACATTCCGAAAATTTTGCCTCTCGTGTACGATGGAATAGACTGAACCATGACTGATATGTTAAGTATTGGCCATTTCGTCAACTGTGATTCTTCTGTTTTCCTTTACCATAGCCTGAGCAAACTATCACTTTGAACTTAGTGGTTGACATTGATGGTCTGCCCGATTTTTCTTCGTCACATAAAGAAGTTCATCCCTGTTTGAAGTGCTCTATAAATTCGTAGATCATGGTTCGCGATAAACAGTTGTAACGATATTGTGCTTTCATTCGACAAATCATGTCCGCCGATTTAACACCTAACGCAAACAAAACGCAAATCACTGCCTTCTTTGGTACAGATCGACAAGGGAGACGTCATTTTTAACGGTCTGCTGCACATTACACGCTGTGAAGAAGTGTTGACGACAACACTCATTTATCGCTGGATACGAGCAGTGTTATCAAACTCTGAAAAGAGAAATACAAAAAAATCTATTTACTTTTTGACTTCCCCTCGTGTATTGTGACGTTACACTCGCATTACACGTCCGCCGAGCCCTCATTGCCCACTGTTTTTACTAACACCAGACCCTCTAGTCCGTCGCCACTATATTACACGGGGCTAGCGATCTGGTGGCCAAAGGCCGAGGTACCCCCTCGAGGAAAGGTGGAGGGAGCGAGTGTGTGGCGTCAGCACGTTGACGAACAGAGCCTTCTTCTGGATTTGGACGTCGGTATAGTCGGTCGAGTGCAGTCTTACGTCCAGGGCTACCCTCTGAAGGGAACAGCGATACGAATTTGAAATTATGTACCAGTTTTGAACTAGTTTATAAGGGATTTTAAAAATTTTTCTTTATTTTATTCACGAGAATAAACCTTTGTTATTTTTTGTTCTGGTGATTTTGGTCTTCGTTTATCTCTGCCTATCACATAACCAGAGTGGTCGGAATTAAATTACGACGACGAAAAGGAGAGTTTCGTTACAATATAGTATCCATGTAGATTTTTTTATAAACTCTGTAATCTTAGTAATGTACCTCTTTCAGGGTTCATGCAATAAGTTATGTTTTAAGTTTGTATACTAATCATAGCAGAAGTGAAAAAATCCATGATTTATAGACTCGATGGGTATAGCGGGCAAATTGAACTAAAATTAATTATGGTGATGAAAGTCAAACTGGAAATCAAGATTCGGTGCCACTGATAAGAGAAAGTTCAACGAATTGCTGAAGCATTAGCTTGTTTACAGAACAGTTTGGAGTACTTTGAGCAAGAGAAATAATAGATTAATAAGCCCTGTTTCGAGAGCCTTGTAAGATAACAGTTCCCGAGAAAAAGGGAAATATTTTAACATTTGGAAGATACGCTTTGTTACTCCCCTTAATTACTAGGTTTAATTTGGCCCATAGATTCCGATGATGAAAGGAATCAGAATGTGTATAAATGTTAGTTACAAACTCACGTGGCGAACACGAAAGTATATTTATTTGTATAAAATATTATAGAATGTGAAAGTAATTGTATTATTGATTTTCAACTCAAGTTAATTAATTGCTACGATATTGTTTGCTTATATCTATAAAAATAAAATGAATTTATTTGTCCCTTATGTGTTCTTATACCATTCATCCGATTGCAGTAAACTTTTGGCATATTAATGCTTTTTGATATTAATGAGTACCTTAATATTAATGCCGATGTTACCACTGTTTAATTTCAACCCTATTCGGTATGGGACGGGAGCGCCCACAAGGATTACTGTGGTGGGGCGTTTCATAAAATTGCCATCGAAGCCGGTTTATGGCAGTCGTGGAATTTCTTTTTAACATTATATATGTCGGTTAAGTTGCATTACGGCTCCTAGAAATGGAGTAGAAGGCACAAAAAATGGTGGATACACTCTTAAACACGTGGAGTAATTTCGATCAAATTTTGTGCAGATGCTTCTTGGGAACCAGACAGAAATACAATGGACGACACGTCTTACACGGGGTTGGAAATATTAAAATATACATAAATGGCCAATATTTGCCTCGAATAAATATTTTTAGGGGTCAATAAGATTTATAGTGTTTTTTCTGATGTGGTTTGTGAATAATTTATACCCCATTTGGCCTTTGAGGGGCAAGAAAAACAAGAATGGTTTCTATTAAGTGGTTATGGCAGTCGTTCAGTTAAGTCTAGTGTTCGCATTTTGTTACAGTCGTACCAATAGCTGTTTGGGTAGAGGAGAAGGGGATTAAAGCAGTTTCATAAAAATAATTATAAAACATCCGAGATTCGTGTCTAAACGTGGTTTCGGAAGACACTGAGATAAATTTTGATATTCAAAAATCCGCGGTTAACTTATATTGCAGTCCCTAGTAGTGAGTGTAGGATAATGAAAGAAACTATAAACGTAAAAACGAGGAGCAAATTATACCTAAATTTGTTTACATGTAAGTTACAGCCCAGAGACAAACACTGTTTGGATAAAACAACGCCACTAAAAAATGTACAGGCATGAAGTTGCAGTTTGAAAGTGTCATTCTCGAAGCTGTAGATTTCTTAATTCGGATAATACTGTATGGGCCATCATGCCGCTTTGATAGAATTAACTTTTCTTCAGCATGCAAAGGTAAATGTAAAAAAAGTTACTCCCTCGAGTTTAAAATATATGTTGACCAAGTAATTATTGTCCAATTAAACACTGTACCTGAAAAATACTAATAAATACCCAGGCAACAACAGGAACCCAGTCACTAACGAAATAAAATTGATTTAGGATCATATGTAACGAAATTATCGTTCCCGTTTACTCGCCGTCGACTACTCTATCGAGCGCCACTGCGACTGTCCGACAGATGGCATTAATGGTTATTCCCGTAGTCAGCTGATTCGAACAGCAGATGGCTCTGATATAAAACTTTTCGACAAATCGACAAGAAACCCCTAGGCAGGATAGAATCGTAATTATTCATTATTAGATATTCGTAATTTGGATTGGTCTACTTGGAAAGACCAAATTTCCTCGTACACGGATAAGATTTTTTTTTGTTTACGGGGTATTAGAGGTGATCAAGAATTGGGAGAATATCCGGGAACGTTATTAGCGCCGTACAATATCGCAGCGCAACAGATGGCTCTGAAGTCACAAAAACTTTGAGACACCCACGCACCGATCACGTTTAATCAATCGGCCGGAAACTCCCCGGTTTCCGCGGAGCCATCCATCAATTACGTCATCGCCGGGGAATAATTGGCGTAGTTTGGAGACGGCGAGGCGTGCGAGCGCAACTGTCACATGTGTGTTACGGCCTTGAATGATATGTATGCCGCAGCCCGTGCGCACGCGCAGCCCCAGGAAGCCTTCATTCAAAAGCAATCCCCGCGCCCGATCAATACCCTGCCGCGTGACGTCACGCGCGCTTCACACACACCATTGGTTTGGCTTTAACGCAGGTAGTTATTTATTAAGGGACGCGTGAGCGAGAAGAAGTCGAGCCCGAGTCGTCTAATTGCGAGCGCAGCAGGAAAATCCGTCTGCAGTAGTGACAGGCGCCCCGCTCAGCGCCGCCGCCGCCGCCGCCGCGTCGGGGGAGGCAAGGGGCAGGGCAGGGCAGGGAAGGGACGGAAAGGGAAGGGAGGGGCGACGGCGGAGAGCAGACTGCACCATGGCAGTCGGAGTTGGCGAATCCACGCGCGAGCGATGACGGCGCCGCAGCGACGGTTCTCGCCCCTGGGCGGCGCTCCTTCGGATACCAACCCCACGTAACAGTGCGTTCTTTTGCGTATCGTTGCGTTGCGTCGCGGTGCGTCGCGTAGCGAAGCGTCGGGACGGGACTCTAAGCGACCGGTTGTGCGGTGGTGTCAGCAAGATGGCGGCCCGCGACGGCTGTGAGGTGGCATGGCCGCAGCGCCCCTGAGCCGCCGCCGTCGACCATGGCAGACCTGCCCGACCTGTCGCACCTCACCGCCGAGGAACGGCGCATCATCGAGTCGGTGATGATGCGCCAGAAATTGGAGGAAGAACGCGAGAACGAGATCATGAGGTGAGCATAACCTCACCTCGTGCGACCCAGCCATCCGTCCTCCCACACAGTTTCCGGGAACGGAAAGTTATTTATAGTCACCCACACGAACGGCTCTAAATTATTTTAAAAAGCTTAAATCCATTTACCCTCCCCAAAATTATAAATCCAAATTCAATATGCGACAAAAAATGGAAATCTGACGAGAAAGTGTCGAGGCGAAGGTGAAAACAAATCTAGAGGGAAGTCCAGGTAACAGATATGTTACGTATTCTGATAGTGTTTTGTGGCGTGTTATCGATTTTGTGGAGCGGACTTAAAATACATTCTAATAGAACCACGGGTGCTCTTACAAGAATATCAACGAAAGAATCATTTCAGGCTGATTTCTCCCACAAAAATGCTATAAAGGTCACGTTTATCGAAATAATACGGTTTAAGTTCTGAAGTGAAATTACGTACAAAGATATTCCGTGGGCATTCCAGAGATATTTTTGTTCTCTTCAGTCGACGAGCCTAGAAGGCGGTGGACTTCCGTCGGCCTTCAGCATCGTTTTAAAGCAAATCAATTGATACGATCCAACTCTTCGCGACACATAAATAGCGAGGCTAACGGCATTCATAGGTCTAGCAAGAACGAAATTTTTTATCACACAAATCACGCTCATCTATAAACTAACTTTTTCCTTACATTTTTGCTTTCTTCAGTCAAAATTCACAATTCGTTAAAGTTGTAACGGTAAATAACTAATCATCGTACTCAGTGCTATAGCGTTCATATAATATCTGTACCTGACAACACGTAACTTTTCTGACGTAACCTGAATGACGAAAAATTGCACCAGTTTAAATCATCCTGAACTGAATTACCTCAGCTACATTTTTCAGTACTAACATTTTAGGAAGTAAACCAGTGAAACGAAGCACCAATTGCCAACTTCTGCAATCTTTCATCGATATCTAAATTCAAGCAATACAGTGCGACTCTGATCAATTCCTTCCAGAATAAAGAAGTATACCCAAGGAACTCTAATACAAATTAAAAAAAATACCTATTCCGTGAATTTCACAAAGCATTGAAAACATTTTGAAAATTTCAATTCATTGAAAGCACACGCAAGCATTACTTAAGAAGAGGATTACATTAACGAATATACATTTTGAAAAATTAAGGTATATATCACAGTATAAGTGATTTCTTTTGTGAGAGTTATTGACATTAACGTTGCAAATTCACCATAAAAATATAAGCTTCTTTAGCAACGATTTAATATTATTAATATTTAATGTGACGTGGAGACAAATATACGCGTAAAAATATGATCAATATCAGCTTAAGAATCGTAATGGAGGCGTACGTGACTCAAACGTACGTCATTATACTACGGGGGCTTCTTAAGGATCACGGAAAACCGAAAGAAAAAAAGTCACAAATGTTGCGCTGGATGCAGAAACCTTTCCCTTGCACAATTAATTCCATTCATATTTTGACACCGGAAGATTAATGTCCTTGCTTTCTCCCTTATACTCCAAATCTATGCCAATATTAACTTCTTTGTGCTTCATTAAACTCAGAAATCTCGGTCAAGTTTTTGTACATCCTATTTTCGAGGTGAATGAGGAGTGTCTTAGTTTGAATACCTTGAAATTATTTGAACACAGTTCCTTTTTTATTAACTTCACATATATTCATATAATCGACTTAAGTTTCTCGAAGTTGTTATTTATTTCACGCGGTTTCTGTGAGTTAGAAACTTCACGTAGACGTTTACCGAGTCCATTTCGTGAATAGAATCGATATGACCGAGATAAGCCAACGTGCCATAATTTTTTTTGTACTCACAGGGAATGTCTGAATGAACCGAACCATTGAGTAGTAACGACGGAACTTTGGATGAATATGTGCTTGAATACTTTCTCACTAAATAAATTTTCTTTTAAGAAGCACGGAGTGAGTAATATATGGGAAAGACTTGTAAGCATGACGAGACATAAAGGAACAGCAGTGAACTTAACATTGTTGAAGAATTGATAAATATATGTATGAGATCTCATAAGTGACACACTTTTTATATCGGGATATATATTAAGTTTAATTATTTAGAATAACGACAGATGAAGGGAAACAGGAAAAATATTGCTTTAATATTTGTATAAATATACACTTCGGGGTCCTTGTAGGGAAAATTGGTAACGGTGACAATGAAAAATTAACAAACCAAAGAAGTTAAAAAAATAAAGTGTATGAGGATCATGAGGGAATAAGTGCCTCAAATATTAAGAATGACGTTATGAAAAAAACGAGAGTAAAATAATTATTTTAATAAATAACACAACAATTGTTCAATAAATGACGAAAATTCAAAGGATATTCCTGAAATCCTAACCTTCAAAATGTGCTTAAAATATATTCGAAGAAGTGTATGAAAATTTTAAATTCACAACTCTGGGTATGTATTAAATAAATACTAAAATATAGATAGTACTAATTAATAACGTGACTTTCGATTACGACAAATTATTACGACATCAAGAGAAGAGGAAAGCATAAGCAATACTGTAGTAAGGTAATACAATGTTACCAATTATGTATCTTATACATCGCGGACGGGTCTAAATATTATTATGTCTACCAAATACATTAATAAGTAATTATAGAAGCTGTAAACAATGCTTTTGGTGCCTAAAAGAATTGTGTGATGCAGTGAAAACAGCATTAAGGGGCTTTATTTGTTCTTTCTACCGTGTCGCGTGTCTGCAAACGTAGACAACGGCCCGGAAATTATTAAACATTTCAATTTATTTTTGATTCCCATGTCTTTAATACCTTATTCTACATCATGAAATTCATTATGTAAAAGAATTTAGGAATGGTAAATATAATAAATTCCATTAGATTCTTTCGTCACTGGTTCCGGAATTTTTAAATATAAAGTAGTTATGGATGTAAACCAGTAAGTATTTTCTTGAATTAAGGAAATATGTTGAAATTTAAGAGTTTATTAATAAAAGCTGTACATCAACTTGCCAAATGTTTTGAAATTTCAATTTTTATGTTAATGCCTTAACTAAATGCGATAAAAATGAGTCTTACAAGTTGAAATTTGACCACTACGGGGAATATAAAAACTTATGAATGTTGTTATTTTTATTATATAGATGCAAGTGAGTAACCAAAATTTTAGGTTAGGATCTATAAGAGTATTTGATATGCTACCTAAATCTATAAGTTTAAAATGTAATAAATTATATTGATTGTTTGTGTGTCTACGTTCGGCAGAAAAAGTTTAACTCACGGAAAATTTTCGAATAATTTTGATGCACGTGTTTTTTGCAACCCGGAAACTAATGCTGTGTGGTTAGGACATGTCGGATACCGCCCTCTAAAGTACACAAATGTCAATATTTCCGTCGAATAAACATTTTTTGGTTAGTTGTGCAGTGCATCTCCCGATGTTGGTTGTGTATATTTTCAACCCCAATCTGCGTGGGAGGGGAGCGCCCACAGTGGTGGGCGTGGGGATGAGGGGACGTTGCTTTATGTACGTAAAAGTAATCGAGATTGGCGTCAATTCCAGACTTGTAGAATTTGTTGAGTTTAATTGTGACGTTCAACTTTTCTCTTAACGTCGTTGTTCAGCCCAGGGCTGTAGGGTGAAAGAAAATTCTGCTTACAACTCTATCAAACGATATATACATGTAACTTACGGCCGAGGACAAACCCGGTTTTGGTAAAAACCCACTAGCGCTTATAGCATTTTTATTATCTTAGGACTCTTGGCCATTTTTATCTGTCTTAAGATTCCGCGAATGTTTTTGAACCGGGTGTATTTTTCTCTCTCTTAAGGTACCAGTTCTATTTTTGACATTGTTAACCTACTGGGAAACAAAGTGCAAGGAGAATAAATAAAAACCCTAATATTGTAATATTAGGGGAGTCAGAAGAAGACTTGGGAATCATAATAAATGGCATGAACGTAGTACTGGAGAAAGAGTTCAATATAAGGATTAATAGAGGAAAAACCAAGGTAATTAAGTGTAGTATGGAAAACAGTGGAATAAAAAAAGGGTGTTTGATTGGAATCCTGCTACTTGGGCTGCATAATGACTAGGAATGGTAGAAATATAGTAGACGTAAAGAGTAGGATAGCACAGGCAAGTAAGGCTTTCGCGGAAAAAAGTAATTTATTTACGGGTATAATATAAGTGTGAATATTAGAAAATCTTTACTAAAAATGTTCGTATGGAGTGTGACGTTATGTGAGTACGAAACGTGGGCGGTAGGAGTTGCAAAAAGGAAAAGAATAGAAGCGTTTGAAATGTGGTGCTATAGGAGAATTATTAAAATCAGATAGGATAACAGAGGAAGTTATATTCAGAATAGGGGAAGAGAGAACAAATTGGAGGACTCTGACCAAATGAAGGGATAGATTAATGAGCCACGTTTTAAGGCACGAGGGCCTTGCATATTTAGTATTAGAGGGAATTGTGTAAGGTGAGAAGGGAAGAGGGAGATAGAGTATGGAATACGCTAAGCAGATTAGGGAGGATGTGGAAAGTGGTAGCTATGTAGAATTGAAAAAGCTTGCACAGGACAGATTGGAGGGTTCATCAGATCAGCCTTACGACTGATTAACACAACAAAAAAAAACATTCTGTGAGGATTATTTACCGGCTTTTTAATTTACTGCATTAGCGGGAGTCATTTTACACGATTACCACACGGTATTAATTTTAACTCTTTAAGTTTTCCAATGAATCTCCGAGAATGTTCGTTTATTTTAACATATCGGTGAATTAAATATACTCTACTGTGTTTACTTGAACCCAGTTATAATGAACTTAGTATTCTATTATCTTAGAAAGGGTAGATGTCGTGAACATGTGAAAGTAAAATAATGTGGACGCCAGCTACTTGACATGTTGGCCAAGAGATTATTGTCGAATTAAATACAGCTCAGGGCAAATATAAATAAATGTCCGGCAATCTGCAATAACTGATGCAACTCCAAAAAACGTTTGCTTAACCTGTAAAATGATAATATAAATCTGTCTATTAAATTACTAGTTTGAAAAACGATTAATGTAAAAATTTATTAATTGGGTTTGTCAAAAACTGTTTAAAAAATTAAATACACATGTAATAAGTGTTAATTTAAGTTTGAGGACATAGTTTGTTATTTAATAGTCCCCACGCAGGTCTATATTCCGACACATTTAAACTTCGGAAAAAATACAAATTAATTCTATTTTCTGTATTTCACTTTTGCTATATATTTAAAATCATAAATAAATTTAATTTACTTATCTAATCACGTGGGTGTCATATGTTATCTGGTCAGGTCATAATTTTACAAAATTTTGCCGATATTTAAATTCCTTGTGCGCTTCTCTGCAACGTTATAATTTAATATTGTCATGAAAGTTAGATTAGTAATAACATTGTTTACAATTCCATTAATGGTTATTTTAACATCAGCCGCCTGATAAATTTAAACCATATTTATCAATTATTTTTGTACCTTAATCTCAACGCCACTAAAACAATAAAGCCCTTTGGGGTACAATCTCCTATCACACATAACTATAGTTACTTCCACAATTATTTGCTTACATTAACATTCAGTTTTTAGGGCACTGGTTTATTTATTTCAATAGTTTTGGGTAACAGGCCAAATGAGGCTGATCCTGAAACAGGCAACTACCCTTTACGCCTGTGGGAAAATACGACTACGTGGGAGTTGGGTGGTGACGAAACAAATTACAACGTGTCGAGATATTTCCACCAAATATACATACATCTTCCATACGGTTGTGGTTGGAGAGCGGGGAAATTATAAAATAGGTAGGTGTAAACGGCTGATATTTAAGTCGAATAAATATGTTTAATTACTTCGAATGTATTTCCCCTCAATTCGGGGTGGATGTGTAGGGTGGTTACACAAAAGTAATGTAAAAAACAACTAAGATTGTATCGAATCCGAAATTGTGGGAGTTGCTGGGATTTATTCTGACTACAGTTGTAGATACACCAAAGGGAGCGTGGCAGAGGTGTAATTGATCCAACGCTGTTGCAGAAGAATGATACGAAAATGAGTGGCCTGGTGCGTTTATGGGAGTCTTGACTTGATACCGGAAACAAACGCAACTATCATCCCTGGGGCTGGAATGAATGGAGGATAAAATATTACATCATTCAAAAACGCCCAAAATTTGTTTGGGCCCGATGACGTTATAGTATAATTTAAACACTATACGGAATGGGAAACGAGTTCCCGTAGGTGGAGGAATGAGAGGTGTTACATAAGCAACCGAGACTGGTGTCCACTACGGGGTTATTGAAGTCACTGCGTTCAATTGTAACATTCAACATGCTACTTAAGTTGTACTTCAGCTCCAGGACGAGTAGTTCCGTTACCTTAGATTGAGAAGAGAGCGTGACATAATAAAGGTTAAGAAATGAAACTCTCTCATTGTCGGTTTAATCACGCTTTTAACAAAAGATTACTGTAGAATTAAAAACTGGACCACAATAATATAATAAATATCCAAGCTGTGCAATCGCCCGACTGGTCTGGAATTAATGTAGGTTTTATAATCATTATTTAAATTTTGGCCCTCGTCTCCAAGAAGGGTGGTGGCTGCTTACGTATATCAAAATTTAGTATCTCGTTTGAGATCAGTGGTGGGAAATTCGAAGACATAAGTTTTGTCGCCTCGTCTTGTGTGTATTTTAGAGATGCCAATAGCTGCTCTTTTTAACGTGAGTTTGAATCGCGTGTAAACAACGCTTCGGTTTATTACAAGGATTTCGTAAGTTTCTTATTATAACTTGAACGTTTTGTTAAACTGGGCGAGTAAAAATTATTCCTCGTGAATTAAACAAGGATGGACCTGCTGATTTTACTGAATAGAATATTGCTCAAAGCTTTATTTAAAATTAACTGGTCGTCTTACTGGTAGCGGACTTGCGGACTTGAGTTTACAGACATGGTGACTTGTGCTGAGCGTGCATTTGTGGCGTTGGAATTTCATTTCACAAAATCCGCCATAACTGAGCAGTGATATTCTTGAATGATATCTCTCTAGACGCAAGAACCATTAGGTGAAGGTAAAATCAATAAGTGACTGAAAATTCCAACGCTTGCCTTTCCGTAAACTCAAGTCCTCGATCGGTAAGAAGTAGGCATACTCACGCGAAGAAAATTACAACAACAAAAAATTTGAGAAATGTTTTCTTAATAATATCAGTATCATATTCACGGATTTTCCACAAAAAATTGCATACCTTTCTCTATAAATATCAAATAAATCATTAGGAAACAGTAATGTAGAATATATTTAACGTCATATGGTTGAATATTTGTGGTTGAACGCCACATTTCTTCTGGAAATATATTTATATATATACACTGGGTGGCGTCGGTCTATTTCGGAATACTGGATAAAATTGAACGGAAATAAAGAATCTGTGAACTTTTCCACGCCAGGTAATGACGTCGACGCCCACCCGAATGACGCCTGCGCGGGTGATCTCAGAGAACAGTTGTCTGCTCTTTCTATGTGGAGGTGCTTCTTTGTTGACAGCCCTCTGGGGCTGCTCCTTCGGTTCCTGAACAATCGCTTTTTCCAAGCTGGAAAGTCGTAAGTTACTATTCATTTTACAGGGGGCAGCGTGGCTTTTGCCCGGTTTCGAAACTCAATCAAGAACGTGAAGTGGTTTGAGCCTCTATTTTTATTACAATATATTCATATACTATAAGTAAAGGAAGATATGCTATAAAAATTGGGATATACATTCATTTCACCATAATAGTTTATAGCATGAATCGAATATATAGTAGGAAAAAAAATGAAGTGAACGTAGATTTTAAGCAATTTTTTTATTCATCCCTTGTACAATATTTTTGAATAAAGTGGTTGTTGCTTATAAGATCACTGAAACGCATTTTTCTATTTTGAGTCTAATATACCTAAAATAAAGGTTTCTTCAAACCTTAGTTCCAGTTTTAAAACAATGGCAGATTTAATAAAACGTAGAACGAGTAAGTAAAATAGTCCAAACTTTCAAGCGAAGTCGTGTTCAACGTATGTGAATCTATGAAGGGCTTCTCACAATAGTTTAATTTATTTCGTGGTTACTATTGGGATTTAATTAGTCGTTTAACACATTAAATAATTACTGCGCCTTGAAAAATGTTTATATTATGAACGTATTTTCAAATATTGGCTCTGATATATTTTGGAGAATTAATATTTCTCGAATCCAATTACTGGTACTGAAAATATTTATCGACTGAATAAATTAAGGTTTCCACGTGGTGGCAGTTCCTATTTATATAATACGAATTGTAACAGGGGATTCTAAAGGAAGAACAAGGCAGTCAAAGGTTAACTAGGGTCCCGGCGCTATAGTATAAGGATGCTACCCGGTGTTCATCTGAAAGTGAACCAGGGAAAACTCTTGAAAACCCGCATGAAATAGGTTGTGCTCTTAGTACTTGCCCCACGCATTTCCGATGACGGGAGACGTGTTTGTTGTGAGGACGTAGAATTGAATTCTTCATGCGTCGACAAGTTTAAGGGAAAGCTGGCTGTCTGTTTCAATAGGAATTATGGAAAGTTCGCCAAAATGTATTATATAGTTCTTATTTCTCAAAGTACAGCTATGTTTAAATTATTATATTTTAGTACAAAGTACTGAATTTTTTCTGTTAAATTCTATTTTGAAAATAAATACAACTGTACTACAACTTAGTACTTTGTATGCATGCCTTTATTATTTATTAACATTATGATTTGTACTGCCATGCTTTGCTCAAGATTTTGACAGGAGCCGTCTATTCTATCATCATGGTACTATATTTGTATAAAATATACAATGAGTCGCACTTTTTGGTAATGTTGTTTTTCTTCAATATTTTCTTTAGAATTTCCCATAAATTTTGTATGATTTGGTATTCACATTTTCTTCAGGCTAGAATTTTGTTATCGGTTTTGGCTGGGGGCACGATGCATCATCATTCAGGAAACTTCTCTTTCAGCTGTTGCAGAAGTCTTAAAAGATGTCCAATATTTTGAAGTTATAGAATCCGAGAGCAAGAAAAACTAAAAAATTATGAATTTTGTTTGGGTTAACAGGCTACATGAGGGTGATCCTAAACAGGCAACTCCCCTTTAATAGCATAGGAAGGGAATTGAAAAGGGAGAATGCAGAAGGTAGAGAAAGGTAGCCAAGGGTTAACTAGGGCCCCCGCGCTGTGGTTTAAGGATCCTATCCGGTGTTTCACCTAAAGAAATGCAGGGAAAGCCCTAAGTAAGCCTGCATCAGGTCGGTCGGGCATTGGGTACAAGAAAAACTAAAAAATTATGAATAATTCGGTTTTAGTTTAATAACTTTCAGGTAACTTTTAGGCAGAGAGAGAGAGAGAGAGGAATGTTTTCCAACTTGATACTCACTCTTATATTGCGTTGTCATTAAATCAAAGCAAAGCCATGTAACAAATGGTTTCGATAAATGTCATCAGTTTGTTTCTATATTAAAATAGAGATAACTGGTTCTAGGCTCTGAAACTAATGGAAATCATCTGTCTATATATCAGTTAAATCAGGATTTAAAATTATTTTCAACAATTCAGAATTAATGAGGAAACGAACGAAATGAAACATCACGCAAAGCCTCAGTTTGGTATGATCTCCAAAAATTATGCAAACCCGCAATACCACTCAAACCGCAGAGAAGAGATGACTGCTTACAAAAAAAATTTTACACCGCAAGAACGTCGAAGAATTCATTAAGCTAATCAAAAACACTACTATTATTTTCAGGTTGAATGTAGTTAGCCCGTTTACCGATGTTTCAGCATTGCAGATGTTCATTCACAACCAACTTCTGTACGCTGACCACTTCCTTCCAAACACAACATCATTATTAAATTAGTTCCAGCAGTCCTAGGAAATTCCTATTGCTTCTCATTCCGAAAGTAGATGATAATACGTAGCATAACCAATAAATATCATCTCATCAGTAATAAACTCATTGGATATAAGCTTCCTCTAAACAAACTCGAAACATTTAACTTAGTTTTTTAAGGAATTTGGCTTACACAGGCAGATGAAACCTGCAGGAAGGTTTTAATTCAGCGAAATTTAAAATAAACTTTTAAGGTGAAGGGAATTTACAAATCAATTCTTGATATTAAGTTCCACTGGCTTAGTATCAGTATTTTTATACAGTCTCTTCGACTTTCGCAAACAATAAAATTGCTTAAGAAATCTTACACTATATACCACCTTCACAAATATTTTTTAGTGATTTAAAAGAACAGAATGTGTAAAATCGTTATCATATTGACATCTCTGCGGTAGAGAAATTTGTTTCGTGGCAATACATAACTGACATAACATGATTAGATGAGGAGGAAAAAGCATTCGGCTCAGCAAGAGAATGCTAGGCGGAGGGAGTGGAGCTATATTTTAATCAATTATAACTTAGCAATCTTTTAAGTATTAAGAAATTGCCTTTAATATTATATTTGAATGAGCACGTGCGCCACATCTGTCTGACTGATGGTGTTTCTTTGGAAAGCGGAGAAATTGTTCAGTGCGCCTGATAATATTGGACATTAAAACTGATCTACTTTCAGATTATTAATAAGACAAACTACCATTTCGTGCATAGTGCACACTACCAGGGACCATTGGTTGAATTTTGCTCTGCCGAGTCGAAACCGCGAACTGCATGGGACCTGAATCCAAGATTTACTACTTGAATTTTAGAGCGGTGATGTAGAAATTACCATTAAAGTGTAGTTCTTTTAAGATTCATGCTGTAATAAAAATTTTAATTTCATCGAAGATACTATAAAAATTTTGTAAACTAAAACGAATTTTTTTATAACTTGATTAATGAGGTTATTTGTTTTATTTATAAATAAAAATAATAACCTATTGCCACCCAATGGTGAGGTATTTATAACAAAAAATTGAACTGATAGCCTTGGTCGTCCTTTCGTACGGAGCCTCGCATGAAGTACATGTGAGGTATAATTTTTTTGCCTATTTATTAATACTGTAAATAGAACGTTAATTAAATTTACAACTAATTTAACACTAAACAGAACGAATAGATAATTCAAATATCTTCCTATTATCGATATAATTCTCATTTTATGTCTTAAAACGTAGCAAAACGCCTATGAATGTATGTATGTTCATCACACAAATCTAAACGCGTGGAGTACTTGATTACTGTAATTTTGACCGAAGTTGTACTCGTGTATCTTGTTACTCAGAAATAAACATTGTTGGGGTAAAACATGCATATATACCATAGAGGCATGAGTAGAGAGGCGGAAAGTTTAAAACCTGAAAAATGGTCGATATTTGAGTAGTTAGTTTGACAGTGTTTCTCACGATGTTGTTTATGTATAACTTCTGCGTCATTTGATATTGGATGGGAGCACATTTATGGGTGAGGATAGCCAAAATAACCAAGACTGATGTCGAATCCAGGGTTATGGAAGTTTTTAATCTTGGTTCATGTATTCATCAATGGTTGTGGTGGGGTGGAGGGACGTAAAAGTGTATAACATGTACATTGGTGTGGCTTATGGAAGTCGAGTATATTCTGATATTAAACTTGAAACTTCAGGTGTACGCAGTTGGGGGCTGATGAGATTGGTGAGGAGGAGTGTGATAGGAAAATAATACAAAATTAACCGAGAATAATCGTGCCTGTTTCGGGGTTATGTAAATCGCTGATTATCCTATACTGTTTATAAAACACGAACAGTTTCCTTAGAGATAGTTTGAAGTATAGCTTACAGCCACTGCACACATTGGTTGATAACTACTCAGTCCTGACCTCAATGTAATCTATACTGGTCCCTCTGGTCCCGGAACGACCACGAAGAATTTATGAAGTGGTACTAATCGTATCTATCGGTAGTTCGTCAAAGCTTTCCGTCTGGTCGGTGAAATCTAAGTTGCAAAGCTGATGGCGTCATTGCTATTGCTGGCACCTGAAGCCACGGAGGCGGATGCGCAACAGCGCAGAGCAGAGAAGCGCGCTAATTTGAGTCGCCAGCGCCGCTTTCGCGCGCCCTGGTGCGCACCACACGCCTTGTGCTGACATTTCATGCCCCGCTGCACCAGACTTTGTGTCCAGTACAACCGTAAAGGTCATCTCAGCATCCCCATCTGTGTCTTGGCAGCCGGTCAAATAGGCAATGCCTCTTCTGATTATGGCGCGATTGACCTCAGTAATCAAGTACTATGAGTCAATGGCAGACTCAATTCCTCCCCTTATAGATCAACTTGAATGAAACAAGAGGACTTCTCAGTTCATGTTCTGCTTATTCGTCAAATTGATATTTTGAAAACTTTCACATTAATCCAAAATAAGAAAGTAAACATTTAGAACTGGTGACTTTAAGAGATGTATATGCTAAATATTTGTTTTGACAACCATTAATAGAAAATCACATTTGATTAAAAACCAAAAAGCTTAAAAATACATGGAAAATAGACAAATTTATTAAAATGGATGCAACCATTCATAGTGTTTCCATTCCAGTTATTAAATCCACTAAATATATGATGATAATATCATCAGCATCACATTCTACCCCATAATTTTTGAGCATGCAAACTCTTTTCACTCAAGAGAAAATTCTTAAAGCTGTCGAACTATTACCATTTACCATTTGAGAATCCCGTCATCATTCCAAACCACCGTGAAAGTAATATATTTAGATTTATTGTTATTTACATTAGTCATAGGTTCAGGAAACGCCACACATTACATCAAAAAACAAATAATTGTAAGACCAATGTAAAATAAGATACAATTAACCACCAAATATCCTTAAATATGTAACTATAGTAAACAAGACGTGCTATAAAATAAAAGAAAACACGACGCACAGACCAAAAAAACACAAACATGAGCATATACAATGGAAATGTCAGTTCTTGGAGCTGCATTGCCAGGAATCGGACCTTCCGTAGTAGCTCCAGGAACCACACGAAAAAAAACAAAGAAGATAGCATAAAAATATACAGAAAGTTAAATAATAGAATATTTTATAAAGCAACTCATTCAATTCTGTTGCAGGAAACTTAATGTAAACTTTTAAGATAACGATCAGGAACCTCCAGTGCAGAGTAAAACGATCCATTTAAAACAATATTTTTACATCGATTCAGAAATTGTTTGTAGTTATTATTGTTCTTAATATCTGGAAGAATTGTTCTCTGGTAAAAAGCAAGGCGATGCTGGTCCGACCTTAGCATCTATTCTGATAGCATACATTGCAATCAATGTGTCAGTAAATAGTAGTTTTTTTCTAAATTATTTCTACCAACTAAGAATAGAAGCTTTAGAAATGAGGTGCTGTAGGAGAATGCTTAAAATCAGATGGGTGGATAGGGTAACTAACCAGGAGTTATAAGCAGGGCAGTGAAAGAGAAAACAATATGGAGGACTTTGACCAAGAGAAATGAGGGTCCTATTAAATTAGCATTAGAGGGAAGTGTTTAAGAACAGAAGAGGGAAACCATGGATGGTATTCATTAAGTAGAGTAAGGAGGAGGTGGTAGCTATGTAGAAATGAAAAGGCTTCCCGAAGACAGATTAGCATAGAGGGTTGCATCAGACCAGTCTCAGGGCTGATTAACACAACAAAATTCTGTCGAATACTCCATATAGAAAAAAGCGAATCATTAGCGGAAGGGCTGCTAGTTTTGTGCGAGTGGAACCGGGTCGTAGGAACGAAAAGGTAGAACAACAAGGTTGGGAAATATTGCCATAAAGGAGAAAGAAAATAAGGCTGCATTTGCTATACAAAACTGATATGGGGCAAAAACCATGGATTGGAATTAGCTCCAAAATGTAAAAGCACAGTTATATAGGTAGATGGAACCATCAACCCAAAGTAAAATGTAGAAAGCAAAAAAAAAAGATGTTGGCAAATTCTCATTCCTAAATAGTTCCATCAACAACTGGAATAAATTACCTGTGGGAGTGGTTGGGGTGTAATTCTCTTCAGGAAATTAAATTTATGTCAAACCTCATAAAACGTGTGGAGTGGTTGTCCTGAATAATATAAATGTATAGCCAAATTTAAATGCGAAAGCCAAAGTGAAGTGTAAAGTTAATATAATTCTTGTAGTGTTTTTTCTCGCTTTCAGGTGTATAGGAATTTTAAAGAACTATGATTATTTTTTGATTAAGATTATTATCTATAAGTAATTTCATAATATATCTGTAACCGGGCTTACGCCCAATTGTAGACCGACAATAAATACAAGATAGCATTACTGGTAACTTCTGTAGTATTGCGGAGTTCACAGCTTCGTGAACATTTTGCTTCCCTAAGAGCAACGCGAGTTCATTGGTGAACATTATATGCATTTATTGTAATCTAATTTCGTATAAAATACCCGGGTTTAACAGTGCCTAACAATGGTAAAACGCCAGGAATTAATAACATTTCAGCGGAGTTGATAAGATTATCGGACGAAGAAGCAAAATCTACGAAACAGGAAGAATACCAGAAGATTTTAGTAACTCTTTGATAACCAGAAGATTTTTAGTAACTTCGTTAAAACCTGACGCTCGCTTAGTATTAACTTGTTTTTGGCAATAAATATATATTATTGTTATTTCTTCAGACATCTTCAGCCTCTCTTGCTATTACTTTATACTCTACGAAGGCTAGATTTGTTGAGCTATAATTGATTTATTTTTATTAATTCCATTACATGAAAATACAAATAGTTCCCCTCCCCCTCCCTATGGTATGTTAACCCATGACACATTTTCTCAGTAAAATATACCTAAGAATACAGTATAATACTTGCGATGGATAGTATTACGAAAACTACTATTAAATGACTAAATTGAAAGGAACGCATAAAATTGAGAACGTTACTAAGTATAATATTTACAGTGTGTGATTACAATTTGTATTAATAAATAATTCCTGAAGACACGTGAAACAATGATTGACCAAAGCAGTTTTTTAACTGTAGAATGCAAAAGACACTGCAGACTAAATTAAAACATGAGATACAAGGAATAACATACAGAAACGACATGAAAATCACTTATCGGAACTGAAAGACGAGAAGTATGCAAGTTATGTAATAAAATACTTTACAAATCAACATATTCAACATTTGGTAGCAAAAATAATTTCAACTTGCAGGGGAGGGATCAAGAAGTTCCTGTACGAAGACAGAAGAAATACTTCAGTCAGTGGCTACGAATCTCCGGAATTGAGTTAAACGCGACTTTCAGTCAAATATTCTTTCGCTGATTTTGTTGTAATTATTTTATTACTGGAAGAATTTAATTGTATAAAATTATACCTGTATGGTGAATAATTTTTTCATAGAGAGAAACATAAGTGAGTTTTCGTTCCATATTTTTAAAATTCACCATTCGTTTGGGAAGGATTTAAGTTCCGCTATTATCCTTCATTCGGTTTGTTGGCAAGTAACCGTATTGATACATTTCCCAAATTCGTCATTAGTTTCCTTCCTTTTCAACATTATTTTTTTATTAATGTTTCTAGTTATCATTTCGCTAAAAAATTAGATTTTTAATAAATAATAAAACAAACTAAAAGTCATAAAAAAATTAACATGAACTTTATTAACAGTAGTTGTAACACGACGTTTAATTTCTGCTTTGGAACCCCATATTGTGTAAAGGAAACAAGAAACTACGGATGAAAATTTAGATGAGCATATCGCACAAATGAAGAGATCGAAATCTGAACGCCAGATGAGGTTCCAACGTATACTGTTAATAAATGAATATATGAAATTGTTTCTGACTTATAGGCTGTTTTATTATTTATTGATTTCAAAAAGTCAGTAATGTAACTGATTACAATTTTAATGTTATTTCATAATATACTAAATACGTCTTTGTTCTGGAGTAAGATTACAGAAATACCGGCGTTGGCTAAAAATCTCTCTGGATATAATATGCTTGTACGCCTGTCTCGTATAATTTTTATACAATTAATCCGTTTGTTAGGAAATGATAGTAAGTTGTATTTATCACCCCTGAGAATGTTTCTTGCGATCTTTATTAGATTTGGATTCCTTCATTCCCCCGTTTCGGGCCAACCACTAAGACGTATCCAAGAACTGCTCAACGAGTATCATGAAAATCACTCGAAGGCTTTGAATAACATTTTTCGTTTTCCACAAGGTATGTCGCGAGTAGATTCAACGAGGGGATAATGAGTATACACTATTTCACACTAATGAAACCGAAGTGATGGTTCATATATCTTATAATCATAAATATAATTGACTGCTTCTGTATAATTTTGGGTATGCATGTCCTGTATACAAATATTAACGCGTTGGGTAATTTAGAACAAATTTTATACACGAGTTAGTTGTGACCCGGAAAAAGCAGTGACCCGGAAAAAGGAACCACTACCTCCCCTTGGAGCGGGGCTGTAATTTAAAACGCGCATAATCGGACGAAGTAATGTCGAATAAATATTTTTCGGGTCACTAAGACTGATAGTGTTTCTCCAGATTTTATTTGTATATAAAGGTTTGATAACAAAAGCAGTCCTCAAGTTTATGTATAATTTTAACCCCATTCACCATAAGAGGGGAGCATACGTATGGGGGTGACGGGCGTTAAGTAAAAATAACGCCAAAAGAGTCGAGAATCGTGTCGAATCCGGGGTTGTGGAAGACACTGAGTTCAATTCTGAAATTCAACATTCATCTGTAGTAGTTCGGGAGGAACAGGTGAAGGTTTGTTAAATAAAAAGAAGGTGGGAACAACTCGAATTGGTGTATTGGTGAATTTTTCAGTTTCTCAAAGTACGAGAAGGATATTTAACTTTGTTAGAGTATCGGGAGTATTTTCGCCTGTTATAATGTTCCGATGAAAAAAATTGTACTTTTCATTATTTTTTAAAGTTACTGCAGTTAAGTCACTAGTTGATTTCTCGATTCGATTAAGTCAATAGGAATCATCGTACTGGTTATCATTTTGTCTGCTGGTAGGAATGAGGGCATGAGAAGGTAAATTTTTAAAAAAATGTGACGCTCTCTCACTGGCGGTTTAATCGTGTGTTGCCAAATTAATTAATATAAATAAATGCCTGGACAACGCAGGGTACCTAGCTATTTTCAATAAATTTCCCCCAAATTTAATGTTGTTTCGGTTTTATTTTTTCACAGGCGGAAGCAGGATGAGGTGCAGGTGCTGGAGGACACCATACGCGCCCGCAACGAGCAGCAGAAAAAAGCCGGCGTTGAATTGGATGCGACGTGCCACATCTGCCTCAAGACCAAGTTCGCGGACGGCGTCGGACATGTCTGCAACTACTGCCACATCCGCTGCTGCGCTCGCTGCGGTGGCAAGGTCACCTTGCGATCCAATAAGGTACATCCCCTCCAGTTCAGCGCGATGTGCACGGTTGCGGGGAGTTCGCAACGTACCTCAACGTCCTATAGCATATAGTTGGCCTGCACACGACGTGTGTTCGGTCAGAAAACTTGAACGAAAGTATGGTTCAACATTTCAATCTGACATTTGTAAAATTAACAAATAAGCATACAATATGTCAAAAATCCTTTATATTATTCACATGCATACGTTCCAACCTTTCATCTACAACTTGGGTGAATTTTACACGAAAAAATATGCATAGTCAAATTTGTTCTGGAATTGAAACTTTAGTGGATGCAAAGAAGTATATCTTATTCCGCCAGAAAGATATTTAACGTCAAAAAAAGTATTGCAAATGAATATATCTTATTGAAAAAAAAGGTTCAGAAGTGAAAGTTTACGTCATGAACTGCGTCAATTGCAAATAAAGGCCAAAAACTGAATGTTTTGCGTCACGAACAGCTTCAATGGACAGTAACCGTCAATTGACGCAGTTCATGACGTAAACTTTCACTTCTGAACCTTTTTTTTCAATAAGATATATTCATTTGCAATACTTTTTTTGACGTTAAATATCTTTCTGGCGGAATAAGGTTGCGAGATACAATTTTTTTCGTGTGGGAATTATCATTAATGATTCAAATTTTCAATTAAATCCCGCAAAATTAAACTTTGTTTCCGTTTTATTTTTGTACAGGCAGTAGCAGATACGCAATCCATGACGCAAATTGTTATGTTTTGGACATATATTTTTTGATTAAGTTGTAGGTATTAGCATCTATTCAAAAATTTAATGCCAGAATTTTGGTCATGCCTTACATGAAGAAGTCCTAAAATTATTGTCTATGTAACGAGTTGAATTGTATCGTAGTTTTCGGACTTGTTGTAAGTCCAACGTGCGTCAAAAAAGTTTTTAGACTTAAATAAAAGCAGAGAAAACTTATGACTCTTACCACTTGAACATTACACATATAACGTCCATAAAATCATATAAAATTGTCAGAAAATTCTTTGTTTTGGATGTTCGCGTGTTCCAGTGACTTGAATTTTGTTTCTTTGTCGTTAACATAATGACTACTCACGTGACATCTTAACATGAGGAATAAACAAAAGTCATTTGGTGCCAAATCGGGTGAATGATAACTTGTAATTGTTTTTTCGCTATGAACTTCAGTCGTGTGGGCGGGCGTCTTTTCCTGCAGTAATAAAAAATACCTTTTCTCCCACTGTTGTGGGTTATCTTTACAAATCCTCTTGCATAACTGATCCCGGATACCCAGAAAACACCGGAAATTTACGATGGCACCGGTTGGACCAAATTCCGTGTGGATAATTTCGCGAGCGACAAAAAAAGGCGATGAACATTGTGTTTACTTTCGATTTTGTCATTCGCACTTTCTTGAATATTTTAAACACCACCACAAACCTATTATATATTGAGTCGATTTTTTGTAGTTTCCTACTGATATCACCAAGTCTTGTCACCCGTGAAGATATTTTCTAGAATAAAGTTGTGTGCATTTTACATTTCCATCAAGTTGCTGCTGGTGTCTATGAGTTGTAGACATTGTTCGGGAGTCAAGATGTACGGAGTAAACTTTGCAAACACCATTCTCTTTATCAAAACGTTTTGGAGAATATCTTGGATAGTAATATTTAGCACTTCAGCTATAGTTGTGCATGAGAGATAAAGGTTGGTTTACAAATGATCATGTGTTTTCAATGTTTCCGCGGACGAACTAGAGATGGAACGTCCTGCCCTCTCCTTATCCTCGAGCGACACCTGTCCTTGAAAAGCTTAAACCATACAAACACGGCCTAAAATAATTATCGCCGTAAGCCATTTTCATGGACAGCGATGATTCCGTAGTCGTTTGACTAAGTAAAACGTGAAAGCAGATCAAAGTTATTTGCTTCATTGCGACTTCGTGACCACTACGGCCGCATATCCACTACTTTACACTGCCTGCTCACAACCGACTGGCCAATTGCACATCTATTGTATAATATAAACTTCTATGGATGCACTGCACGTACGTCGCTTATACACCAGGAAAAAATTCAGTCTGGAAACTTTTCGGACGAACGGTGTAAGGTTGTTTTTAACAACAAAAAGACACCCAGACAATGAAAGAAAGCTAATATTTAAATACCTGCTAAATAAAGATTCTCTTCTATAGACTGAAAAATTAAATACACGGAGTATTAGTTGACGACACTTCGTGCCGACAATACTTTCATTCCTACCTATCTCGTTTCCGTTTCATGCAACCCATATGAGTACAGAAGCAAATTATTCCAAATAAATTAATTTGGTTAAAAGTAGTATAATGATATATTTGATATAAATTTCCACTTAAGCGGTTATCTTACTCGTTTCAAAAAGGTTTGATAAATTATTCTCCGTATTTCAAGACGAACTACAATCAACTTCAGTGCCCTGAATGTATTATTACAGTCAAAATGGAGAAGAGTTATTTATTTATGATGCTTAATTATTTATTTTAAAAATAGAGATAAGTAAAAATAAAATCTCCACGGTTATTCAACCGGGTCAGGCTCTAAGTTCCCGCGGAGATTGTCTGCCGCCGTCATCAGGTTATGTGTCGTGTGCAACGTAGGGTTGGAGGTTTGAGAACGTTACATAAAAAGAGCACGATAACAACCCAGATTTGTCTATTCTGGAAGTCGCTGAGTACAGTTCTTTCACCCACGGAGTCATCTGTTCCTTGGCCAAAGCCGCTGGAAAAAACGTAACTTAAATAATTCTGAGTTTGAAAATACTTAAATTTATGGAAATTTTATCCCATGATGCTGCATTAAGGTAAGAATTGAAGAGAATAATATCCACTTCAAACGGCGGATCTCTATTTATTGGCAGAGGGCGTCTATAATTAGAGAACTAAGTAAAAAAAATTATCGATATGATGATCTTTACTATCTGTAGGAATTGTTTTTCTTGTTTGCTCAGATCTGTGTGAATCCAATCGCGAATTATTTTACAAAAATGACTCGTGAAAGTTTAACTAAATCTTTTCTACCAGTTTCTCTTCAAATTCATTGATGGGCAATAAAAATAACGACTGTGTCCATTTCTTTCGAACGTCCTTTTCCTTTAGACAAAAACTTTCCCGCAGAGTAAATACATTACAAATTAATTCAAAAGTACCAATTTTAATAATAGTAAAGAACTTGTGCTAATATATTTCACCAGAGGATATAATAAAAATATGCAAGTCTGAAATAGAAAAATACTCTTATAAATAAAATAGGGGTTTTTGTGTATGCACAAATATAAGCAAGTGGAGGAATTTCGACTAAATGTTGTATGCATATACATGTCCCTTGAAACTCGGAAACAAACATTGCATTAATCGGTGGGATTGTAAGTTTTGAAACATGCAAAATGCCCTACATAAGTATTGAAATAAATATAATTAAATATTTAATGAGATGGAATTCACTGAAATAATTCCTGACATTAAAAATGCCGGTTAAGTTGTAGTTCCGCCCTTAGGGTTGTAAATAGAACGGGCTAAAGCAAAGTTACTCCTACAATCTTAAATACATCGAGAAATTTCAACCAATTTGTACACAAGTCTTTAGGACAAAACTGCCACCCCTATGAGCAGGGACAGACGGGATGTGAATATTAAAACTTGCAATATTGGACGATATTTGCGCCGAATAAATGTTTTTCGGTAATCAATGAGATTTAAAATGTTTCTCCAGATTCTATTTGTGTATCATTTCAACCCCATGCACCATGGGAAGGAAGAAACCATACCGAGATTTGTGTTTATTCTGGAATTGTGGAAGTCGCTGATGTCAGTTCTTACATTCACAATAAAACGTAACTAGTACTTAAGCCAGAGAGTGAGGGAAGAGGGAGGAAACGGGTGAAAGACAATAACACGCAATTTAGGAAGTCACTGAACATAATTACAACAATTATCATGACTGATAAGTAGTAGTGAAACTCATGAGTAGCGTGAAACAAAATTTTATTATTATTTCTGCCAAAGTTTGTACATATATCACTTACTATTCAGGACAGACATTGGATTGTTGCACGATTCCAAAGCGATCCATGTCAGGCTCCGGAGACGAATTTATGGCAGGTTCAGAGAATATAAGCAATACTCCTGTTTTTTTTAATTCGGTAAACAGGCTACATGAAGTGATCCTGAAACAGGCAACTCCCCTTTAATAGCATAGGAAGGGAATTGAAAAAGGGGGATGCTTTTTTTTGCAATTTGAAATCGTATTTGCAGGAACATGACAAAAAAATACCTGCGACAAGAAAAACGTTACGGTGAATATCACTATTTTGAAGGCCCTAACTCGGAAAGCAAGCATTTCCGGACATGTTGTAATAAACTTATGTACTTCACGTACCTTAAATATGCCCTCCATTTTTAAAAACCCAATTAAATAAATATAAAAGTGGAGTAGATGCACTGAAGTTAAATAAATGAGGAACCAAGATATAATACACATACAAAGTAACAGCTAATATACATATTAAAGCACTAGCTAACCCTCGCGACTTAACGTCGAAATAGTACTTTCCATTTTTCCCTAAAAACGAAACATGAACAGAATTTTTATAAAGTTGAATTAATTGAATATATAAAAAGTACGGTATCAACTATTTATGATTGCTTCAGGGCAAACCTTATAACTCGCAGTTGGTTTAGAACAGAACATCATACGTTTCGTAGCCAATAAAAATGAGCAATTCGCTCTGAAATTTAATATATTTACTATTATTTATTCTGAACTCTCCACGATATCGAAATGAAATATACACGAAAATTTAAGTTTAACTTCCTGTTTCAATCCCTTAAATTTTCATTGAAATCCGTTAAGTCATTCCTAAGCATAAACAGATCACGTGTATAGGCTACCGGTATCGACTTTGTAGATCTTAACGCATGTATAGAAAAGAAACCTTCACGTAGAACTAATAAGTATATATTTATTATATTATATTAAAATCGTTATCGAAATTAAATATCCACGAATATTTAATTTGAATTGCCTTTTTTAAAACCTCAAATTTTTATTGGAATCCGTTGAGCCTATTCGGAGCCTTTTCGAGACAAACAGATGGACAGATAGAAAGACAGACAGACACTTCAATTTTATTTATTGGAATAATATATATATATATATATATATATAAAAGTCAATTGGAAAATCATAAAACAAATTAGAATTAATAAATTAATAAGTGAAATTGATTTTCACAATGTAGAGAATGGTAAAAATGATTATTTATGTTGAAATTAAAAAAAATTAGAATCGAATTTTAACAGAAAAAAATTACATTTCTCATAATTTGCTTTTTAGTCACAGGAGGAAAACTAAAAATTCAATGTTATCTCTTATTTCCTACTGTTACTTCCTGCTATATAAAACTTTACTCTCGTCTTAATAATAAGAAGGTGACGTCAGATAATGTGTGAAGTGAGAGTGAGTGAGTGTGTGTGTGTGAGAGAGAATAAAATTGATAGAGTATAAATATTTAATAAGTATTAGGATCAAGTAAATTTTAACGATGATTATTTATTTATACGTGAATGTTATTCTTAAAAAATTGGAAGGTTGAAGCACAAAATTTTTATATTGGCAATTGACAATTGAAGGGGAATTTGAACTTCCCTAATGTTTGCAGGGTTTTGATTTTCGACGCCTATTTTTATAGTCTGGGATCAGTATTTGGCATTACTCTGTGGAGATGGATATCGGTGGCTGTCCGCTCTGATTGGAGGGAAAGTGCCCGTGCCGTGTTCCTGCCAGGTAGCCCATGCTTTATTCAACGCCATAAAACATTCTGTGCCGCGTCAGTTGCTCTCGACAGATTGCATGCCTTGCATTCCGTACCCCAAAAGTATACTTATGCAAAATGTATTATCATTAAAAACATTTTGAAAATTTTTTGTAGTTATTATTTTAATTTTCGTTTTATTCATACGTGTTTTTAACTCGCTGAATGGGCTGAAGTACTATCAGTCATTTTCCTGAGACATACATGTCTACGCTTACTTGCACATATATCAGATATTAAGTAATTTATACAGATAGACAGTGTAAGAGTTTACTCAAGCACCCAAGTTTACATAAGCACTAATAAATAAATCTTACTTTTTTTACTCTATGAAAGTGAATTGCTTACCATAGTGTATTATTGTAACACGGTAAACTTTTTTCCTAATAATAAACAGTGACCCATAGCTCAATAGAATCATTGTTTTCTAGTAAAAAGTATTTAGATATTTTGAATCATTAATTCTGTAGCAGTTCAATAAGTACAAAATATAAGAGTTTACGCTGGATCGAACCAAACGTGTTTCTTAAAAAGTATGTGGGCTAATTTTCCAAGATCCGATTAGTCGCGTAATTAATATCACAGTGAAAATCATTTTTTTACTGTGGTAAAAATTAGCACAACTTTTTAGCTCCGAGATAGACATTTGTCATAGCGTGGTACCGCCTTTCCAACATCGTCGTCATGGTTGAAGACGCCTGTTCTTTTAAGCCAAATATATGCTGGTTTGCAGGTCTGAGTCAAAATTCTGTTCTCCTTGCCAGCGTTTTATAAGAGCAAATGTAAATCAGAGGGAGTCAAGTCTGGGTTGTATAGTGGGTGCTCAAATACTTATCTTCAGGACCATGATAGGCCGCACACTGCAACTGCAACAAAGACGCTTCTGCAGTGTTTCATATGGAAAGTGTTAGATCACCCACCATATACCCTGGACTTGGTCCATTCTGATTTTCAAAATATTATATGCTTCTATCATATTATGAGCTATATTAATTACCGGGATTTGTTTCTGCTATCAGTCAAAGCTAATAATATGTGCTATTTTAAAGAATGGAAAAAACGTGGATGAAGTTAAATGGTCTATTTGCGGTAACGTTGAAAACCAGTTATAAATTGGTTAATGAGGTTGTACATTCAGTAGTGGTGACGTCCATTGTAGATGACTTGTCCATAAATGATCGAAAAAATTCAAAATATAGTATGTTGTGATCGACTATTGTCATTGGTTGAACTTGTTGAGGACACAGGCATGTACCATGCATAAGAGCTTTAAAATTTGTTTTTGTTTGCTCACTGTGGAGAGTAAGGATAATCATCGTCTGATCGATTCGCTCTAATCTGAATCTTTTCAGTTGATTTCTCAGGAAGTCTAAGACGGTGTAATCTGTTCAGAAAGTAATACCCATGATTTTATGCTTGCAGGCGCCATTATTCTCATCCGCTCTCATCCGACTAATTCGTCTTTTTGACGTAACACAATGCAGATATGCTGTCTAAATTTGCCAAATAACTCTTTTCATCCTTGTGCTCATTGAAGTTTTTCTGTTTCCAGACCTGTAAAATGACTTTCTGGTAAATATTCAAGTCGAACGAGATCTATTTAGAAACAATCGTGTATGTTGATGGTGTTTCGAAAAATGTTCTCTGATAAAGCTTAAGAGGTTGAGTACTCTCTGGAAGAGTGTATCGATCTGAAAGGAAATTACAATGAGTAACAAAATGAATTAGGCTAAAATTGATTGTTTTTATGTCGTTTTACAAGTAGTTAAAATGAAGTTTCAAAACAATTCGTCATGAAATTGAGAACAACTTAATTTATATAAATCATAAATGGCTTGTTATACTAATTTATATATTAATAATTTTTATAATAGTAGAGGCCTTAATTTTACAACCAACTATCATAATTTCCATGATGAAAACTATCTGGATTTTAGAGAGAATTAATCAGAAAATGATATGATAGATTGTAAACATAATTGAATACACAAGTAGTTGAGTTTCGATGGGGACATTCGATGCATGCATTATTTTGAGCTTTTAAGCTCATGAATGAAAGCACAAATTTCTTTTTTTTTTAATGGGAACAGCATTTATCACCCCCAAGAACCTTTTTCGTCTTGATTTAGTTGTTTCCAGATACCTAATCATTCCTGTATTTCCACTAATTTTACTCTAAAAATGCCACAAAAACGAGTTCTGTGGTCAAATTGAGGATTCAGACTTTTTAGCGTGACCCAGAATGCACATCGTGGCATGGTAAAGTCTGCTTCGCATCCCTTGAGCTAAAAAAAGAAGAAAAAAAGCGCGAACATGTGTGGAAGTGGATCAACGTGTACAGGAGATTCTCATTGTTCCCAGCGTTGACTTATTTTTTTTGCGCAAGCGATGCGAAGCAGACTTTACCTTCGCGTTGTGCATCCCGGGTCACTCTAAAATGTCTGAATCTTTAATTTGATCGCAGAACTCGTTTCTGTGGTATTTTTGAGTAAACCTAGTGGAAATGACATGAATGATGAGGTATCTGAATACAACCTTTCAAGGGGGTGCAAAATGCGGTTCACATTAAAAAGAAAGAACTTTGTGCAGGCAGCTTGTAAGCTGAGCTTAAAAGCTCAAAATAATGCATACATCGAGCGTCTCCCTCGAAACCCTACTACTTGTGTATTGCACTTTTTCGTTCCTTTCCGTCTTCAGAAAAATTTGGCCGTAATGTTCCAGTTGGGGCATCATGTATTTAGTGGTTTTATGACATATTGGGTTATTTGTTGTTTAAATGAAATTAACATGATTTGTAACCGCCACTGCATACGTTTCGTTCGAAGAACCAGAATTTTAACTGATCTGAGAGCTTCCAATGTGATGGAAGGACACCAAAGATTTTCTGCATCTGAATACCCTGCAAAATTATGTACCTCATTAATTTTTGTTACAGTGGTATTTCTATAAGAAGTATTTATGAACAGTATTAAAAAACTGAAACAGTTTTTCTGGATTTTTAAAAGATTTCATACTCTTTAGTATAAGCCATTCGTAGACAAAGTGTACTTAAAAACATCTTTGCATTAATTACTTGTGCAATAATATAAGCTTTAGACTACAATTCCGGGCAGACATGTTACAGTTGCGTACTATTTTAATTTGAATAAAAGTACTGTAGCCGAGTACAGCACATCTGTAGATTGATCCCGAAAGGGCACTGTAGTCCGTTTGGGGCTCAATGTTGCTCGAATTGGCAACGTTGCACTAGTCTGCTCTTTTGAGCAACCAGCGGGGATTGACCCGGTTGCCGCTAGAGGTCAGGCGTAATCGTTGCGGGGGTGGGAACGCTAAAATGAGGTAATTTTCGCACAGCTCATATTATACAAGACAACTTGATTGCATATTGAAGCACACGCATGGATTTTTTTTCAGCGGCTCCTAAATATAAAACAATGGGTTCAAGATTTACGTCAGGCAAAAATGTATCTTAAAATATAGATGCTACCTAAAAATCGAGAAGTTTAATGAACATATTGCCACGTAATCTTCACATTTATTTACGTGCCTTCAAAAACTACAATAATTCAGTTAACAAAACATGTCGACCCGGTAGTCCAAGACCCAGAATGGACTTCAGAGCAAAAGAAGAAGCATAATTAACAATACATTATAATTTAGTGAGATAATTTTCATAATTTCAGATTCAAAATGAATGTTTGTTGTGGTATGCAGTCCCAAGACTGGTCTGATGCAACCCTCCATGATGACCTAACTTTCGTAAGCCATTTCATTTCCACATAAGTAGCACATCACATATCCTCCCAAATCTTTTTAGCGTATTCTATCCTCGGCTCCCCTCTTCTGTTCTTACCCCACACTCTTCTCTCTAATGCTAATTTTACAAGGCCCTTGTATCTTAAAATGTGGCCTATTAATCAATCCCTTCATATTGCCCGCTCTTCACCTATTCTGTTTGTGGTTCTATCCACCAACCTCATTTTCAGCATTCTTCTATAGCACCACATTTCAAAGGCTTCTATCCCTTCCTTTTCTGCAACTTCTACAGTCCACGTTTCGCATCCATATAACGTCACATTCCATACGAACATTTTTAGCAACGATTTCATAATATTCTTACGTATTTGACCCGTAAGTATATTCGTCATTTTTGCGGAAGCCTTCCTTGCCTGTGCTATCTTACTCTGTATGTCTACTATGTTTCTACTATCCCTAGTTATTACGCTTCCCAAGTAGCAGAATTACTTAACTTTCTTAAAAATATCCCTTCCCAATCTAACACCGTTTGTAATTCTAGTATTTCCCATATTACACTCAATCACCACGGGTTTCCTTCTATTAATCCTCATATGGAACTTTCTCCAGGGCCACGTTCATGCCATTTATTGTGGTTTCCAAGTCGGCTTCTGACTGTCTTAATACTACAATAACATCGGAAAAACGTAGGGTTTTTGTTTATTTTCCTTGCAATATGATTCCTTTTTGATATACCGTTTTAACTTTCTTCATCTTCTGCTATATGTATACGTTATACGGCATGGGCGACTATTTCTGCTTTCTTTTCTTTATCTTCAACTCTAATTACTGCTGACTGTAGAGATTATGTGTAAGCCTCTTTTCTCGATATTTGTTCCTGTGTCTTAAAGATCCTTAAGTGGGCTCCAGTTAACATTATCACGAAATGAATAAGAATATATATTTCTACACGTCGTAATTTAACAAATTTAGAATTGAGGCTTTATAAATTTTACGGACTTCTGGTCTGTATGTATTCCAGAATATTTAATGACCTTGAAATGTCTTCTGCTATGAGTTTTCAATTTCAGATATTATTTTCGTTTATATGACTTTCAAACCCACTAGTTACCAATGAATTACTGAATTAAAATATAAATGGGTCACCTATAACTACTAAAACTGTAATGAAAGACAGTTTTGTGGTTTAAGTTTCCATTACCTGTATTTGCGTTGCCGAAGTGCTGTGGGATGATACCGTCCAGTGCGTTTACTGCCTCTTCTGGCTTTACATATGAAGTCCCTTAAAACGTCCCGGAAAATTAGTAAATATTGTTTTATGAATGTAAAGAAACGAAATTAAAGACAAAAACTAAAATGCTATCGTATTGAATGAACTGATTCAAATAAAATTATTGTATAATGTCCAAAAGTCAGAAATTAATCAAAAAGTTTAATTCAAATTAAACAAAACGCTTCATATCTATCTATCGGAACCTATTCAGTCGCATAAAATGTTTTAAAAATGTGATAGGTTAAATAAAACTTTTAACAGAAAAATAATGAAACTGTCTCCTCAATTTCCATGACCCTAGAAGCAGTCTAAATATTATCTGTTAAAATTTTTTATTCAAATTCTTTTCAAATTCAGTTACTTATGTACAACTGAATAAGTCCCCAAACATAGGGATGAAAATTTAAATTTACAATAAATTTCTGATTTTTTGTTATTAAACTTTAATTTGATTAAGTATAAGTCACATAAACTCCTCCATTTTTATTTATAATGAACTAATAATATTTCATTTTAATTGGATTCAATTTCAACGATGATTGTACAGCCTCAAACAGGTAATTGACTTTAATGAAATCGGAACTTACTTTTAATTAATTACTTAGAAAATTATAACAGTTCAAATGATCATATGAAGGTGGATACTGAAATAATGATCAAGTTATAATAATACTGAATAACTCTTAAAAGTTCTATTAACACAATTTGAATATGTTTTAGGATCGATAGGTATCTCTATTAATTATTTAGTAAAACAGTAATATACACTTTAAAGCAGATTCTTGCTGTCATCAATTCGAAATCGAATGAGAAATTTATAGAAGCTAAAAGTAATAACATAAAGAAAAAATTTACGGAGAATACTTATATTACAGTTATCATTAGACTATTCTCTGAACATATAAATACGCTTAATATTTTAGGAATATTTAGATTAAAATTTTAACGTATGCTGACGGTATAGAGCAGAAAATAACGATAAAAATAAAATATAACGGTTCATAATAGTTTTGACAGTTACGTTTTTAAAGAAATAATTAACACGCGTGTAATATGTGAATGTGAAGAGAATATTTAATTTCCGTCTTTCACGTTATTAAAAAGTAAAATGTGTCAATGTTACGTACAACAATATTAAAAAAATTCTAAAAGAATAAATTTAGTATTTGGTAGTAAATACATATATTGAAACGGTACATAGTAAATCAATAAACGTCTGTTTTGCAACAATTAAATGAAATAAATTTACGAACAGATGCAAAGTTTTATTTAGTTCAATCGACGTTCCGTCTCTGTATTTGTGACTTCTTCAGCTAATATTACTACCAAAATGATACAAAACGTTTCATTTCAAATTAGTAAAATTTTCAAAATCTTAATAACATTAGTCATTAAAGTTAAATAAAAATTTCAAAATTGCAAGTTTAATTATTACTTGTTATCAAAATTCTGGTACTTTTCTAATTTTTAATGTATTGTTTTGTATAATTTTAATAGTAAAATTACCTGAGGTAGTACCAAATATGGTGACGAAACGTCAATTCAACTTAATAGCATTCATCAATGAAAAATGTTTTGTCGTTCACGTTCTGCGGTCATAAGTAGGATAATGCACAATAAGGAAATCGCTGCATTACGCTAATAACTATAAGCGTTGAACAACCATACTTACAGACTCTAAAAATCTTATATAGCAACGGGAGTAAGAAGCGCAACAGTTCAAAATGTGCAAGACCAGCGTACTTGATTTCACCACATGAAAAATTAGTTTCAGTGTGTTTCGAGGAATTCTAAGCATTAAAGTAATGTGCCATAGAAGTCACGTAAAACTTTGAAAATGTGTTGAAAATACACCTGCATCATGTGAAAAATTAACGAACTACTAAATTTAATTTGGGATTTAAGCATAGTACCCACGATTCCAGAATACATAATTACATAAGAAGTTGTTTTCAGAGCCGAAGTCAGATTGAAACCAATTTATATAACTGTCGTTGGTAATTGAAAGGCAGAAAGTTTCACAAGAATTGACGCAAGAGTTAAAAAGTTACACATAGAAAAATTATAAATGTTTCGTATTAGATACAAAAGGACGAGTGAGCTGCTTATGTGAATAAGAACAAGAGTTACACACGTAAAGCGACATAATAATTTAAGGAAAAGTCATTTTTTGGGAAATTGTTTTCAGCCTTGAGTTGCGGCAATGTGGGAACATAAGTGACATCTTCAGAGAGGTACAGATCCTTGTGACCGTCGTTTTTCAATTGACGCCAGGCTAAATTCGTATTCATGTCGAAAAGACCTGATACGTTAGTAAGTAGGGCTATTAGAATTCGCATAAAAGATCCGTAAATTATTTTTTGTTGTGAATAATCAAAAATTGTAATACATAGCCTGGGTGCACGTTGTTGCGCAGCTATTTATTTATATTTATCCTGAAAATAAATTAATTTGACATTAATATTTTGGTTAAAACGAGATTAAAATGAGCGCACACCTACCTGTACCGATTTGAGTGTCAGCTTCAAATTAACCAGGATGATAGCTAACTGAGTTAAAGTTATCCGGGTACCCTAAAGGGATTCAAAAATGATGTAAGATACAACACAGGAAAATTAGTTTACTATATCATGGATGTAAAATATTAACGAAAATACTATATTGGAGGATGGACCGACAAATAGAATGCGAGTTACGACAGCGTCACTTTTGGTTTTTTGAAGAATGTAGGGACAAGAGAAGAAATATTGACTTTGCGTCTAATTTTAGAAGATAGGATAAATGCATTTGTATATTTAGAAAAATTAGAAAAATATTTAGAAAAAGCCTTTGATAATGTGTTCTTGAATACACTATTAAGGATTTTGAAGAGAACAGGAATAAAATACATAGAAAGAAGGCTTATCCAAAACCTCTACAGAATGTAGGCAGCAGTAATTAAAATTGTAAGAAAAGGAAGCAGAAATCGAGAAAAAAGTAAGCCCAGGATACAGTCTGTCAACCATGTTCCGTAACTTATATATAGAACAGATGATGAAGAAAGTTAAAAAGGTTATGGAAAAGGAATCATACTGTAAATAGAAGAAACAAAACCCTTATATTTTAATGTTATAGTATTAATGGACTCAGAATAAGACTTAAAAACTATAATAAATGGCATGAAAGTGGTCCTGGAGGAAGAGAACAACATTAGGATAATTAGAGGGAAAACCAAGGTAATAGAGTGCAGTAGCGAAACAGTGAAGAATATAGATTGAGGTCTGGCTGGCACAAATTATTTTATAGCAAAAGTAATGTTTTGTGACAGCTATTATAAATTAGACATGGAAGCGTAAAGAAGTGGCGTATACTATCTATCTACTACCTACTTGAACTCCAGAATCAACATAATTTCTATGTCCCACACGAGCTGAAATGTCACTGTTTGAATTCAATTCAATACTGTAAAGTGTGTGCACTACAACGAGCAAATATTTAAACGCAATCGGATTAATTGAATAATATCGCACGAGTGACATTCACTTTTATTTATATAGACGAGTCTCAGTAAGACGAAAGCAAATAAAGTAGAGATGAGTGGAAAAAAAATGGATACCAGTATCTCATGAAGTGTGTCAAACATAAGTCTCTTATAAATGAATTCGAAAATTAACTATATTTTTATCTCTCGTCTCATTATTAATTTTTTAAATCTATTTGTCAGTTTTCATTTCTCATATTGTGCATTAATAAAGCCTCTCTGACTAAAATGCCACGAGAAAGAAATTTTTGTGTTGACTCCTTTTACTTCCCCGTAACTGACTTCTGTTACATTCTCTCTCTCTCTCTCTCTCTCTCTCTCTCTCTCTCTATATATATATATATATATATATATATATATATATATATAGACTAGAGTTAGCCAGTTCAGCTGTTGGAAATGATTTCTACATTCAGAGAGGTTAACTTTTATTTCATAGTTCACATAACATTTTTAGATAAACTAAATAAAAACAAATATCTAACCAACTAACCAATACATTAGAGTAAGGGAATTTGTTTGAGTAAGCATTAAAAATATTCATACAAAAATAGAAGCGCACAACGTTTCGACACTAATAGTATTTCATCAGTTGATACATAATATTAATTTTAAAAAGTGTCATAATATAATAAATATGTTGAATATAATAAAACTCTTCGTTGATATAAAAAATCTCCTTGCACGCATCATAGCAACCTGTCGGACAGTACGCACTACTTCAGTCATTTCTAATCGTTTTTGAAGCTCGGTATAAGAAGAAATGCTGCCTGTATTCAATAAAAGTGAGTTTGCGTTTTTAACATTTAATGTTATATGTGAACAGAGCGCTACAATTATTCCGTAGAACTTTCTTTACAAACGTATCAGATACGAATAAGTAACCTAGACATGACGGGTAACTAAGAAGTATTAAGGGATATATTAATTTTATTTGCAACGTGTTTCAGCGTCTCTTCCCAAGACATTTAGCTATACATTAACATTAATAAAAGTTCAGGTAACTCTGTATCTATCCATATCCATGCTGTACTTGACTTAATTTTTTTTTTCAACAAAGTAATTCATTCCATAATGATGCCCTTGTATGCAGAAGAATTCTTCGTATGAGATCTACGCAGCATTTGTAGAGTAAGGGAGAAATGCTTCCCAGTCTTGTATGGCGTGTCAATACACTGTCACTACGCAGTAGAGAAACCTTACATTGATCATCGTCGAAGACCTCGTCGGTTTGTGCAGTTGCGGAACAGATGTCCCGTTGTAGCTGTGGTGCGAGTAACTTTCATTCAGTTGCTTGTGCGGGTTTTCGAAATCGATAGCAGATGAAGAGCCGGCCTTGTCTGCCGACACCCAAGCCTCTCCGTGTTACACAACACACTGCAGAAATCAATCCAACATCGAAAATGCCAGAATGTTGGATGGGGAGATAAGGAAATACTATCGACCTCATTCAGCGGACTAAAATGTTGAAAATGTGACTGGGTGTGTAGTTGTATCACTGTTAAGAGAAAATAGAACAAAGTAGAATAACCAGAGGTTGAATAACTTCATCCTTGAACACAGTCCGCTATGTACCTGATTCTAATTAAATATTACCACAAAACATTTCAGACCACTTTCTTGCCTACAAAACGAATTCCCGGATCTCAATAATTTTACTGTTTTACTCTCATAAATACTATACTACTTTTCATTTTAGAACAATTAAGGCCGTCCAAATGGATAATTGAATTTCATATATGGATGTTTAAATCTTTTCTTCTTTCTTTTTCCGATTTATCACAGCATGAATTTACAGAAATAAATTATAAAGGTTTACTTGAAAATTATTCTGTACTCAAACTTTAGGAATCTATATATTTGAGGCTCAATCTAATAAATATTCAGAGGTAATTTATTGTGTACAAACATAGGTAGTTGTAATGAAAGGCTACAAACAGAATAGTTTATATAAACGCAGTGAGAGGGAAAGTATGTAGGTTATATATAACTGGTCATCAAAGATGTGGAAAGTAGGATATAATGTAGTTAAAATAAATCTTCCCCTGTCCCTTACTGGATCAAAAGTTCTCAGCACAGTGTTTTTTTGCGTTTTTTGGAACCCCTGTCAACATCCTTGAAACCCACCTGGAAGAAAACTTTTTCAACCCCAACTCTTTCAGTATTTTGCAAACACTTGCTTTCTCTATCACAACTTTCACTTACAATTTAATGCTTTTGTTAGTCGAAAACATGCCATTACCTCTCTGCGCAAAGAAAATAGTACAATGTGGGGTCTGCCGCTGCGAGGAACATCCCAAACGTAATGTTTGTCCACCTATAAAATGTACTGCAATCGACAACAGCATCAATGTACACCTTTTTCAGCATGGATGTTTCCCACCAGCATCTCTTCACAGCACAGAAATTTTATAACAGCACATTGCATTCGGGAAATGCTAAGTGCAGCAACCATATTGATGACGTGCTATGACAGCGTCACTCACGCAATCGGGAAGGATGCGTTTCTAAAGTCCATGAAATGTAAAGATGTAGAATGAATACAAAATTTAAATAAATTTAGTGTACATTACTTTTATCTACATACATCAGCACCTAAACAAATTGTAAACATTTCTCCACTTTGTCGTATTTATTTTTCCTCCCCCATGAATATTGCATAGTAGAACAGTTATCACCAATATCCTATTATTCCTATAATTTATAATAATTTTTCTCAGTCCCACTGGCACTGTTCTGTACATAAATTTTAAAAGCATTTTAGTTTGCTACATCCTTTATTAAATATACACAATTAAACTGCTATAAAGCATAATTAATATGATCCAGAAGAACTTTCCATAACAAATTAGAATAATGTTACTTCTTTTTGGCTTGTCTGTATTCTAATATATACTTCGGTATCCATGTTAAAAATGGCGAGGTTTTTTAAAAAAACCGTTTAAATGCCGATTTCACTATATTTTTCAACTTCAGGAAACGCTTTTTCAACTGTTGGCTTGTCTTTGGAATATAGTGTCGTATCAATGTTTTATCAACAGTCATGAATCGACATTGAAACTGGTCAAGATTGTGACGAGAAAGCGTCAAACCGGCCTCTGAATAGTGAAGTGTGGGAAAACGTGGCATCTTTTGTGTTGATATTCTCGGAGACAGAATTTTTCAAGCAAAATTAAAATCACAGAACTATATAATATGGCAAACAGAATAATTAATGATGAAAATCATCAGTAACCAACTTGTTTCAATACTCCAAGCACCTTATCTTAGATTTAGCACGTACAACTTGACCTACACTACTACGTACGCAAAATGTATGCTATTATTATTATTTATAAACTTTCTCCTTCTTTTTTACCATAGTTGTGTAATCAGATTATTCATTACATTTCTTTATGACTTCCTTTTCGTGTTCAGAACCCAGGTATTTATTCCGGCAGTTACAGAAGTATTACTATTAGCGAACAAAATACAGTTTTGACATTTTTAAGTTCTAAAAAATCACATAAACGTCTTCTATTTATACGTATGAAAAATATTCATATTAATCATGATCCAGGAATTGATAAAATTTCAGTGGAGTTCATAAGATCATCGGGCGAAGAAGGAATACCGTTGTTGTTTTGATAGTTTACGAAATCTACGAAACAGGGGGAATAAGAGAAGATTTTAGTAAAAATATAATTATACCAATACCGAAAAAGACTGGGGCTGATAGAAGTGAACAGCAACGGACAATTAGCATAGTATCTGATGTATTCAAAATATTAACGAAAATAGTATATAGCAGGATGGAACGACGTATAGAATGAGAGTTAGGAGATCAGTTTGGTTTTGGGAAGAATGTAGGGACAAATGAAGCAATATTGATTTTGCGTCTAATTTTAGAAGACAGAATAAGAAAAAAACTTACCCACATTCATAGCATTTGTAGCGCTGGAAAAGCATTTGATAATGTGAACTGGAATACATTATTAAGGATTTTGAAGAGCACAGGAATAAAATATCATGAAATAAGGTTTATCTACAACCTTACAGAAGGCAGTTAGCAGTAATTAAAATTGAGGATAAAGAAAAGAAAGCAGATATTAAGAAAGGAGTAAGACAAGAATGCAGTTTGTTACCCATACTGTTTAACATATATGTAGAGAAGGCGATGAAGAAAGTTAAAACAGAATATGGAAAAGGAATCACACTGAAAGGGGACGAAATTAAAAACATTACGCTTTGCCGGTGATATTATAGTATTAGGGAAACCAGAAGAAGACTTGGAAACCATAATAAATAGCATGAACGTGACCCTGGAGAAAGAGTTCAATGTGAGGATTAATAGAGGGAAAACCAGGGTGATGGAGTGTAATATGGGAAACGGTGCAATTACAAAGGGCGTTAGATTGGGAAGGGATATTTTGAAGGAAGTTAAGGAATTCTGCTACTTGGGCAGCATAATAACTAGGGATGGTAGAAGTATAGTAATCATAAAGAGTAGGATAGCACAGGCAAGGAAGACTTTCGTCAAAAAGAGGAATTCACTTACGGGTAATATAAGTATGAATATTAGGAAATCATTAGCAAAAATGTTCGTATGGATTGTAGCAAAACATGGACGGTAGAAGTTGCAGAAAGAAATGAATAGAAAATTTTCTCGAAATTACTGCAAGCGTTTAAGGTTGTACATATAACTTAGCTTTATCCTCTTCCATGTACATTAATAAGGGATAAAATACACTTTATCCAGAAAAATATTTATTCGACGAAATTAATGGTTGCTTATTCGTGTTTTTAAGTTTTCGCTCCCGTCCAACTCTGCCCATTGTGGTGATAGCCAGGTCTCCCCGACCTTCCTGATGCAGATTTTAGATGAAACTCCGGGTAGGATCCTTGAACTATA
Organism: Eucriotettix oculatus; assembly: GCA_034510155.1. NCBI lineage: Eukaryota > Metazoa > Arthropoda > Insecta > Orthoptera > Tetrigidae > Eucriotettix > Eucriotettix oculatus. The sequence goes on along the minus strand of CM067379.1, from coordinate 68,969,684 downwards.
GCCCGGGGGTTCAAGTCAACCCTTGAATACCTTGCTTTACCGTTCACATCGTATCCTTTTCATTTCACGTCCTATGCTATTAAAGGGGAGTTGCCTGTTTCAGGATCACCCTCATGTAGCCTGTTACCCAAAGAGCCTAGTTAATCCTTGACTACCTTCCTCTCTCTTACCCATCCCTCTCCCAGATTCCGTTTCTATTCTGTTTATTGGGAGTTGGCATTTATTTGATCAGCCTGTCATCTTCTTTCAATTTATTACACAGAATTAATGGAGCAGATTCAGAAGAATTGATTCAGCCCTGGTATTTTATTTGAGCAGTTTATATAACCAAATACTTTTTTCAATGGAATAACTCCTACTCTAAAACGGCGTAACACAGTGCACGTTACACCAATTGAATATAAATTGTATATAGAGCTATAAATTATACTGAGCACTGTTATACTCATTCGCGTATCTGAAAAATTTTGGCGAAATAAAAGGAGTTTTAAATTTTAATCTATTAAAACTGGTTGTGTAACTAAATTACTAGATTGGTAACGAGAAAGAGAGAGAAGTAAGCTCGGTTCAAAAGTCCGTGCCATTACAGTAATATAAAATACATTAAATACTGATACAGAAATTACAAATCATTCACACATTCACGAAGCGTGATAGCATTCATACAGGAATTTTGTTGAACTGTTGATGAAATTTGTAATCCAGTTTTTAAGAGATGCTTCTTCATCTTGAAACACTTGTCACTGAAAGTTGTTAGGGAGAGAAAGGTAAAGATTGTAATATGAAGGAGCTAACTTCGGTGAATGTGGAAGGAAAGTTCCGGATTTAATCTGTGATGATTCTAGTCGTATGCCGGGCATTATCATGGAGTAACAACACACATTTTCCAGGTGTTATCGTTTCAATAGGAACGCCAAGTCGTCATTGCTGTTCATTATACTCGGCATCTGCTATCGTTTCCTTTCTTGACAGCAACTCATGAAGAAAAAATTACAGGTTGGTCCCATCAAATGAACAAATGATTTTTTAGTGTAAGTACATTGATCCCATGTACCCTTCCTAATGATGAAAAGAGCGAAAAATGTGATTACGTTACATATTCTGTTCCTGGGTTCTTAGTGGGATCCAATTGATTTAGGCGTGCTTCGTCTCAGAAAAAGATACCCAACCATACACACTACAAAACTGCACGACTTCAGCAGCACTAAATCCGCGATTAAATACGAAGAGTAAAATGTTTTCATAAGTGTTCAATTTTCTCTATTCTTCTATTATACTCTTCATATTTATTAGCGATTAAAATGGCAAAGCCAGGCTACTATCAACATACAAAATCCTGTCCGTAACAATAAAATTTCAAACAGAAGAATAATAATTATTGGAAAACGAAAAATAATGGCTTAATAATATAGATGAGCTATTACAGTAAAAAAAGACACGCTCCTATCTGAGCAACATTTTCGCTTTCTGAAAACCGAGATAGATAGATAAATAGCTAGACAGACAGATAAATAGATAGATAGATAATAGATAGAGAGATAGAGAGAGAGAGAGAGAGAGAGAGAGAGAGGAGAGAGAGAGAGTGAGAGGTAGGGTGAGTGAGGGAGGGAGGGAGGGAGATTCATTGAACGCAAACCGCTGTAACCTAAAACTCTGCCGTATGATAGAAATGTAGATAAGCGCTCACTCATATCGTGTTTAGAAAGCCGATAATTTTATATACTTACCGAATATGGCTGAATTTAGTTGTTTTTTCATATTTTTGAATAATTAATCGGTTAAATTACAAAGAAATAAGGAAACTGTAAGGACAACTATTACAATTTTTTTGGCGAATTAGCTTCAATTTGTGGTATTAATTATTTTCCTTATTTTTTTATAAATCTTTATTTCAATAAATACTGTCAATGTGTAATTAAATATAGTGATGGAATTATAACATATTTACAAGTATGTTTTCTAGCTTTGTTAACTTGTATTTCCCCACTCCACTAGACATTCCCAGCGTAATTTTATTGCCTTTGCCGTAACCATTTAAGTGGGCTTAGGATATCGCGGGTTTCATTCCTGAACTTTCGTCGACCATAAACTACCTTCTCAACTCGCAACGCATTAAACCCACTACCATTGATAATTCCAGTAAATTCGTAACTATCGCTAAGCGTACCACTAAATCACTCTTATACGATCAGATGTAACAATTTCCACTATTTATGTTCTTTACTTCTTCACGCAAACTGCATACCATCATACTTTTTTACGTAAAGTAAGACTGCAGTTATTTTCTGTAAAATAAATACATAAATATTATATATGGAAATTCTTTCTACTCCTGGATTGATGATTCTGTTTTCCTCTAATATTTCACATATAGTCTGTTTTTATAAAATAATTACATAAAAATGAATTATTCTTCTTCGTTGGCTCCACAGCCCATTGAAGGTCAACTGCGGACTGTCACATTGCATGACACATTTCGAATTTGGAGTGATACGTGGTCAGCGTATCGATTCTCCAGTTGTCGTGAAACCAGTCTCCGTGACCATGACAGCACAAACGTCCAAGCTAATGTCACGATTCAAACCCGGAATCCCTGGTTTGTGAGGCAACAATGCTTGCTACTAGATTACATGACTACAGGACCAATGTTTTAAAAAACAATTTTTTTTCTGTAAATTGGTCGTTTTAATTCATCTGCCTCTCACAGATTAAAAATTGTCCTATAGATAATTTCCGCATCTCCCCTTTTCAATTCCATTCCTATGATATTAAAGGGGAGTTGCTTGTCTCAGGATCACCCTCATGTAGCCTGTTAACCCACTAATAAAAATTTTAACCGAGCGATCGAGATTCATAACCAGTCAAGAAGACGGCCATTTAATGAGGAAGGCAGGAACTTGAGCAGTAAAGGGTTATAAAATCTGCCCAATCCTGTTTTTTTTGGGGGGGGAGACGTTTTCTGCAGTAAATAAATACAAAAAAGTTTTAAGTAAGTGGCTTTACTGATTGAAGTACCTATCGTTGAAAATGCTTAAATAATGAACTTCATATTGGTCCAAAACGTGTAACATATGGTACTAGATAAAATGCACCACAGTATAAAAAAGGAAGTATCTTTTCTTCATGTATTATTAAATTCATATCTTTGCATATCTTCAAATATTGAACATCAAGCTCAGAAATGGCTGGCTGGTTAGTCTCAGTAGCTCGTTTTGTGATCGTTTACATGTAGAATATGAGATTCTGGTAAAAGTTATCTGTATTATATTTCTACTTTTTTCAAATTAGAGATTTTTCTTTATTTAGTAGGAATATTGATGTAACTTCTGAATGAAAATCTTTATTCGCTTTCCAATATTTAATAACATTATAAATATTTACTACTTAGTTATTTACATGAATGATGTAAAATGATGGTTTAAAACATATTTAATAATAACAATTTCGGCCTTATAAACAGGCAATAGGTATGATGAATTTTAATAGACATTAATTTCCATTGTTTTATAAGTTAGAGTGCATAATGAAACGAGCCTATAACGGAATAATACTGTTAATTACATGATATGAACTGATTTCTGTGTATTTGAGTGATGCATGCAACCGAATGCTGATTATTATTTATCGAGATTTGTGACTGGATAGTTGCATCTACGTGAAAAACCGCACACTGCGGTTAATATTTTTTAGGAGGAACGTCTAAGTTCAGTTGACTTACAACTGTAAACTGTTGGAGAGGAAGGCTACGTTTTATAGCAGAGTCGTCTGTAATAGGCTGTGCGTGGAACCGCCCCAAACCAACAAAATGCAGATTCATGCTCCCTCTTCGTCGATGCAACCCGCCACACTCGTCCTATGCTGAAAGTTCGGTTTGAGGCAAAGGTCAGCCTTTAGGGTTGCATTTCATTGCGCCTTAAATAAACCGAACGGACCGGTAACTAAACGCAGACTAAGAATATCTTAATTTTCCGTCATCTCTCGACTGGTCTATGTTGTTAAGCTCACTTTCAAGTGTCATTTTCTATTTCACTTTCACTACGACTTTAGCCAAGTCTTTGCGTAAGTTCTTCTCTGAGCTATGCAGTAAGAACACGACATTAATGCATGATAGAGTTCATTTGTGTGGGCATAGCAAGGGCGTTGCACGTGTTTCTGTAATAAAGGATGGCAAGACGCGGCTCGTGACGTCATGGCTCCCGGATGTGACGCAATGTATTGATCGGGCTCTGTGCCTCGCCCCACGATGCTTGCCTAAGGAGAGTGCGTGGCATAAGACGGATTCATATGCTCCTCTCAAATATAAATGGCATCCTCCTTAATTAAGGACTTAATTCCCATTTAAACCACTAATATGACATCCTTAATTAAGGAGCTAATACTCATAATATCACCAAGTAACACGTTTCTCGTAAAGGATTGTTATAACTCCTACATACAAAACACCAGAACAAACTTTACTAAACACACTGTTTCATAAAATAAATAAAAAACTCTATTTAGTTTTCTTGTTTACATACAGTACGTTTGTTTAGTGTCGTTATTAATTTCCATAATTCTGTGGCTGCCAAAAAATAGAAAGTTTAATTAATTTCTTCACATATGTTTCGTGGACTTTAAGTATGTTTAAATAATTTTTTCTCACAAGAAATATCACACCGTATGAAGAACTTCACCACTCTGAAGTTGAGTAAGAATCTTTAAAAAACTGAGTTAGAGTTTGTTTTGGAAAAATTAACTTTCGCAAGTCATCCTTCGTATATATTGTACTTATTGAAAAAATCTGACACTTTTTATTACGAATATTAATTATAATTATACTCGATGGTTTAAAATAATTTGAACTGCATCATGGTCTTACACGAAATTAAATTTTGCTGAGAGTTTAAAATTTCAGGCAATTATTAAATTATGTCATATAATGTATCTTATAAGTTAAGAAAATAAAAGTTTTTGGAATACGGATCGGCAGGTAAAATAAAATTACAACATGTCTGTATTTATGAAACTGATAAGACTGGTCGAAGTAACTGAAGAATACTAGTGCATATGTCATGATACAAAATGATCTTAGAGAGCCGTTTGGAGTTACACGAGGACTTAAACAAGGCTATGGCCCTAGCTCCCATATTATTTAATCTCACACTGGAATATATTATACGAAAATCCAAAGCCCATACCGGAGGAGCATTACAACAAAAGATGGCCCAATTGATTGGCTATGCTGATGATATCAATATAGTTAGTAGGCGCCTAAATGAGGCAATGGATATGGTGAACGAATTGGATAAGCAGGGAAGGAAGGTGGGTCTAGAGATAAATGAGAATAAAACTAAAATAATTACACAAGAAAGGGAATGTTCGTAGTCAGTATGGTACATACAAGGGAAGACAAACTGAAAAATGTTGAAAGATTCCGTTTACTTGGGGTGATAGTAACAGAGAGTTATCGAGAAGAAACTGAAATTCAGAATACGCTTCAGGCAGCTAACAAAACATATTATTCCTTAATTTCACTATTAAAATGCTGTGAAGTCAGTAAAAACACCAAATTTGCACTGTCCAGTGTTGATATATGACAGCTCAACTAGAACTCTGGATATGCTCGAGTGGAAAATTCTACGCTGTATATTCGGTCCAGTATAAGATGGAGGCCGGTGGATAACAAGATACAATAATATTTTTAATGAAGTCCCACTATCACACTGGGTAATACTGAAAAGACTGCAATGGGCTGGGCATGTAATTAGAATGGAAGAGTCCAGAATACCACAAAAACTACTAAATAATATATTTGAAGGAGGACGAAGAAGAGGAAGGCCTTGAGCGACATGGGAAGATATGGTACGGGAAGCTGCACGCCTAATTCTGGGGATGCGAGGATGGAGAAGAAAGTCCGCTGATAGGGAGGCATGGAGAACAGCTAGGGCCTGATTACGGGCTAAAAAGTCATAGGAAGAAGAAGAAGATATGTCTGTATTTAATATTTGGAACCAATTAAGAACTTCTTAAAAGATCTTTGTCGCGATAAAACAATGACCTAGGAATAAAGTAATAAACATAAATAAATATACGTGTAAAAATGTACTGTTATCTGTAACACTTCGACTATCATTACATATATGCGATGTTTAAGATTAATTAAACTTTCCCGATCTATATGTAATATTTTGAACAATACATTTATGAAAGTCATAAAAATGTATATATATGACAGGGGAAGAATTTTAGCATTAATTTTTTTGGGATTTATTACCACGAAGCCACTTAGGGGAACCGAAAAAAAGGAAATATACCATGTCAAAAAGTGAAGTAGCGAATATCTCTATACACATACTTTCAATATGGACCATTGCGGATATATGCAAGTGTGTGTCCCTCTGCAGTATAAAATCTGTCGCCCCGCCGCCACTTTGAATGTGGGTCGAGAGACATTCTCAGGTATTCGCTGACGTTGCTCAAGAAATGTGAAAAGCGAAACCTTACGCCTTATCGTTTTAATGTAATAATAAAAGACTTGCCACCACCATTGTTTAGTAGCCGGGACATTTCTCGTAGCATGTTACGTAAAGTTTCATTTGCTAATGAATCACTAGGTCGTAGTAATAAGGGTTTGTATACCAAAATTATGCTTGTATAAATATTTATATGATATCGATTTGCTCATAATGTTGGATAAGTAATGAAATGTACCATATTGGACCTTGGAAAAAATAAAGAGATTGTTTATGAAATTAACTTTTGAGTTGAACTAATAAAAAGAGCCATTGAAACTCAAGAGCTCATTAAAAAGATAATATCATTTAATAAGTAATATTAATTGAAATTATCCATATTCAGACCACTTTTATGACGGTAGGTTCGTTGTACTTTATGTAAATACTGCAAATGAAAGTGTAAATAATGAAAACTAAACTTTGAACAATGTGTTGCAATCCTAGATGATGATCATACAAGGTGCAACAGAATAACTTTTCAAAAATTTGGGAGGATGTAGAGGGTGTTTTGGTAAACATTTTTTATTAAGGAACTCGTGGTTGCAAATGAAACATGGAGTATCTAGAGCTCTATGGGGTGTTGCTTTTCCTCGTTTTGTCATGGCTAACTACACAAGTCATACTCAGAATTTCTATGCTGATAAATTCCGGCCGGATTTCAATCCTTAAACTTGGTTCCGATTAGAGGCTAATAAATTGTGATAGGCTAGTATGGTAACCACCACATTACCGGGGTTGGAAGAATGTAAACAAAGGTCATTTACCCAAGTCAGTGTTATTTGCAGTTTTGTCATGCTTCAGTTAGTCTATTCGTGTCAGTGTACAGTTGTCTGCAGTATTTATCACGCTTCAGTTGTTCTCTGTATCCACAGTTAGTCTACTCCAGTCAGTGTACAGTTGTCTGCAGTATTTATCACGCTTCAGTTGTTCTCTGTATCCACAGTTAGTCTACTCCAGTCAGTGTACAGTTATCTGCAGTAGTTATCACGCTTGAGCTCACGGTTCTCTGTATCCACAGTTAGTCTACTCCAGTCAGTGTACAGCTGTCTGCAGTATTTATCACGCTTCAGTTGTTCTCTGTATCCACAGTTAGTCTACTCCAGTCAGTGTACAGCTGTCTGCAGTATTTATCACGCTTCAGTTGTTCTCTGTATCCACAGTTAGTCTACTCCAGTCAGTGTACAGTTATCTGCAGTAGTTATCACGCTTGAGCTGTGCCCCAAGAATACCGACAGGCTCCACACTATGTAATGAAGTAGGCGGTCGCCTGTTTGTGCATTTATTGCAATCAGAGATGTTTCAACGGCTATGTTGTTTTATTAGTCTACGGAATGTGTACTAAGTTAGCCATCACAAAACCAGGAAAAGCAGCATCTCACAGGGCTCTATACATTCCATTTCTCATTTCCGCTCACGAGTTCCTGAATGAATAATGTTCACCATAACAGCCTCTACAGCCACCTAAATATTTGAAAAGTCATTCTATTAGAACCTGTACAAATGTTATAGAAGGAGAGAAGTGTGGTGGTTCAATTTCACGCAAACTAATAATGACAATACTTTTGATTGTGAAGAAGACACTAACAGTACATAAGTAAAATATTAATAAATAATAACTATAATACACCTAAATTTTATTTTACTTGATGAGGATTGTTACTTTTCTATTACGTACGGACATTTTTTATGTTTATCAAATATGGATGCACATGCGACTGGTCATAAATAAACATATATAAGTATAATATGTTATTTATTCAAACAAATACTAAAATTTACAAATTTATTTTCAAAACAAGCGTTTTTTCTAGTGCGTACAATAAGGAAAGAAAACCCTTGGATTTCTTATTAATGTTGTGCCATTTTATTATTTTATCATTGGCCGCGTACTAAAATCCATTTCTGCCAAGTATCATGGGATGATTTGGAATTTATATTCATTTGACAGGATTTTGCCACCAATACTCACTGCCTATGATAGATACCAACTCAATGTTTGTTTTTCTGCTAGAAGTTGGCAGGTGTTCGCAGTAAAAAAAAGGCAGCATAGGAGGGTTCCAAAGTTAGAAGTAATGTAACAGGGATGACGCCACTTGGTGATTTCACTAGCCATGACCAATACGACTCGAATGAAGTCTTACATGTAAATCTAAGTGTATAGTCAACCAACTGGACTACTACCAGACATCATTATTATAAGTAATAATTATAATACATATCAACTTTATCACCGTATGTTGGAGATTAATAAATATGAGGTTAATATTTCTGTTTTAAAAAATAAATGAATATAAATATTATCTCGTTACATTTTCAACATGAGAATGATTGTTATTGATTAAAATAGAAATATCATTCGAAACAAAAATAATACAACATAAAAAACAATATATTCTAAACGAAAATTGACAGTGTCTCATTGTTTTTACTTTCCAAATATCACTCAATGTTTAATGACATGTTGGAAAAACCACTTAGATATATAATAAATATACGGAATGTATATTCTTAAATTACCTTAATATGCATCAATCCACCAGGTCAAAAGTTATTTAGTTTCAGTGTCTATAATTTTTTAATTAAAAGTTTTTAAGCAACACTTGGAAACCAATTATAAATGGCGCGAAAGTTGTCCTGAAAAGAGATCAATATGAGGATTAATAGAGGGAAATTCAAGACAATGGAGTGTAGTATGGAAAACAGTGGAATAACAAAGGGTGTTTGATTAAGAAGGGATATTTTGAAGGAAGTTAATAAATTCTGCAGCATAATAACTAAGGATGGTAGAAATATAGTAGTATAACGAAAAGGAAAGCACAGGCAAGGAAAGCTTTCACAAAAAAGAGAAATTTTATTACGGGTAATATAAGTGTGAATATTAGGAAATTATTGCTAAATTCGTATAGAGCGTGACGATATATGGGTACGAGACATGAACGATAGGAGCTGCAGGAAGGAAAAGAATGGTAGACTTTGAAATGTGGTGGTATAGGAAAATGCTGAAAATCAAATGGGTGGATAGAATGACTAACGAGAAAGCTCTGAACAGAATAGGGGAAGAGCCAATAATATGAAGGACTTTGACCAAGAGATGGGATAGATTAATAGAGCACGTTGCCTTGTAAAATTAGCATTAGAGGGAAGTGTGTGGGGTAATAACAGTAGAAATAATCCAAGGATGGAATAGGCTATGCAGATTAGGGAGGATGTGGGTAATGATAGTTATGCGTAAATGATAAGATTTGCACTAGATAGGTTATCATGGAGGTTCCATTAGACCAGTCTTAGGACTGAATACCACAACAACAACAAGAAGTAAACTATAAAACAAACCATTTATTCTATATCAATGTTAGTTTTTTAATAACGGAACATTTAATGTCATATTAGATCGATTAATATTTGATGGGATCAGTATTTCTCTGTAAATAAGTAATAATAGCACAAATTTTGTGGTTTTAATTATTTTACTTAATATAGAAGAAATAATATTAATTGTTTTGAAGTCAATATACAGAAGCAGGACTACTGTATAAATTAACTATACCATGAAATATGTTGTTTTCTTTAGCTTTCTCAGTAAGAGTATTAATACTATTGACGGTGCTATAGGGAATTCAGTATTTTCTGACGACTGTGTACATAATTTACCTGGAATAGTACATTTAAATTGTGAAAAGAGGATAGGAAAAAGTTCTTTCTTTTTTTTGTTTAATACATTTTGTTAGTAATGTTCATTAAAAACTTGTTCATAACATACCTGTCCGCAAGCGGTCTAATGAATGAGTGATTATGTTTCCAGCGGGCGTTGGAATCTAAACTCCATTAGCGTTTATTAATGAAGTGAAATTAACAGATGACGTGAATCGAAGAGACGTGTTGATTTATATTCAACATGTGAGCTAGTGCATCTGTAGGTTTACTATTCTGTCGTCTCTCGCTAGTAGGAATCGCTGGCACATAAACGCACAACAGCGAAAAGAGGCTTCTAAAATCAAAGATTGCTCACTTATCTCAGATTTATTTTAGCCGTAGCCAAGTGGTTGACAGATTGTGCTATCTTTCAGGTTGTCACTGCGAAGGAAGTCGAGGCATTTCAGGGTCTTCCTGTCTGACTATGCTGAGTAATTGACTTAAGAAGAACGTGGACTTCACCCAGGTCTATCTTGCATGTCTCGACAATTAACATTGTGGCTTATTATCCCTTCAGTTTGTGAAACCAGTAAAACAGTAAGAGAGGTGAAATAAATCAATCTCTTAATACTCTTGAAACGCCGGAGAGGTTGTATCAAAACTGCAACATAGAAATCTGCAGTGGATTACTAACGAAACTAGCGTTAAACGCGAACCAGTCTGCGCGAAATTAACAAATGTTTATAAATTAGTATCTTATATCATAAAAGTAATTTGATAACATCTGTTTGAATGAGATTGAAAAATTTATTATTTCAATGGATCTCATTATTTATATGTAAAATTTCTGAACTATTTGTTTGTCTGATTTCTAGAGGGATTTGTAGGTAACACACATGTATTATTGGCTAAAGATACCAACGTCGTATTTTGATTAATAGTTTCTTTAGGAATACTTTCGATACTTTTTTATGTATTTAAAACTGGTATACAGACCTAGTTTGAATTTATTTGAAGACCAATGTGTATTATTGGGGTATTATCCAAATTCATTTCACGTATGAATACTACGTAATTATTATTACTAGTACTCCATTAACGGGCGAAATTCGACCGCGATTAATTAAACTAACGTTTTTACGTTACTGCCAAACCTGCGTTGTAAATAAAAATAAAAAAGTATAAAAATTCTTGGAATGAAATTTAGTGCTCTTGAAAATTTATCTCTCAAAATAATATCATCATCTCGTAAACTACTTAAGCTATTTAAATTTGTATTTGGCTTATGTCTACGCGAATAAATATCCATTTTTTGTAAATGTTTAATGTCGAGGCGTAACGAAAGTAAGTGAGAATATCGGAATGTGCTCACTTTCTCTAAACCACCAATAAATAATAACAATAGCTGTATTTCAGAAATATATAAAGCACAAATATTCAATGTATGCATATTATTTCATTTGGTTTAATGTATTTGTAATACTTCATCGATATCTCTACTTAGTGCGACTTTTCTGTCAGAGACATGTGTTTAACATTCACAATAAACGAAAACAATGAATGGTTTTTTATTTAATTTAATGTATTTATAACACATACATCAATGTAATTTTTACGCACTTTTTCTCTACTAGTAAACTATGCCAAATCTCACATTTCTCCGTGTGCGCAATGTGCTTAAGAAGGGGCACAAAACTATTTTCAAGTATTAATATATAAGACTATTTCAATTACTTTGGCATTTGCAACAAAATCGAAGCCTTTATCATATAAATCCTACTAGATAAATCTACCGTTCACCCCTTTGATAAGTGACGACTGACTGCATTTTCTCTGAAAACAGATTTTATAATTTGATGGTTTAATAGAGTCTATTGAGTCTTTATACGAGTATATAAATTTCATTTACTGTTCAGTATATCCTGATTACAGCTTCCTTTAATAATAATTTTTAAAGGTTCTAAATATTTTGGTTTTTTGAACTATAGTTTATGAATAACAATTATTAACTCTAAAATATTTACTCTCCATATTAATTTATATTTATGTATAACAATTAATAACGACAGGAAAGAGAGACGGAAAGTTGATGACTTACCTGAAGTTCATAGGTGGCAGGCACCATGTAGGGTTGAGATTCTTAAATTTACGGAGCCACAACCCCCTTTATCAGAAAATTAGGAAAACATTTCCAGTGAATATATATATATATATATATATATATATACGAAAACGATTAATAACAGGCGAAAAGAAGAAAGTTCAACAGTACTTTAAATGACTTAAAATTCATAAGATAATGCATCTTAAGTTTTAATATTTATTTCAGGTAAAAGAAAATATTTTATTCAATGAAGATTATTAAAATATTGAGTTTCCAGTGTCTCACATTATGTCAAAACTTGCTTAAACGCTATTTAGGAGTAAAATATTTTTGAGTCCATTGATTACGAAACACTATGAATACATAAGCCACATAAGCTGTTATAGCAGTTTTCTAAATAGTAGAAAAAGTATGTTTAGTTTTTAAATGGAGGATATGTACTGTCCTCATAGAATTTCATGACATATTGTATATCTCTCATATTTATGTTGTGTACTACACATAAATCAACATCTATTTTTTTCCTTTTAATCTTATTGGTTCCAAACCTCTAATAAAATTCCTTCAAAATAATCAAAATCCTTTATTCGGTATTAAAATGTTGCGGACTATATTACAATTATTTTATTTTATTAAATTTAGTTTCATTTATATAGCTTTGAAAATATGTATCATATTTACTTTCATTTGATTTTGTGATATGTAAATCACATTATACAATTATTTTGTATATATTCCAATAGTAATTAGAATATTTATGTATTATTTATTGCTCTTGTTTGGAACACTACTATAGGGTTTTGATATTCTTATCTTATACAAAGAAATTTATTTAAATTAAAAAACACGAAAATTAATTAGTTTAGAAAACATTTCAATTAATTTGCAAAGTAAGAATGTTACTCAACTCAAGGCTGCAATTTCACAAAAAATCCTGCTGTGTTCAGAACCTGTTACCACATTTTTTTGTCGCAGTTGGAATGGATATTTGTCGTCGTTAGATACTCGTATTACATTCGTTTGAATGTTTTGTTTACTATTTTCCATTAAAAACTCTCTCTCGTACTATCCAAATTCTTAAAAGATTAAAAATACTTATATATAAAAATTTATATGCTGTATAGAAATTTATTTTCAGTATTATATATTCCAATTTGATTATATGTTATTTATATGTCTAAATTAAAACTCATTTTAATTTAATACAAATGAATATTATAAAAAGACAATTTAACCTTTATAAGTCGCATTTATTACTATACTTAATACACAGGACACTGTGAATTGAAATGTATTCATACTCATTTTGCGTAATTGTCATATATTCGTCTCATTACATAGCACAATCACATTATGAATGTGTCATGCAAGATGATAGTCCGCGGTCGACTCGGTAGCCCAGGCCCTTAATGGGCTGTAGAGCCAAAGAAGAAGAAGAAAAATCACATTATGAAAAGCTATATGTTCATGCAGTGCGTCGAATTTTAATTGTAAACGCAATGCTTTCAGTTAGCATTCGAATGGATCACATGAATATTGCCAATTTATAAACAGTTACTTCCAGTACGAAATTGGAAACCACTTTTACATTTCATTCCAATTAGTTACAATCAATCTTAATGAGTTTTAAGATAAATGACTTATCCAGATGTCAACTAAGATAAAACGTACAAAAGAATTTTCTTTCTTTTACTGGGCTGTATTTTATTTGAATATATTTAATTTATTTATTAACAGAAGAAGGTTAGCACTAAATACTATGAAACTAAATTGAAGAAATGAATTAAAGTTATTGTTAGTGCGAGTAATTTTTAGTTCTGTTGGTTATTTGACGTTATTTACTATATATTTATCTTTATATTCCCTTTTTCTTTAAATAATAAACTTTCCAATGTATAATCTTATTCTGATACCTGAGATAAAATAATTTTTCTATGTTCAAATATTTTTTTAAAACAACAACAACGCTTGAACTTTATTTTACTTTTATAGCTAGGATATGTATGTATAGTTCATTTCTGAAACTGTCAAATTTTGCAAGATATTTATATAATTTTTCAATTTTTTTCTCATAGTAGTTGTTTGTGTCATAATAGTTGTTTACGTACAATGGAATAGTTTTTTCTGGTTTGACACTACAAAATTTAAAATTATGTTTAGTGAAATATTGATTAAAATTATTTAATATCAGGAAACATGTTCCAGATACCTATGATTAAACATGTGTGTTGCGGGACTATCCACTTTGTGTTGCGGGACTATCTACCCTATGGCCTTATGTGCACGCGATTGTTCTTATCTTCATATTAGCGTTCTGTCTCCGAATTTTAAGTGGTATTAGAAATGTTATTTTCTCTATTGAACTCATAATAGATTTACTGGCTCATAGAATAATGTATTATGCTTGACAATAAACATCCCAATTCAATCGCCCAATTGTTTTGTAATGAACTGTCTTTGATTTTAGAATTATGAAAATTTAACACATCTATGGGATGTATCCATGATAGTGTTGAAACGTCTCTTTGATTTTGTTTTAGGCTAATTGATGTAGAACTAAATACTGTCTGGCATTTTTAAAATTTTTAAATCGTCACCGGTTTAGACGCGCATCGGATGTCTGTTCATGCAGTTATGTTTAATTACAGACTGAAATAACTACTGTAGTAAGCTTTCAGTACTAATGAGATATGAATTATAGTTATATAATGCCAGATCGGTACTACAATTTAAGAGAAATACTGATTGTGTTGATATAATAAAGGAAAGCGGTTAAACGTTGCAACTAGCAACCAGTAATGCTATATTTGCCTTTTATGCATTCTGTTTGTCAAACGTGGTCTGCCGAGTTCTATTTGGACAGGAACATAGTAATCTTAGCCACCTGTGCGAAGGACATGCGCGTTGAGCATGCTAAGAAAAGTTACAGCCTGAGTGGAAAATATCGAAGAATTTCAATTGATCGTGGAAATGTGTCACAGCTTGGATGGTAGGACAGCAAAACTATGGTAATCTACAGTCAGAGACCGGACCAGCATCAAATGTAATTAGTCTTTCAGGTTGATGGTAAGGAGTTGTTATATACGCCTTTTGCCATGTCGATTGTCATCATTGGGAATTTATCTTTATAAAATCACTTCCATACATTTGTCGACGTTTCGGCGGTTATATTGCAATCACGACAGCGAAGATGATGCAAATTCACTGGTAATGCTTTAGATCACGTCTGGTGTAAAATTTGGTTGCACCCATGGTGTAAGTATAAAGGTGAGACAGGTGTCGAACGTAATTTGGTTGTCTTCTGCGCATGACGTAAGCTGCTCGCGGTTTTCGCTGTATCGAATGCACCGAAGATTTCCCTTTGGAATTTTTTTGTTGTTTTAGTTGTTTGTTGGCTGAAGAAAACTATTTTCGTTGAATACAGTGTGCATAAGTATTTAAAGAAGACAGACATTGCCGTCGTACGCTGTTTTTGGTTGCGGAAATTGTAACAGAAAGTCTAAAGGAAAGGGCGCCAACTATTCATCATTTCTGAAATATGTTATTAATTTATGTAGAAAGTGGAGCAATGTTTGCCGTAGAAAAGATATGATTAATGTGAATCTCGGTAAGTAAAAACTATAATCATGTAGAAATATACTTGTATACATATTATTGATTATATTCTACCCGCGTGTGTTCTGTGCACTTTTTTGTAGGATAGTTTTGAAATAACACATCAAAGAGAAGTCAAAATTTTAAATCTGAAGCTGCCTGGAATTTCTGCAGGTCGACTTACTGCAAGAAACGGCACATATTAGTTGCCGAACTGATACCACAATCGAGTAAAGATGTTGCAGATACTGCGTTGGAAAAATTAACTTTGTGGATAAAGAGCCACGATGATGATTCAAAAGTAACTAAATAATTACAAGATGACATAATATAGTGATGAAAGAATTTAAGGATCTCTTTTTGTAGAAAGAAGAAGAATTGAAAAATTTAAAGAAACCTTCTGATAAATATGAAAATAATGCAATGTCTGATTAGCCAGGGTAATACAAACAGTACAAAGTTATTGATTCACATTCACATTCTTAGAGATTGTCCAATTGAGTATCAAAAAACGTTCCCTTTTTGATGAAATATTACTGGTTTCATTTATGGTGTTCATGCTCTATGAAGTGAATAATTTATAATTTTTTCAATAATTATTATATCATTTTCAATAATTGCTGATATTGTACTCAGATGGCGGGAGAAAAATACGCAAACATGTTCCCTGTAAAGGCGTTAAATGCTGACCGTCCCAATAATGCGTAATATTACAAAAATGTAAACTTGCCCTACTGTTATAATAATGGTAGCGGTACTATAAACATCACATGTACGAGTATTTGTGTTGTTTTTGCAGTTATTTACACTTGGGCAAATAAAATTAGTTTTATGAAACTAATACGTTTTATTACGTAAAACATTTAAAGGAAGGTTCAATCACATGCCTACTTGAAATATTTGTTATATGAAAGAAACGAGATCGTCACATCCGGAAATTATATAAAACTGGCAGACTTGGGATTGCGTCTAAGATGACGTCACGCGGGAAAGAGGCGTGGCATGTATCTGCGCAAAGACTCACCTTTATACTTACACCGTGGTTGCATCATCACTCAAACAGACCATCTAAATCATGCTCAAATTTTTAATGGGGATCAATCGATTCTGTAAGACAAACTGCTGTGGAGTAGCGGCTAGCCTCACTCGCTCACATTACAGAGGTCGCGTGTTCATAAACCGGCATGGCCGTAGTTCTGTGGGTCTTCACAGTCAAAAACCTACTGAAGAAGAACCGTGCAACACTATGAAAAAGGGAATTTGCCATGAAAAATGACAGTCAAGCAGTGACCCGGTTACCCCAGTCTCTAAACAGACTTCTAACCTCAATGAAGAAAAATAATAATCGATTCCATAATTAACAAAGATTGTCTGCATTGAATTAAGGAATGCTTGTTAATGTAATTTTTTATGATCTGAGGGTAAAAGTTTTACTGTACTTAAATTCAGAAAATATACAATTTGCGCCGTTTTAGCTGACATTCAGGAGTTATTTCTGCAAAAATAATCGTGCTACTTTTTTTTTGTAAAATTAAGGAAATAATATTTTCAGTCCATTCTGACAAAACGTAATACAGTCAGGATGTTGGAGGTGGCGTATTGAGATCATGAACGTATTTAATATTTTTTGGTTGTTTTGCGGTATTTGGTCCTAAGACTGGTCTGATGCTAACCTATCTTGCGCAAGCCTGTTCCTACCCCACACACTTTAGTCTAATGCTAATTTTACAAGACACTAGTATCTCAAAACGTGGCCTATTAATCTATCCCTTCTTTTTGACAGCGTTCTCAAAATTGTTCGCTCATCCCCTATTCTTTTTAGAACTTCTTCGTTAGTGATTTTATCCACCAATCTGATTTCGAGCATTCTCCAATAGCAACACATTTTCCTTTCCGCAACTCCTATGGTCCACGTTTCGCACCCATATAACGCCACGCTCTATTACGAACATTTTTAGCAACGATTTCCTAATATTCACTCAATGAAACCAACAAAAATGTTAACTAACAAGCAATTTTGTCAATAAAATACCTAAATTTTGAATTTTTTTCATCATTGCAATAGAATCTCTTACATTTTCCGGAATACAAATAATATTCTCAATGATATAAAGAATTTTTTGTTAATCTCTATATTTATTATGGTAGGCTCATTTTCCATCATTATCTCTATGAACTGATGAAATCCCAAAGTCGGGACAAAAATATGTCTTTACTTACTTTCACTTGACATCAAACTATTGAACTTAAACATAAACTATCCGTTTTCTGACAATGGTTTATTTCCTCTTAAATATAAATAAGTTTCACACCATTAAACACTTGTTAATTCTTGTCATTTTGAGTATTAAAACCATCTTTTCGTTTTCCATGTCTTTACTTCCATTATTTATTAATTGGAGAACCTAACTGTCTTTACCAATTAAATTGGAATCATTTATATTTTAGTCTTATTTATATTTCCAGATATATGAAGTAGGAAACCATGTTAGAAGTTTCTACGAAGACGGTCGATGACTCCAGACGTGTATAACGTTAATAATAGATGTATAAGATAGTTTTCATAAAGATCTTACTTTATTCTGCAACGTGTTTGAGTCTCCGTGTTTCACTAAAAACAAACTATAATATTTCAGTAATCAGATGATTAATCTTGGACCACCTGTCGTGAATCTCGTATTCATTAATTCCAACTACCCATTCGACCATAAACGTCTCTCCCATAAATTACAGAATGTCAGTGATTTAATTAATTCTAGCTTCTTTTATCATGAAATAAAATTTAAAAATATGTATGTATATGCGTGGGCAAATATTTAGAAAATTAGTTTCAAAATAATGAAAGCAGTTAGTATGCAAGAGGAATGTTACATTTTGTAATTGTTAACGTAAGTCAGTAATTTGATAAAGATTTTGTTACTTATTTTGTAATTTTATCTAATGACGTATCCTATTCCCTGGTTTGAGAAATAATGCAATAAATAAATTATTCAGGAATGCACTGATAGTATTTTTCTGGCCGTAAATAAAAAATTATTCTTTTTGTGGCTGATCATAACCTTTTCAGCTATTGATGTTTTGCAAATAACCTATATCAATATTTCGTACAAATAAAAATATGGATTTGAAATCACCTAACACCCCATTAAATGGGTAAACATTTCCTCAAATGTGTTTTAGCGGTCGTATTTAAAAAACATTTTTATTCTGATTCTTATGCATTCATTGAATGATCATTTACCATTGGACAGTTCTTTCATGTTTTATACTGAAAGACTTTACCTTCTCTGTATATGTAACTTTCTATTATATTTTTAAAACTTTCTAAAACCTACTGAAAATCAATTTCATGAATCAAAAAACTTTTTATGTATCTCTGAAATATTCATGGTGTTTGCACTAGATTTGTTGTTTCGTGTGTCTTTCTCGCGGTTATCACATTTTTCATCACCTTAAGAAAGCTAAAAGGGTTGCAGAAACGTCGAGTGGTACTCATTTAGTCACTATTTCATTTTATAAGAACAATTAACGTCTGTATGAAACTTAAAAAGACTAAGAATTAAGGTTCCGTATAACCGACAAAAGAATAAAATTCTGGACAAAAGTAAAAAAACTTTGACGTTTCTACCAGAAGTTGTGGTCCTTGAAATATTATGAACAAAAAAATTAGAAGACGTCGAGCAAAACCCAAAGAATGTTTCTAACAGAGAATTTAACTGTGAAGTATTTGGTTTTACATTTATAGAAAATTTATAAACCCAAATACCTCGCGTTTCTCGGGTTCAAGTAAATAATAAAGCAGTATTAAAGATCAGGTTTTTATAATACTTTAAGATATAATATATTCATAGTTCTACTCCAGGTCACTTTTAGCTAGAGGGGCGTGTTAACGCTCGTTTTATATATTTTTCAACAGCCTAAATCTATTTCTATGTCAAATCCTCGAATTTCTATACGACTACGTGCCTTCAGAATTTTTCTAATATCCTTAGTTTTCGAACTATATAGGTCTAAAACAGAATTTATTGTGTTGCATTAAAGTTTAAATCAGGCCTAAAAAGACAAAAAATATTAGTGAAGCGTAAAAAACTATAATATAAAATCAACTACAGAACAGGACCGAAACATGTAATTGATTTTAAATTATAGTTTGTTGTCACTATTTTCTGTCTGTTTTTCGAGTTATTTAAACTTACAGACATTAATTACTATGATATTTTTGTGTTGTAGCTCGGGAATGGGGATTGGTACACCTCGGAAATAAAGATGCCTACTGATAACTAACTACTGATAGGTCGCGATGAGCTCATGACTATGAACCCTTACTCGTTTCTTCAAGTTGATTACAGACGTTTCTTGAGGCGGAAAATTACCGAGAAAACACCTTCACAATTGAAAAAAAACTGGATGTTTGTTGACATTTTCACTTTTTTCACATATATACAGTATTGTTGTTATTGAAGTTTATTTGATGTTATAATTTTTCCTGTGATGACTGTCACTATCAAATGCATATTTTATTTGCTTTTATAAATTAGTAATTACTGAATATTAATATTTACCTGACGCAAAAATGAAACTAATTTACGTATACCTCATATCGACAATCCAAAGAAGTTTCATTCTCAGGGAGTAATCTTTGCCAACGATAGGTTAATTACGGCACGACTGTTAAAATTTTTCTGATTTGGAATCATCCTAACGAAGAAATGTGGTCAACGGGGTGCCAAAAGATGATGATGACAGGATCTATCAGGATGAATGAAGACGAATATAGTTTAAAATACCGAATAATATTAAAATATATGAGTAACATAAAATAATAATTTATACTATAATTAAGAAATTGAATTGTATCATGAATATAGTTTAGCTTTATGCCTTACTTCACACCCCTCCGATTCGTCACATGTAAAGGCACAGGGGAACTTCTACGAACTACTCGTACATGTTCACAGATGTAACGTTGAGTGTGGTGACTGTTTTATCATTGACGCCACGTCAAAATGTTATTATTGCTAATATCCTCTATTACATCACGGCAAGATTTACAGTTAAAAAATTATTTGGTATGAAAATAACAATTTATATAACTAACATGTAACGATTATCACAAAAATAAGCATGTGCTAATGGTAATTGATCCTGAATTGACGGCAGTAGACGACCTCGTCAAACGTACGTACACTCTTCTTCACAGAAAATGAGCACCCAATCATGTATACAACACGAAGCACGTTTCTCGCGCTTTATGTCACGCTCTCAATGATGTAGAATAGCTTCTCTTAAGATGTCAAACCCCTATTTAAACTGTTTCTTAATTAGGACATAAAATTGTTTTCGCTGCTCATGTTTTATACATATATTTATTTATCTGTGATTAACTCCCAGACTTTTATTTCTTTTAATCAAAATATAGCATTTTCCGGATGTTATATATATATATATATAACATCCGGAAAATAAAGGTCTGGGCGTTAATGACAAATAAATTTGTAAAATGCTAATAATTACTGTCAACTGTTAGGATAACAGCAGATCGAATACTTCATTTTTATCTATATGAAATATATTAAAACAAAATAATTGTTTTTTAAAGTAATTATATATAGATATAATAGAAATATATTCAATACGATTTATGTAGGTAAGAAACAAAATTATTATATTGTAAATATAATTGATTGGAGAGATTTTATTCGTCATGAAACGGTTGCTTGAATTATTGTAATTCCTAAAATGACATCCAAAAGAGGCGTTTGAATTTGATCATCTTGGTAAATATGTAAATGATTATTAATTACTTTATTTAAAAATAGAAATAATATTAGATTAACTACTCTGTTAGCGTGAAATTAAAATAATATGAACAGATTTATGATTGCCTTCTTAAGTATAATTTAACAGGAAATTACATCATATTACTAATATTTTATTTACTGTAAGTGTATTGATATAGAGTTCTTTTTTCGTGCAAATAGGAAATTTTCATTAAATACATTAACATTACGACGAAATTTATCAGTTATAAGTAGCGTGCTCTATTGGTAAGATGTTTTAAGGTTAAGCAATAAATTGTGACGTTAAATTAGGAGGACGGAATTTAAGATGAGGAACTACACTTAGCCTATTAATATTGTGTTTGAATTAGCTGAGAAAAGAAGAAATCTAGGATCGGTATGAGTTCGAACAGTCATTCAGTCATATATTATCGGGAATTATTTATTAGACGGAAGCTTGTCTCATGATAGACACAGCTGTTGTTGTAATAAGCAGTTATTTGACTGGTCTAATGCAACCCTCCATACTAATCTATTCTGCGCAAGCCTTTTTATTTTTACATAACTACCATATCCTCCATAATCTGCTTAGCGTATTCGTTTCCCGACCTCCCTCTTCTGTTCTTATCCCACACACTTTAATTTATTACTAATTTTAAAAGACGTAAGCTATCAATATATTCCTTCTCTGGGTCAAAGTCCTCCATATCTTCTCTCTTATTCTGCTTGGAACTTCCTAGTTAGCTGATAATATTTAATTAATGTGATCAATATTTACTCTCAGAGTAAATATGGTCTTTAACTGTCTAATAACGGAAACATTAAATCTCAATACCATTTCCCAGTACTCTATAATTTAGTCTTATTCTTGATACTTACCGTTGGTATTCATGTATGTTCATGAGGTAACAGATGAGCATGATCATTATATAGACTGAAACCTTCGTAATTATTGACGGATGCCAATAAATAAAATTAAGTGTCTGTCTGTAGGGTTATCTGTCCGTATGTTTGTCTCGAATAGGCTCAGTGAAAATTTGAAGATTTAAAAAATGAGATTTAATTTAAATATTCGTGCATATTTAATTTAGATATATTACAGAAGATATTAATATGATATGTATATAAATAAAAATATTAATTCAACGGGAAGATTTCTTGGAATTGCCGCGGCGTGTAAACCAACTGCGAGTTATAAGTCCTATTACGCGTTCTTATATCAGTCATCTCAATATCTATTGTTTCCGCAGGATGAGAAAAATTAAACTTATTTAGATCGTCGATAAGATGTACACATAAAGTGATAAATTGGTTTTATTTCCCGAGTCAGGTAATTTTTAAAATTTATAAATTGCTAATATGAAAATAAAAAGGAAACTATAGAGTTTTGTGTCGAAATCGCTGTAATGTGAGACTTTGTGTTACATTGACCCTTAATATGCTATTAAAGTAAAAATTTAACCATTAAGTGGAGGAAAATTTATATTCTGTTAGAATATTGATTTCTATATTTATTTCTACAATTGTAACGGGGGTATTTTGGACTCTCTCTCGATACTGGGAGAATATTTGAGGTTTATGTTGTAACGTTTTCGATGTCGGTTTAGTTAAGTGTTGATCAAGAATTAAATAATGTACCGGGATAATATAAATGAATACCTGTGCAACGCCGGGTCCCCAGCTTGTTTATAATAAAGTTATCAGTAATTGAAGGGTTTTATTTACTAGTGCTAACATTATTCGACCAACCTATTAAATTCATGTATTATTGCATAGTATTTCAAATATTGTATGAAAGAATGGTATGCAATTGAATTATTTTCAGACAAAAACATGTTATGGTATAACTGCCTTACGTATTGTCTTTATTCTTTTATCTACTTTTAGGAGATTCGTGTGATGGCAGTTATATGTATACATATTACAATTATAAGTATGATATATATAAATAAAACTAAACGATTTTATTATACTGCGTTTTATAATTTGCTTATTTGAAAAGAAAAGAACTCTGGACCCACGGGGATTTAACTTTGGCATTTTCATGCTTTCTTTAACAATTGTTATTATTATGCACGTCAGTGATTTTAGTTACAGTTTACTTACGCCGAATAATTAAAAATGTAATCAGAGTAATACAAAACAGGAATATATTTGATTCTTATATAACATTTCCATAAACTAAGAACACAACCGTCTTAATAAAATCCAGATCACACTTGTAAACGTTGCCCTCACTTACGAACATGTTGTAAGGGGGAATACTTACGCACTGGTTCTTCTCCGTCGCATCAGATCGATGGCGTTACGAACGTTGCCGAGAGAATGAACAGGAACCATGTTCTTTGGTTTGTTTGGATGTCTTTCGGCCAAAAAATTTTGTGTTCAAAAGAAAACTTAACATCGTGTATGCGAATTGAAATATGAATATATATTGTAGACTCGCAGTATCTCAAGTTCTAAAAATGGCTCTTAGAGAGTTGGTCAAAAGATTTTAGCAAAACGTTAACTTGATAAACAGTTTATTTGTATAACTATTTCAGCTATTTCTCTATGAGCACGAATTTAAAAAGCTGCTGCTATGTGGATATAATCCCAAATATGTGTGGTCTTCAAGATATAGAAACTGTAAAAGTTGAACTATATATAATTTTTTATGAACATGCTTATTTTGCTGACTACATGGATAACAGTTGGTCGGTCTCTACGTATTTCTCGCACTACCTTCTGGAGGTATTTCTGCTGGAACACCGTTTTTTAGTAATAGGCTACATGACTATCATCATCATGGCGCTATATTCCATTTAAAACGATAGGAAGGGAATGAGTAGGGTTATCAAGCAAGGAAATCCTTAGAGAAACATGCAGGATGAAAACAGGGCTTAAGGACCTTTCCTATAACTGAAGGTGGGATTTTCCATATCTTGATCAGGCTTGATGTCAGCTGGCCGACTCTTCCAATGGAACAGCTGCTAACTTTTGCTGTATAAGAAATATCTATTTCAACGGATTATAAGCGTTTCAAAACTTCTGTGAATCTTAAAACACCGACCGAGAAGATCGGATTCCCCGATACTCTCTGACCTGTTTTCCCTAACCTTTGATTTTTTTATGTGACAGGTAACATGAGAACACCGAAGTCTACTTTTCTTCTGTCCATTTTCAAACAATATCTAATTTTATATCAATTATAGACATTTCACGAGTTTTCTCGTTTCAGAAATCGTCTTCTGTCATCCTCGAAAGATTCCTATGACAATATCTTCCTTTTAATTATTTTCTTCACAAGTTTAATGCTCAGTAAGAACATGAACCGCCTTCTTTGTGTATCTGCCATGTGAGATTTACAGGACCTCATTCTAATGATTCGTAACACCAGATCTTTTTATTACTTGTACAGTGATTTTAGTTCCAGTTGTCTTACTTAAAAATGTAACCAGAGTAATACAAAAAAGGAATATTTATATAACAACTGAACCGTTAACTGTCTGATATTCGCAATCCAAGTTTCACGAAACCTAGATTTTACCACACACAGGCTCGTAGATTTTAATAATTCATCATTTTTTCATACCCGAAGATGGCAATTCGCGATATGTGATACAAAATATAGAAAGCTAACAACAGAAAAAGAGTATTGACAATCCATTTTTTGGCGATGATATACATAATCTATTTTTGTCTGTCGTTTGTTTTTTGATTTGGGTACTCGCGGATAGTTTCATCTTCATGAAATTTGCTGCATGAATGGCTGTTTTCTTTTTCTTTGATAATTCTTTTGTTAATTTTTAACATTAGACGATTCTATATTCTCGAACTAAGTAATACAATTCATTAGTTTAAATAAAACAATAGTTTTGGCCGACCTATGCTTAGAATTGTTTCTGTCTCTCTTTAAGTACCATGAGTTAAGGGATCGAGACATTTACACTCTGAATTTCTATCAATCACGCTTATTCCTTGTACTATGGTACACAGAATGTGACTCGGCGAACTGCTTCAAACCGGTTACAAAACTGACCACACCCAACATACATCACTGGAATCTTCACTTCACGCTTCTGATATGATAAAAAAAATTCTTCCATGCGATTGATACATACTCTTAAAATATAACACATATATCAAATTAAAATTATTTACGTCCTGTGACTCAAACACTAGGACATTCTGTGAAGCAAAAATCATATAATCTTCAACTTCGGGGTCGAAAATTGGTATTTTATCGCGTATACTTTTACAAAACTACAGTCTTCGGCTTATTTTTCTGCAAATATTAGAGACTGAGGACACAAGTCACTTTTATTTATTATTAAACGATTCTATTCAAATTAAATAATCGTATCGACTTTACATTGCTTAGAATTTTGTGTTGTTACCTCAACTTAACGTTTCCTTCACCAGGTGATTTGAAAATGATGAAAAGCTCTCGTTAGACTCTGTGATGTTTTTCCGTTTTCACAATAAATCTGACTGACCGAATTCTATTAAAAGTTTTTAGTTTGTATATAGAACCTTTGTTTACCAAAATCAACAGCTATATAACATCTCGAGACAAAATGGTGAATATTTAGAAACCTGATTTCAACAGTGATTTTGATCGCTTTACGGCAAACATACCGAACATATTTGATCTGAAACATTAAATAACTTTGAAACTATCTCAAATTGTAATCCGTAATTTTGAAAAGTTAAAAGTTTTAAAATTCAATTCTTCCCGTTTAATAGCAATAAAAAACGTTTCAGTACTTGTCCGTACCTTCTTCAGGTTTTGTCCTGAAGAATGTACAAATACGTGCCACAAATATATATATATTTTTTAAAACGTTTATAAATAAGTCTGAAATTTATTTAAATGTTTCCATATAATAGTACTTAAATTAGCTCCCGTAACTTAAAAACAGAATACGGAAAAGGAATCATACTCCAAGAAGAAGAAATAAAAACCCTACGCTTTGCCGATGATATTGCAGTATTAGGGGACTCAGATGAAGACTTGGAAAACATAATAAATGTCATGAACGTGGTCCTGGAGGAAGAGTTCAATATGAGGATTGAATAATCTCAGGATAGTGTAATGGGACAGATTACGATTTGTTTGTGGGACGTTGACTTCATAAACGCTCCGCAGCAAGTTTAAGATTAAATGCATTTATAATAAAATTTCGTTCATTATCCTTGAAATTTTGACGGAAATTAAGGAATTCTGCTACTTGGGCTGCATAATGACTAGGAATGATATAAGTATAGTAGACATAAATAGTAGGATAGCACAGGATAGGGAGGCTTTTGCGGAAAAGAGGAATTTGTCACGGGTAATATAAGTATGAATATTAGGTAATCGTTGCTAAAAATTTTCGTATGGAGCGTGGTGTTGTATCGATACGAAACGTGGACGATAGGAGTTGTGGAAATGAAAATAATAGAAGCCTTAGAAATGTGGTGCTACAGGAGAATGCTTATGGGTGGATGGAGTAACTAACGAGGAATTTCTAAACAGAATAGGGGAAGAGAAAACAATATGGAGGACATTGACCTTGAGAAGGGATAGATTAATAGGACACGTTTTAAGACATGAGGATTTTGTAATATTAGTATTTAAGGGAAGTGTGTAGGGTAAGAACGGAAGAGGAAAGTCAAGGATTGAATACTCTAAGTAGATTAGGGAAGATATAGGATGTGCTAGTTATGCGTAAATAAAGGCTTGCGCAAGATAGCTTAGAATGTAGGATTGCATCAGATAAGTCTTAGATTGAATACTACAACAACTTGCTCCATATAATTTTTTTGTAAGTCAATAATGAACTCAAAGTTTATTACACACAAAGCTGCACAAATAAGGGTGCATTGCATCATAATATTATTTTGTTACGAAATGAAATAACCACCTGGTTAAACATGAAATTAGGCACTTGTGCCTTGTTTGACTACTCATCAAATTCCTTGCAAACTATAGTTGGACGAAATACAAAAAAGGGGAGAACGGGAGAACGCTGGTTCGATTACAAGTAGTGCTACAATTATTTTAGTTTAATTGGACTGCCAATCAAACTGAAATAACTAGATTAAAAACCCCATTTTAAAACAGTCTATTAATCTTTATTTATACCAATAATTAAAAATTAAGTGTTTGTCTGTCTGTCTGGCCATCTCCTTGTCTATGTCTGTATGTTTGTCTGAATATTTTAGTTCAATATATTGAAGGAGGTTTTAATATAATATATATATACATAAATAATTCATATGCGCACAATAAAGTATCAACCGTGAATGCGGGTTGCCTATACTGTTGATCAGTTTATGCTCCGAAGCACTCCATATATTGTTTTAGTAGGATTCGCGCCGTTATTAACCTATTGGTGCAATTTGTCGCGTCAGATAAATTTTAATATTTAATAATTGCCTATTTTTATTGGATCAGAAAAGTTTGATACCGGGACCTGTTGAAAACCATCTGCCAGCTATAAGGTTTGTCCTGAAGCGATCATAAATAGATCATACCGTACTTTTTATATATTCAATTTTATCAAAATTCTGTACCTGTTGTTTCGTTTTTAGGGCAAAATAAAAAGAACTATAACATCCATGAGCTTTCCTCTTAAAGACAATCATTTCAACCCCAGTGCAACATTATTGCTAAGGATTCATCGATTCCATGGATGCAACTGTCGAATATCAAATTTAAATTGTCTATGTTATACAAACAAATTAATATTAAAATTAAATTCTTTACAGTATAAACTTTTACTAACTAATTTCAGATGGTAATGAACAATCTTAAAGACAGAAGAGTAAGATTCTTTTTTTGTAATTTCAGAATACTGTGATTAAATTTCGGCTCCCTCGTCCCTATTAGAAACTAAATGTTACGTATGTAAATTAATAAGTAGTGGTTCTGAAATCTAATGCATGGTGCAAGGGATTTTCCGTGTGACGACAGTTCAGTACTATTCTCTGGCTTGGGTTTTAAACTGATTTTTATTATGGCTCAATCTTGTGTTTAAACACCTTTAGTTAGGGTTTCCTCAACTTCACAATTAATTTTATCAGGAATCGCGGTTGTAGTATTATTTGCGGATGACTTGGATGAATATAATTTGATATTTGTCTAAGGTTGGTTTTTAATTTTTGTAACCATAGTTTTGTTGGAATTAGAGGTAGTGTATAATATTTTGGGTAGTAATTTTTATCATTATGAACTACATTTATGAATTTGTTTATGATAATTTCCATTACGGAGTAGGAAATATCTTTACAATTTGAAATTTTCTATTTTTAAATCTCAAATTTGTATCCTTTATTAAAAAGTTCAACCTATATCTTACTCTGAATAGAGTACGAATTGCATTTAAAATCATTTACAATTATCACTTTTGATGTGATGAATCTCGTCAAACTTCGATTATCAAATGATATTTTTTAATTATCAATGATATTTCAACAGAAGTGATAAAATTAAATATACCTCAATACAATAATATATATATATATTATATCATAATATTCTACGTATTGTGGTGCTGAAATCTTTGATGCTTCCACCTGCATTCTCAATGCTGCAAAACACATGTGAAGAACCTAAACATTTTTTTTATTTTTCATGGGTACGTTGTCTACCCTGACTAGATAATGACGACGCGGTACGAGTACTCTTGAATAATCTCAGGATCGTGTAATGGGACAGATTACGACTTGTTTGTGGGACGCTGACTTCATAAATTCTCCACAGCAACTTTAAGATTAATTGTATCTATGTTAAAATTTCGTACATTATCCTTGCAGTCAGCAGCACAATCCTTGCTTTAGTCTTCTATTGGTATCAATTTATAATAAGATAATCCTCCAATTCGTACAATAACATACAGTGATTTTTTAAATTCAGTAACCATCAAAACAAGAAAACAAGTCCAATAAACATGGGTCAGAAAAGTGTACTTCCTGAGATCTGTACTCTTGTTCACAGGAAAGGTTCAACCTGACGTCCATTTATGACACTTGCTGTATGCGGTACATAATACACATCCGTAGTAACACCTGACATGGAACATCCTCCAAAAAAGCAGGCAATATGTTAACACTAAATTGATGATAATGGGTACCATATAAAATTTGTGGTAGAATGTATGGCTCTCGTAATTTTATACCAAGAAAACCTGTCCATGTATTGCTAGATCAACAAAGTAGATGTCCTTTCTGCAATGGCATAGGGATTATGAAGGTTATGAAGGTTCACAACACCATCTCTTGGTAACCGTGTCTCGTCGGTAAATACAATCTTCGACGATATCAGCATACTTCTGCAAGAGCCATAGAACATGCATCCAAGTTTCTACGTTGGTCTTCTGGCCTTAGTGTCTGGACGCGACGGAGATTGGTCAGATACTGAAATTTTTAATGAAGTACCAATCAGACAAGAGGACGACTCACATTCTGCAGCTGCCAATCGCTGGACACTGGTCCCAGATTTTTGTAAGACATGCTCCACCGACTGAGGTGTGTAGACTGACCGAGGCCTTCCACTGTTCACCAGTGTCCTTGAGAAATATTCTCAATCAAAAGTCTTCAGCCACTAAGAACATGTGTACATATTTCAGAATGAATGAATCTCCCACCACTTGTTTATTGGGTTTTTATCGTTTTTTATGGTTACCACCATCACTCACTTTCCTTCTACATCTTGAATATTGTGATTTCATTACAACATAGCTTTAAGCAGTTTTTCTTTAGCATATATAAAAACTATCGTGATGAGTGTAGTATTGGAAATAGTGAAATAACAAATGGTGATAGACTAGTAAGGGATATTTTGAAGGAAGTTAAAGAATTCTGTTATTTGGACTGCATGAAAACTAGGGATGGTAGAGTATAGTAGACAAAAAGAGTAGGATAGTACAGGTAAGAAAGGCTTTCGCAAAAAAAATAGGAATTTCCTTACGCTAATATAAGTATGAATATTAGGATATCATTATTAAAGTTGTTCGTATGGAGTATGGCGTTATATGGGTGAGAAACGTGGGCGGTAGGAGTTGCAGGAAAAAATAGAAGCTTTTGAAATGTGGTACTATAGAAGAATGTTGAAAATCAGATGGTTGGATAGAGTAATTAACAAGGAAGTTCTAAGCAGATTAAGAGAAGAGAGAACAATATGGAGGACTTTGACCAAGAGAAGGGATAGATTAATAGGCCAATTTTGAGACACAAGGGAAATGTATTAGGTAAGAACAGAAGAGTGTGACCGTGGGTGGAATATGCTATGCAGATTAGGGATCATGGGGGATGTGGTGGTTATGTAGAAGGGAAAAGACTTGCGCAGAATAGATTTGGATTTAGGGTTGCCTCAGACCAGTCTAAGTACTGAGTGCTACAACAATAACAACAAAAACTATCGAATTCATGCATCCATCCTAATCCAGACCAATGACCTTCTCTTTCCATCTCTTCATTTTCCTCTAGTAATCCTCGATACTTTCTTGTACATTAGAAATTATCGAAATAGAATAATTCCATCATTGTTCAAATAGGATTCACGCCGTTATTAATCTATTTTTGGCAGAGAGCTAATTCCCTGAGAAGTAAACTTTTTTGGATCGTTGATACGATGTTTACGTAAATTGTTTTGTTTGTCGCATCGGGTAAATTTTAATATTTATTAATTGCTCATGTTTATTATTTTTTGGGGGGGTTAACAGGCTACATGAGGGTGATCCTGAAACAGGCAACTCTTCTTTAATAGCATAGGAAGGGAATTGAAAAGGGGGAACGCGGAACGTAGAGCGAGGTAGCCAAGGGTTGACTAGGGCCCCCGGGCTATAGTTTAAGGATCCTGCCCGGTGTTTCACTTAAAGAGATGTAGGGAAAACCGTAGAAAACCTGCATCAGGTAGGTCGGGCATTGGGTACTATTCTCACGCCCTTCCAAATGACGGGAGATGAGTTTGCTGTGTGGTCGCTGCATTCCCTTCTCCGTGTCTCCACCAGTTTTAGGAGGCAGCTGGCCGACTGGACAATTCTTGCCTTATGCCCGAGGTCTTCGATCCCAGTATATAAACCTCCCAAATTAGGTAAAGGTTTCTCAGCATATGAGAACTTTAAAAAATCAGAGAGAGTACGACATAATGAGGTGAACCCCGCAATCACTCCCGGGGAAGGATCCTCGATTTTATTGGTTCCGAAACGTATGATAGCGTGAACTGTTCAAAAGCAACTGCGAGTTGTAAGGTTTGCTTTGAAGCGATCGTAAATAGATGATTCCGTACTTTTTATATATTGAATGAATTCAAATATTTAAAAATTCTGTACCTGTTGTATCGTTTTTATGGTAAAAGAAAAACAACTATTTCAGCACGAACGAAATCGCGGAGGTTAGCTAGTTATAAATATAATCATTTATGGTAACCGACAAGATTTTCCATGTGAGTTTGTTCACAACATTACTAATTATCTGTTGTGGATGGTACTAACAGCTTACGCTTGTGTTGTGTTTGAACGTGTTATAATTTTATAAACAAAGAACAATTGTTTTTAAGCTGGTTATTTCAGTAATGTTACTCATTAGCTTTATAAGCTGAGGTTACTTTTGTAGATTTGATCATTGTTTTTTTTGTTGTTTCGTTTCAGGTGATCTGGGTGTGCATCTTGTGTCGGAAGAAGCAGGAGCTGCTGAGCAAGACCGGTCAGTGGATGAACAAGGGCATGGCGGCGGGCGACCACGCCATCATGCGGCGCATCGAGGCGGACCTGCAGCTGGGCCCGCCTGGCATCGGGGGCGACCTCGAGACGCCCACGGCCGGCGACAAACGGCCCAAGCTGGAACGCGCGCACAGCGCTGCCGAAAAGGAGAACGTGCTCCAGCGCTCCGGCAGCGCGCTGCGTCGCCAGTTCTCGCAGCAGGAGTACCGCGGCGAACTCGAGCACCTGTACAAGCACGATTCCTTCAGTTCCGAGCAGTCCTCCTCCGTCGACGTGGCGCCCAAGAAGCACAAGCGCGGCGTCGCGGTGCCGCCCACGCCCTCGCAGCAGCAGTCCTTCTCCAGCTCTGACGACGAACTGCGCTCGACGCCGGAGTGCACCAGCTGCGAGGAGCACGACAGCGAGAAGGGTGAGCCTCTGTGATAGTCTCCGGCCGTCGCGTCGCACTTAGGTCATAGACTTTTAGCGCACTGTATCCACAGCTTCTCGTGAGAGACGTCTCAGACGAGCGCCGTCGCGGCGAGGCGGATAGATTCCTTCGCATCGCGTCGTTCTCTGTGTAACATCTTCCCCATCCCTAAACTCCTTGCGCATCCCTTTTTACCGTACTTGGCATTAGGATTGCGGCCGATTGATCCAAAATTACTATTATTATGCGATGGTTGCGTTGGAACATTAGGCTTGTCACTTAATCGCGGTAAAGGTAACATTCTGCCGGGAATTAATAAAAACTTAATGCTTGAAGAAAATTGACATTCGCAGTATGAATTATTGTTATCTACTACACATACCAATAAAAATTACAATATATTATTGGTTTGCAAAGTTTGATAGATGAAACTAAAAAGATTTATTATTTGCGCTGTGGGAATCCTTCAACTTGAATATAGTTCTGATTACATTTCTAAGACTCAAAAATATTTAAGCCGAGACTATCTTTAAATTTATTCTTCATTAGTCCTGAAAATTTCCTTTGAAACATGTATTAAGCCGTGTACGCTAATTTAACTTTACTTTCAGGTTATTATAACTTATAATTTTACTCTTCTTTTAGGAGAGTGATATATGAACTCGTGTTCTCTTGGCTAAAACTCATGCCGTTTCAGTCGGAAATTATTTTATGATAAATTTACTGCCATATTAATTAAGAAGATTACATTCCATTTAGTTTGTGAGCAATAGCAGGTGGTTTGTTTTCAAAATTCATCACATAAAACAATGTTTCAGTAACCGTTTGGATATTCTGGTTGTGATCTGACTGAAAATTTATGTAGTGAAATTGAAATTATAAACGTTAAATAAACCCAACCTTGTAGACAATTTCTAGTTTCACTAATTTTACATTACTTTTCAGTGATGTCACAACCTAATCGAAGCAC
Source organism: Eucriotettix oculatus (assembly GCA_034510155.1). Lineage (NCBI taxonomy): Eukaryota > Metazoa > Arthropoda > Insecta > Orthoptera > Tetrigidae > Eucriotettix > Eucriotettix oculatus. The sequence goes on along the minus strand of CM067379.1, from coordinate 68,936,012 downwards.
AAATATTTACCGAAACATTGTCAATTTGAACTCTTTTTTTTAGTAAACTGAAGTAAACTACATTTTATTTTATGTAATAAAATAGGTATGTGTTCAATAAATTAGAACGCGAATAACAAAATGTACCGTAGACGTCACTTTTATCGATTAAAACAAATTGAATATTATGAGTTAACGTATTTTCTGTTTTTGCTTTTATCACTTTGTTACGTGAAAAGCGTTCAAAAATAGATATATAAAATGTTTACTTGAAAATTATGTGGTTTAAACCGAGATCTAATTCAGAAACAAATTATTTCATCACAATATTATTTAGTAGACTTACTACTGCGTTTAAATTTAATTCCGGTAAATATTCTTCTTTTGGTTAATTGTTAACAGTAAAAATACAGTCCACGAACGATAATTTAATATATTTACCAGTATGTAACGAAAATTGGTTAGAACGATTGCATATAACCTTTGTATCAAACTTTGCAAAAAAAAATATAACGCGGATGGCTGTCACTTTTGCCATTGCAATTTACTATATTTAATAAAGCTAAGTTTGTATGTAATTATTTGTAATAGAATGCATTGCATAAACGGACTAAATTATAAAAATTTCTAATTAAGCTACTGGGTAAAATCTAGTTGTTGATGAAGAGCAAGCAAGTACTTTTCCGAAAGCATATATAATCTCCCATGATAGAAATTCCCCCCTGTAGCGGCCTTGATTGAGTTCATCCTTCACTCATTTTAACCATGATGTTATATCTTCCCAGATTCTACCTCACGATATTTGGGATTTCATCCATTCCCGATTAAGTGACACGATTCCCTAGCAGAGAGCAATTCCCATTATATTTTAGAGTAGATGTAATGCGTGCCTAATTTTCTTCATAGTATTACACAGATTTCTCTTGCATTGATAATCTGAATTACGCAAGGAAACAATTCTGCTCCAACCTGACATCAAGTATTCTTCCGACCAGCGGCACCTTCATGAAGCTTTTAATACATGCGTTATACTCTGTCGGTCTAAGCCAGGATGGCCGGACGGTTTCGTTAGCTGGCATCAAGTATAAGATACTACTATTCGGATATCTATAAGAGGAAAGTACAGAAAGTGAAATTTACTGGGCATTAAAATCGACGTCCGCACAATGTTTCGATGCATAAACTCCATTGTCAAATACTCAATGTATATCATTTTTTAAACATTTTTCAAAAGGTCTGAATATTTATTTTAATTTGATGAAATTTTGTGTTAAAGACAGTTGAAAAATATATCGGCTTAACTTAAATAGTCGATGATACGGTTTTGTGAGACGATGTAATCAACCAGCTTGTCCACAGTTTACCACTCTACAAGCTCAAGATCTCGGTGAGAATAGTAAGGTAATGTTTTAGACGTGTTAAATTCTTTGTTCTTTTGGGTTAAGTAACATTTTCGTACCTAGAAATTCGTATATAAGCAAAGACTCTTATAAGCATTATACTTTGCTGAGACGTTTGTCTATATACCTCCCTGGTGTTAACGTGATGCTAATGAAGTACAAAAACAAATTACCATGGAGTCAAGAATTCTTTTACAATGTCCAACTTGTCAATGATCGGCAGGTCATAAGAGTCTATACCCCAGAAGGGGAATTCTTCCCAACCCGTAGTACGGCAATAATTACTCACAAAAATTTATAATAAATACGCTACATTACAAAAAGTTATATATAATACGCGGTACAATATTTATTATAATACGTAGCGACTGGGTCATATTTCATGAGATATTATACTTTAAACAATACAATATTCATGACAGTACAAGAAACAGCGAATAAGAGCATTCCCAACTAAATACGATAATAAATAATATTAAATAGATATACATAACGCAGAAATATGAACTTTTATATTACAAATATAATTAAGTCAAAATGCATTCATCTGTTTCCATAACCGTTTACCGCAATCATTCTCAGAAAAATTTTGAAGTCAAATAATTTGTTTGTAATACTTCTTCATCCATAACTTTTTGGGCTATACTTGGTGACACACTTAATACGTATAATATTATTTTGAATTTTCAAAATTGATGTTTCTTCTTTTTGACCAATAATACATTCCAGAAATGTTTTGGATACCCTGTTATAACATCACTCTCTCTTTTCTGTAGTCTGAAACAACTTCATTTCATCATCCAGTTCCTTCATTTTTTCAGTATTGTTGTTTTTAACAATATACTCTATTTGTTGGAATAGTCTCTTTATGATTAAATAAATCCTATGAAAATTGATTCTATTCTACTAATTACATTAACATTGCAGTTCAGTAATACTTACCTGTCCCATTATTTGTGTTGTACTAACTGGATACCCAGCGATCCCTGGGAATTCATTTAAATTGACCCCCTACAATATTTGATTCGACACTAACCTTTTCGTCAACACGTGGTTAAACTACAGTGAGAACGTTACATTTCTGAAAATTTACACTTTGACGCCTTTGATTGTCTGAGAGATGAATTTCATCATAATCTTCGAGATGATTCAGTATCTTAATCGAGTCAAGAAATCTACTGGTACCTTAAATAAACACATACATGCCACAAAATATAAAACAGACAATTGTATTTTTTATAAGGAAAAGATACTTGAACCATCTCTTTGGTTGATTAGTGTGAAATATTTATGTATATCTACAAAAAATAAAATTGGTATATTTCTTTTGTTTGGTTAACAGGCTACATGAGGGCAATCCTGAAACAGGAAACTTCTTTTTAATAGTACAGGAAGGGACTTGAGGGGAGATGTGGAAGGTAGAGCAAGGTAGCTAAGGGTTGGCTAGGGTCCCCGGGCTATATTTTAAGAATCCTACCCGCTGTTTCACCTAAAAGAGATGCAAGGAAAACTCTAGAAGACCTGGATCAGATAGGTTGGGCTATTGGGTACTATTCCCAAAAAACCTTCAGAATGACGGGAGATGAGCATTCTGTGGGATCGCCTTCTCCGTGTCTCTGCCAGATTCAGGAGGCAGTTGGCCGACTGATCAAATGGGAGCAGCGGACAACTCTTACCATATGCCCAAGGTACATACACCTAAAATAGGTGAAGGTACCTCGGCATGTGAGAACTTTGAAAATAAACAGAGTACGAAACATTCCCACATTTATTTTGGGGGGTGGGTTAACAGGCTAATTAACAGGGTAATTAAACAGGAAATTCCCCTTTAATAGCATGGGAAGGGAATTGAAAAGGGGGGATGCGGAAGGTCGAGTCAGGTGAGCCCCGCGGTAAATATCGGGAGAAATACCTGCGAGAGAAAACTATCACAAGCATCCCTTAATTTTCAAAAAGGATATGTGCAGTCCTGGCCTTTGTATAACGTTCCTCAATCAATTACTTATTGTTGTGATATTCAGTCCTAAGACTTGTTTAATGCAACCCTTCATGCTAACCTATCTTGAGCAAGCCTTTTAATTTCTTTATAACTAGCACACACAACATCCTCCCTAATCTGTTTAGCGTATTCCATCCTGGGCCTCCCTCTTCTGTTCTTACCCCACACACTTCCTTCTAATACTAATTTTACAATACCCTCGTGTCTTAAAACGTGGCCTTTTAATCTATACCTTCTCTTAGTGATAGGGAATTATAAAATATTTTCCATTGTTATTACTAATTAAAAAGTATTATTACTTAAATAAATTTATGCGTTATTTCACGCTTAACGGATGCATCTCATTTATGGCTTTTGGTCATTCTTTGTATTTTATGTATTCTCTTCGGTCGGATTAGGTTGAAATAATATATAATCCGAAGCGTGTGAAGCATGAAATAAAGCTTAAATATAACTAATATTTTATATAAGTAATCATACTTGTTAATTGTTTTTCGCGATCGCCGTCGACGCCGCCCCACGCAGTTTCTTGTGTGTTGCGTGTGTGCGGCGGCGGTAGCGACCGCGTTCGCGAAAAACTGTTAACAAGTACCATTACTGAAATAAAATGTTACTTATATCAAAGCAATATATCTCGCTTGACCGTCTACTGGAGGATATATTATATTCTGTTGGAAGGAAGGACCCTAAAACTTCGAAATATCGACAGAAACCTTCTCTGATCTGAACATTACAATATACTAAAATTTCATGGCAATCAGATGAATGTTACAGAACTAAGGGAGTAACAGACGTCATACAGCAGATGATTGAAGTGGACCTTTTTTTCCTGAAAAAGGAGGGGGGGGAGATCAACAGAAAATTTCTAAACACCAATCGGATGATTATACACGAAAATCGGATGATTATGTAGGAAAACAAAAAGGACAAAATTATAAGTCGCAGTTTATTTGTTTGAGCCACGGTATATAATACTAGGGTCCATTGTATTTATGAGCTTTTATTTATATATATTTTAAATGTAAATTGCAAATTTTTCACGAAAATTTCTATTTTCGTTTACTGTGCTAGAGTTTTGTATTTCTTCTACATGACTGTCTTCTTTAGTCTGTAGAGCTATTTTATACGACACCAAATTATCTAAAATATACAGGGCCAATGGTCCTAAAAGACTACACGTTCTCTTTGGTACAAATGTAACATTACACAAATAAGTTATTCTTCATCTTTCTTTATTACTCAGGCCTCCTGAAACAAATTAGATCAGCTAAGATTTCCTCTCGTGTAATAAAACGAATATTTATGGAGAATCTCTATAAATTCATAATTATTGTAATAATTGTAAATATTGTAATAATTGCTAGCCTTGGGATAGTGATGTCTTCATGATGTATAACTGGTAAAGGAATAATAATAGGTTTCCGGTTATCACGCAGGTATATTTATTTTTCATATTACGAGAATATTATGCAAGAATAATGCTTATGTGTTATCACCAGAACTTCATCCCACTCACTGAAGTAAACTTTCTACTTCCATAATAGATTTGTGTCAATGGGTCACGGAAGTGTATAGTACATATCGGTTGTAAATCAATACGTTTAATTGGTTTCCTATACTGTAAGTTGTTGATTCCTTGTTTTCATTAAGCATTCGCCATCATTCAAGATAAAAATAGTATTTTTATCATTATTACTCAGTATAGTTACATATATTCAAATTTTAAGCGATTTTCCCTGAAAGATTTTTTTGTAATTTATTTAATAAGTTCTGATTATGTTTACGTTATTTTATTAGCATCCTTTTGTTTGAGTAAATTGGCCAGAATAACAAAAACTAGAGCAGAGTGTAAATTAATGGTTTGGAAATAGTTGTGACAGTCTAACGCATTCACTTTGGATTACGAAAATATTCCGAACAAACAAATCACTATTTTATAAACTATACTACTTCAAACGGAAAATAAAACAGTAATGAAGTCTTAACTTAAGAGTGTTTGGCACGATCCTAACTTATCATAAAATAAATACAAAATAGAGAATACTAACAAAATCGTCTCTTTCATATCTAAACAAATGGATTACAGCTAACTTCGTATCGATAATTTTATAATTTATTGCATTCGAAATATTTTACCATAAACCTTAATGTCGCATTGTGCAGTTAGCTTTCAAACACATTGTCAACTAAACAATTATAATTCCGTTTAAAATAGTATAATTACTGGCGTTGTGTTAATTTTTTATGTCTTATTTCATAATAATTTTTTATAGTATTCAATTTCATATTTTTAAAATATGAACTCCATTTATTTTCAAACCAAACGTGTCCCATTTTCTTATATTAGTCTTTCTTGCTTTATTTTTCATTTCAGATTTTTTTTTGAATTATCTTACCTTAATATTCGAGTCATTTTGTGACATTTACCTCTCGAAGTGATTTATTTCTCATTAACTTCGTTATTAGTTTTATTTTCTTTCTCGTTCATATATAGTTGATTTACTCCATGAAGTTACTTTATACATTCAAGTAGACCAATTTATTTTATAACGAGCTTATTTCCAGTGAAAAGCAATCGTGGCGATAATATTAATTAATTTTTTTTGCTCAAGTTAAAGCATACTTGTAGAAATTAGAAATTTATTTTTCACAAATATACGTTAATGCTTTAGTACAATCCGCAAAGAATTGAAATTTGGAGATTGAAAATATATTCGAAATGAGTATTAAAATAGCATTTATTTTTAACAAATGAGTCTTAATTTACATAAGATTAGAATTATACAGCTTAAAATATAAATTTGTAGTAGAAAACTGTGAAGTACATGTTTTTTGTTTTGCGGGGAAAACCAATTCACAAATCGCATGAAATCAAAATCATTGCCACCTGACATTTGAACTAAGTTAATTTATATTGGTTCAGACCATAATTTCACCTTTTTTTTTTGTGTAAAAGACCGTTTAATTTTTGAGTTTTTGAGCAAGGAAATTAGGTCGCCTGTAACGTTTAGAGTTCGATCATTTCATATTTTAAAATTAAGAACTTTTAAATAGGATTAATTTTTATCAATAATTTTCTCTATCGTTGATAATGAAATGCACGATAACATCTTTATGTAACTAACACTCTTCATGGAGTAATGCAGGTTGCATACAATTACCATCGTCTCACTCAATCAGCTATCACTTTTAAATTTCTCGGTTTGTTATAATAGACTAGCTTGTACAATACAGGTTTAAACTTTTATTACATATACAGCGTGTTATTCTATGAAAAATTTGAAATATTATCTTCAGATTTCTCACCAACTGTCTTTCCTTAATATGCTCACAATTTGATGACATCTTTTTGACTACTCACTTGAGAGATCGTTGCCATAGCAACACAAATTACAAAGTGATTCGTGAAACACAAATTAAGTAACTGACTAAGAAATATGATAGCAAATGTATGGATGTTAATATTAAATATTCGGCATAAGTCTGTAATTAAACAAACATGAGATTAACCTAAGATAATATATTTGTAAACAAATTTTATTACGTTAACCATATTTATTTTATGATTCAAAAGAAAAAAGTGTTAACACTTGATTCTATGAGTAATTTTACAGAAAGCACTCGCACAATAACACGAGAGGTAGTATACACACAAACTGATGCATTAAGTCACATATTCTTATCAGACCAAACGGAATACATGTTTACAAACTTCATCTTGTGATGATTGAAGGATTGCTATATAGCATTGGACAGACACGAATACCTTTGCAAGCGTGCACTAAGTAACTGGAGCCTCGGAGTGCAAGAAAGTGAGTGCCATGAGCACGAGAAGTGATTATATCGCGACGCAGCAGTTGAACTCCTTGCCACCAGAGGCACAAGTGTAGCTGCAGCATCGATATCTGTAACACAAGTCCTCGAAGCAGCAAATTCGATCAATATGTTTGAACCCCAGTGACGCAGTCCACAGCTATAAATAAACGTCAACACAACTTTGCTAAAGTGGGTAGTGGGCGAGCTGCAAGACTGTATTTGAATATGTGATATTCTATATAATACTTATAATAAAAAAATACTATTGCACATGAAGAGAATGAAGTATTCCGACACCGAGCAACATCGCGACAACCTGCCTTACAGAAAAATTATTCTAGCTCCTATTATTGAAATACGCAGACTACCGTAATGATGCTATAATCTCTCACTGATATAAAGACTTAGGCCACAGAAATTGGTTTAAATGAAACAAAAGAATGAAAAATAAAAGAATAGTATATTACCACAAAATATTAAGAATAGATGAAAATTAGAAATTCATAAAAAAATGGTGAAAACATGAAGTAAGAAGGTGAACAGATGACAAAATTGATAGTAACAGTTGAAATGTTGAAAATTGCAAAGGAGAAAAGACACTAAATAACTATATTGCTTTGAGTGTGAGAAAATTGGGTCAAATTATAAGGAGATAAACACTTTTCGTTTATGTAAGCAGATCGGATCACATCAAAGCATAATCACGTTTAATAAGTGTTTATAGCTCAGCCCCTCAATAAATTAATAATTCAGCGAAAATAAAGTCAGTCGCGACTCCTGTTAAATAGTAGCTTGTTGTGAGATTCAAGTTGGCTTCTTTCTTACCATAAAACGTCAGTCACCTGGCCTTCGCCATGACATCATAACTGGCTCAATATCTTATTTTTGCCTTCATTTTAAAACTATGTTTTCATATTTTCCAAACACCATATGATTAATGACACATCAAATATAGATACAAATAAATGAGTCTGTACATAAAACACACAAATAAAAGAGAACAATTGTTAAAACTTAAATTAATCTTAATTATATGCAACTAAAAGTGCCTACTTAAAACATATCTATGGTTAGTTAGAATAGAAACTTCTCATAAAAATAATTAAAGTTACGTTTTCTTTCCGTAGACGATTGAGAGTTCTTGCGTGGAAAAATTGCGTAATACGTTTAATGGTTACACATGCATTATATATATGATATATCTATTACGTATATATTAAAATAAACATGTAATAATATAAGAGTTGATTATTAGTTCAAATATTCGGTTTCTCAAAAAATAATACCTAAATAAAATCAAGATCAAAACAAATTAAATAATTTCAGTAAAAATAAATTATTTTTATCTTTTATCTTTTCAACCAATTAGTACACGATATTTTGAAATAAGAGAGTATTATGTTGATAATGGAAAGGTTTAAGCGCTGAATTTTTCTTATTAGAAACCAGGACTTCCACTTAATGGATGATTTTAAAGATTGATCGCAGGACAGTGTGATTTCAGTTGTTACTATATTGTTTCCCGAAGAGCAGTAATTATTAATAAAATGAAACACAAGGAATGGTCAAAAGTCATAAATCGTGACTGAAATAAAACGTTCATTAAATTTATAAGTCATTACACGCAAAACAGACCAAATAGTTGGATCAACTACCTTATTCATTGTTTATGTAAAAAAAGAGAGCTCAAATTTTGTACGAGTGTATGCTCCGCATACAAATATAAACACGAGGAGCTATTTCAACCAAATTTTACACACCCGTTCTTTGAGACTCGGAAATCAACACTGTCTGGGTAAGACACGGGCACTACCCGTAGGGGCGGGGCTGGAGGGAGCGGAAATTTTTAAATATGTAAAATCGGCATATATTTCCGTCGAACATTTTGGGGTCAATTACTTTTACAGCGTTTTCCGTGACACTATTTGTATCCGTCCTAATGACATATCGAATAGGATACATTATGCGTACGACGACGGCGACGATGCTCGAGAGAAACAAAAACTATCATAACTTAAGAATAATGTGTGTTATATTTAAGCATCATCTGGTATCATCAACGTAGCGGACTCTGCCCTTTAAACTACGTACTTAACGATTAGAGTCTACTCAATGTCTTCTACATTTGTCTGGTCTGTGAAAACTTTACTCTCACTCTGCTGCTATAAACTGTTGGTTTTGTTCTTTTTAGTCTTCTCGTGCGGTGTTGATTTCCAGAATTTGTCAGGCCACTGTCTTGACGTGCCGGTGCTTCACAGCTTACCATTTTATTTATTTCTTAACGGTTGTAATACGGAGATGTCTGTGGACTTCGGTATATCGGATATAGCATAGAGCATTCTCTATGTTTCATAACACTTTACTCTGAAATTTTTGTATGCTTGTGTTGCAGGCACAGTCCCTAAATCTTGATAACGTAGAGCTTCGTTGCTTTCAAGATTTGATTTGAAAGCAATAGTTTGTAGGCGCTTGAAACCTGGGATTAGTCAATAGCAATGTCGATACTTAATTCGGTTCCTTTGTTTTAATATGTTCTTTACGCCTAAGTTGGCAGTCTAGTCATGCCTAGGTCCTTGGAGTTGTTCTTTTATCTTTATTCTCCATTGTTCGGCCCAGTCAACTGTTTCTGGGTGCATCTAGTATTGAGTAGTGAAATTTTGGCCTTTTCTCTACAATAACTATCATGGTGTCATCTGTATCCATGTAAATTACTTACAAATTTAGGAACTTGCTAGTATATAATGAGTAAAGGATGGGACCCACTTCACTACCTTGAGGTACCCCTCTTATCATCTCTTTCAGAATCGAGATTTCACCGTCTTGTTTAATTCTGAATAGTCTGTCTGTGATATATGATATTAATATCTCTGCATATTGCTTTGGAAGATTTTGTTTGGTTTATGTAGCAAGTCCATGTGCCATATTGTGTCGAAGGCTTGTGAAGCATCTACGATGACTGCTGAGCAGACTTGTCTTTCTTCCAATATTCGTACAATATCTTAGCACTTAATCTACTGTTGAGTGGTTTTGTCTCAATACTGTTGGAATTGTTTTTAAATAACTTTTTGGATTTATGACAGAGTGATGTCCGGATTTTTAATCTCATTCAAAATATTCGTGTCCATCTTTTCCTAGTTAGAAGCCTGAGACGATTCCTTATAATTCAAATCGTAATTAGTTTTCATTGTACATGTTTAAAATGTTGGTAATAAACGGTGTTCGAGATATTCGTTACATAAAAAACATTAACTACATTTTATGCTCAAATCATATTAAAAAATTTCATGGGGTAGGAATAGAAGAGGGAGGGAAATGATGGAATACGCTAAGCAGATTGTGAGGATGTTGGGTTTGCTAGTTATAAGGAAATGAAAAATATTGCGCAAGATAGGTTAGCACGAAGGGTTGCACCAAACCAGTTTTAGGACTGAATACCACAATAACAAAAAATTTCAGACAGAGAACTTGTTACCTGTGATATATGATAGGCATGACTAGACTGCCAACTTAGGCGTAAAGAACCTGCGTTATCGTTATTTTCTGTGTGTACAGTGTTCGAATAATGTAATGTAAACGAGAAATAAACAAAGGTTAACAATGAACAACACAAAATAATAATTTTGTTACCGACAGGACCGAAATAGTGTCCTTAGCGAGACTGAGCTCAATTTTGGAGGCCGAAATGGTGCAGTTGGTGCAGCGAGTCCGCAGAATCACAGCCTTGGATCACTGCCATTTGAGACAAAGAAATGTTCTCTGCAGATGCCAGCAACATATAAATTTTTTGTATTAGCGGGTGGAAGATCACTAGTGGTGTGCGTTGCTGCGTGTTCAGTACCGAGAGAGCAGCTATCACGGACATGGAGGATGTCTTCACGAACCAAAGGGGCAAATACCTTCAGAGGAAGGTATTCAGACGTAGGTAAACAATGCATTGCTTCCAAAACCTCCTAAAGGAAAGACATTACTTATTAAATGTCATATAACGTACAAAAACTCGATTATCTACCATTCTTTTCTCATTCTTTACTATCAATTTAACATTTTAAAAGTATTTGATCATCTTTCCCAAAGATGCTACCATTTGCTACTTTAGAACCTGTCGTCTATAAACGTCATAACAGATTCACATCTTCATAGCTGGCTTGGAAAGTATTGTAAAACGCTGTCAATATTTTATTAGAATCCTTATTCGATTTTAGCCATTAATTATTAATCAACTAAATCGTTTCAATAAGCGAGTACACTTCCCCGTACACGTCTAGTAAAACATTGAGACAACTGGAAAGGTCTACTCACCTGAAAAACTGAATAGAACTCCGTTTAATAAAATTTTATTATTCTGAGTTGGGCGTTGTAAAATTAGCGCTTGGATTGGTAAAGAATTAAATTAATCGACCTCCTCACACAAATGATCTGTTCAGTGCGACAGAACCGGGGCGTTAAAAGTCTTTCTTCAAGGACACAATTGTAACGTCACATACAAATACGAATTATGTTTGGGGACGTATCCTCTGGTAGACACGTGAAACTTTTCGTGTGGGTGTTGGAATTTAGATAGAATAACAAAAATTTAATTTTTTTTAAGGAAACATAATTTAAGGGTAATCCGCATTATAGCCACTTCGCTGTTAATAGAATAGGGTGAGGGTTGCAGTAAACGGGTTAAGACTGACAGACTACATGAGGGTCATACACGTGGCGACCTCTTTCCTTTAATAACATATAAAGCAATTTAATATTACAGGGGAAATATAAACTTTTTTTATGTAAATCGGTTTCTTTCTCTACTGCGATAGAGTTTAAAAACCGTACTGGCCGGGTTCTGGCGTTTCCCGGATACTTATTTATATTATCCCGGTACAGTGTTTAATTTGACAATAAATTTTTCCTCAACGCGTGACTAAACTCGGGAGGTTCACATTTTTTAACCTTTGCTCTTTCCACGCTCCTGCTCTATCTAAGCTTAAGGAACGTGAATTTCGTCATAACCGAAATGATGACTCGTACAGTACCTTATTTGAATCAAGAAATGAACTGCATCGGTAACGATACTATCAAACTTAGCGACCACGATAACTATTCATTCGACGATAGTAATGGCCGTTTTAGAATATTTTAAAAATTACTCGCCCGTTTAAGTGTTAGGGATGTTGTTTTACCCAAACAGCGTCTCTGTGTCGTAACATTTGTACGAATTTGGTATAAATTGCTCTTCGAGTCCATGTTTAGATGGGAAACCCACCCCACTCATAGGGGCTTGACTAAAACTTAATCCCTAATTGTGAATGTCAGAATTAAACTCGGTGACTTCCAGAATGTATGCACAATTTTTATGTAACAAGTCCCCACCATGTCTTCACGTATGGGTTTTTCCTTCGCCAACAGCATCGGGAGAAACACGTTCATCTCGAAAAATAATTTTTCAACACAAATATCGGTCGCTTTTGCGTATTTCTATATTTCTACCTTGCTTCCGAGAGTGGTAGTAGTGTCTCTGCAATGTACAAAATTTAATCGAAATTGCCCAATGCGGAAGATTGTACACACAATTTCTTTCTCCCTCTCCCACCCCACTCATAGGGGTTGAAATACAACTTATACACTTCAATAACCCCCGTTTAGGCATAAGGTTGTGTTGCTTTCCCTTTCTTTTCATGTAACGCTCACGTGTGTGTTTTTCTTCGATAAGAAATAGGTTTGAAATAATATATGGATGAAAATTACCAATCTCATTAATCACGAAAACATTTGATTGCCTTTAATATCAGCCATGTATGCATGTTTTAAATTTTCCAACTCCACCCGTATGAAAATTTTGGGAGGCTGTCAGAAACTTTTGCAGGCGTCCGTATAACAAACAATTCACCACTGCTTCATTGAAATCAGTTGGTTGGAATAAGAACGCATAAGGAACAAATAGACAAAGATAAATTCATTTATAAATATAGACCAACTATGCCCGTGACTTCGTTCGCGCGTAAATAGTTTTTTTATTTTGTCCTAAAAACGAAACTACAGAATTTTGACAAAGTTGAATTCATTGAATATATAAAACGTATGGTATCATTTATTTATGATCGCTTCAGGGCAAACCTTATAACTAGCAGTTGGCTTTCAACAGGTTCCGCTAACACACGTTTCGGAGCCAGTAAAAATGAGCAATTACTAAATAATGAAATTACCTGACGCTACAAATTGAACCAATTTACGTATACATCGTATCGACGATCCATGAAGTTTATTATTTCTCAGGGAGTTAGCTTTCTGCCAACAATAGGTTAATTACGGCGCGAATCCTAGATTTATAGATGCAGTGATCGCCCCCCCCCCTCTGTCATATAATAACACAGTAAGTGGAATGAATGGTCTTAGAACGCCTATTAGTTGGTTTTCACGCTGCCTTCGCGATTTATAAATATTTACATTATTATCTTTTGAATATATATTGAAATGAAATATGCACGAATATTTAAGTTAAATATCCTGTTTTTAAACCCTCAAATTTTCATTGAAATCCGTAGAGACGTTTCGGAACCTATTCGAGACAAACATACAGACAGACACTTCAATTTTATTTTTGGAATAGATTAGCCTGGCGCCCGGCGATTCCCCGTAGCTTCATACAGTATGTAATTCGACAGTAATCCCTTTGTCAACACGTGATTAAACCACAGCGGGCGTCACATTTTTAAAAATTTATCTATTCACACCCCCTACTCTATGAGAGCTAAATTTGACCATAAACACAACGAAGACTCAGAATCATATTCGAGTCAAGAAATCTACTGGTGCCTTAAATAACCGCATACACACAGTAAAATACTCAGAAACAGTCAATTATATTTATAAGGACGAGATGCTAGACCCAACTCCGGTCTGATTAGCATGAAATAATACATCTACGAAAAAGAAAATTGAGAGCCTGCTGCCCTAGTCTTTATATAATATTCCTGAATCATTCGCACTGAGACAAAACATTTTGCACATTTATTAACTAATTAAATGTATCATCAATTATATCAAATGCTAATAAAATTTAAGTATTGTTTAGGCCTGAAAGGGGGAAAGGAAAGAATCCAACTCTTTCAGAGATCGTCAGCAATGTTTTCTGAACTCAAGACTGCAATGAACCAAAATTTCATTTCAATTGAATCAATGGTATAGGAAGGCACAAGGGACAAGCATGCAATTTAAACTAAACTACAAACCAAACTTTCAGGACAGTCGGATGAATGGTACAGGAACACATACGGTCAAACCTTATAAGGCGCATTGCGTTCGAAAGACGCCCGGTTTGATTTCCTTTTATTTGTATAGATTACAAAACTTATCCTAATTATATATTATACGGTACTTCAAAGTTTATCGTGTTTGAGAAATAGACGACATGAGGGTCACCGAGGTAATGGCGTCTACCCTTAATAGCATAGGAATAGATAGAATGTGAACTTCTTTATTGTGCATGCATACGTTAAGTTAATCCACGGAGCATAATACACTTAATAACATAGGAAACAATTTGAAGAGGTTACGTAGTGCCCAGTCTACAGTTTCGTCTAAAACTGATGAAGGGCAAACCCTAAATAATCTGAATCAGGTTCCACGCACTTCTGATAACGGCTGAAGAGGTTGTTTTGTGTAAGCTGCATTCTCTTTTCCATGCCTCGACAAGTTCAGGAGACCGACTGTTCCAATAAGAACAGCAGACAACTTATTATATGCCCAAGATCTACGACGCCGGACCATACACTTTTCAAAACAGACCGAGGTACTTCCCTGAAGGTAGCCTCCTTAACCTCCCTGTTAGAAACAAAATAGGAAAGTATATTGTCCGATTGCAACTAACGTTCAGAATATTTAAAATTCAGTTCCTAAATATTTGTTTTTGAAAACAGACTGCCTGCTGGTCATCCACATTGTATCCTCTCTCCATTAATACCACAGGGAGGAATAGATATGTATTTATTTATCAACAACGAAAGATATTGATAGTAATGTGTAACGATCGCAGCTCTATTTGCCGTAGTCGTAGTTGGCTGCTACGTGGCAGGCAGTACCTGACGTATGCTACTTGCCGTTATAATCGTTTTCATTCCGCGACCCGTCGCATTACTGACTGATTTCTTTGGTGATTCACATCTAAATAGCGCTATGGATTAAGTTTATAACAGGTAGGGGCATAACACCGGCCGACCATCCTGGAACATAGATATTCCTTCCCCACAGTAGCAGCTAGCGGTAGAAGCTTGTTCCTTCCGTTGTTGCTCCCATGTATTCGCACGCCATGAAGCTAATGTATCTCTCTCTCTTACAGGCGACGGCGAGGTCCTAGGCGACAGACTCAAAAGACAAGCCATTTTAGATGAAAAAATTAAGAAATTCTTAGCGGTGAGAAAAAAAATTAAATTCCCTCACCTAAAACTGCTGATTAAATGATGTGTGTTTTCCAGCTGATGTTTTTGTGCTCTGATTTTTGCATGATTCTTCTCCAGGAAACAGCTCCCTTTATTAACCCTGTGTTAGTAACGGGAGCACGAGTAGAGTCTTCCAACTACGTGGAAACGATGTTTCTTTCCAGGAACTACTTCACGCTAGAGTAGATATGTCTGTTTGCGGTTTTGAGAAATAAGGCATATTTTTTTGTGTGGCCGTTTGCATACTGACTAGTTTTTTTTCTGTAATTGCCTTGTGTGTTTCTTTGTAGCTGTGGATGTGTTCTCTTCGACGTTATTTTAATAATGTGCTGATGACTTCCTCCCCGCTCCTGCCCGTTTTTCGTTTCTTTTTTTGTTTCTTACTGTGACACGTTTATTAGGGAAAGTAGAAAACTGTGAGACGCGTGTGCACAACCACAGCAATGGCGCTAGGCTCAGGGGCGAGGGTAAAGAGCTGGAGAGGTTCCCGCGCGACCTGGGCTACTTCGCCTACCGCGACCGCCTCGTGAAGGAGTGGGAGGACGTCGACGCCGACAGCCGGCGCTTCACCGAGCGCAGAAAGAAGACCGTGCGCTTCGACCACGCGCAGCGCCAGAGCTCGCAGGAGTCGCAGACCAAGGACTCGGGCATCGACACCAGCAGCACCTTCACCTCCAGCGAGGACTCGAACCGCGGGGAGGGGCCCAAGGTAACGCTATGCTTTTATCTCGCATTTATCTTGTATCTAGCCCGCTCCCCTCTGCCCCTGAATAAACATCGCAATACGTACAGATCAAATTCGACTCAATAAAACTCTGCAGCTTTTCATTTCTTTTGGAGGAAGACGTACACTACCATGAATACCAACCGCTTCCATCTTTACATATTACCACGAAGAAGTTCGAAGGCTGGCCTTCACACATGCTCTCATTCTAATTAGTAATTGCACTTTTGTCGTATTTAATTCACTGTAATATTTTATTGAGTGTCATATTCCTAGATTTGGAGAAGAGTAAACTAAATCATAGCCCAAATAGCGCACGTGGAACAGTATCAAAACAATTTAAGTTATCCATAATAACATAAATAATAAACACAAAATCAAAGAAACTGTTTCAAATAAATATAGGTCAAGGTCCTTAATGGACCGTAGAGCCATGGAGTTAGTTAGTTAGTTATAGTAACTCCATATCACAACTCAATGCTAAAATAGATATTTTTTCTCGGAAGCCGTTATATACACAGCCCTGAAACTTTAATTGATAATTTTTAACCTAAAGGTATGTGTGTTGAAGCACAATAAATGATTTGAATTATATCGAATAAATTTACGACCAAATACATGCAAAGTTTTTATTTAGTCTAACCAACGTATGGTCATCGGGTAATAAAATGAATATAATAATTAATGACCCATATGGCAGATAATCACACTACCAAGTTTTAATCAGAATTTAGAAATTAATAATATACGTTTCGACCAACACTCGTTGTCCTTGTCTTCACTCTAGAGAGACTGAAATTATATTAAAAAGATACGAAGAATTAACGACCCATTAAAAAGACTAAGTCTGTTGTACGGGTCGTTAATTTTTCATATCTTTTTCTTTTTCACAGACGTTAATTGTTCCAATAATGAAACAATATAAACCCTTTCGCGGACAGAACTGCATATGCAGTCAATTTTACATTGATAAATAGGGACATGTCTGCATATTGTCCGCGAAAGGGTTAATCAAAAAATGTACAACAACAAAGAATAACCCAAAGATGTGATTGACGAAGCCTGTTTAACAAAACAATCATACGATTAATTTAATTGAGAAGTATATTGTTTTATATTAACAGAAAATTTATTACATTTAGTATGTAGCATTTCAGAAATGAACCTCTTCTATAATTTATGCCCTTATCTAAAATATCAGTATCATCAGAATTAAACGAACAATAATTTTGTTAATACTGTTATTTCAGATAATAAAATAAATTTTAAGAGGTTAATATTAAATCCATTTTTTTGTTACTTTAAAACAAGATATTTATCATGGTTTTGATGGTTTGTCAAATAGTCTTCCTCAAGTTCAATGTCTTGACCTTGGTCTTCGTTAATCATATCTTTGGGTTATTCTTTGTCTTTTTACTATCTTTGTTATTATTTCAGTCTGTCTCAAGTAATGACAAGGACTACAATTGTTAGTCGAAATGTCAATTATTAATTTCTAAAGTCTCGTTAAATTTTTCCTAGTTATTGTTTATAATACGAGTCCTTAATTATTAGTGTATTTATATTTTATACAGACGTTAATTGATCTTATACTTATAAGGTAATGTTCCTACAAAAATTGAGCAAAAAATAGAAAATTATAATTTAAGTTATTAAATTTTCAAAATATTATTTACTGTGGTAATAATAAATGATAATTACTATTTTGAAGTTTTGATGAATAGAGGAAGCAAAATTTATATCTATCTAAACTTGACTGCCTGCAAGGGTAGCTTCAACCGAAATGTCATGCAAGAATACATAAAAAAATGTAATATAGACTGATAAACCCAATAATGTGTAAAAGGAAATTATTGAAGTAAATTTACCGAGGGAGTCCCAAATATGCTGACGAAACGTCAGTTCAATTAAATAAAACATTTATCTATATATGGTCTTAAATTACTTCGATTTAATTATTTTGAAAAGCGGATGTAAATTTATTTCCCAATAATTGTAACAAATCATTTATTGTGCTTCATCACATATGCAGTGAAAATTTCAGTGATGTATCTATAACGGTTTCGGAGAAAGAGGTACTTAGCTTGGCAAGATACAACCGTCCGACTCCTCTTAGCCTATATATACAGAACGCGGTTCCTGTGCACTTGTGTGTTCTGGTATATTCGGCTTGGCAGTCGGGTCGTTAATTACTTATTTATCTAATACAAGCATTGACGAAATCACACAGAGATACAGAAAAAGTGAAAAATATTTACAAACAAACAATTTTAAATAATATTTTTCAATACACTTTATACTTTTTTTACGAATACTCTAATCAATACATTAACTGCTTTTATAATTTTATTTTGTTTCAATTATTTTAGTAACTGATTATACATCACCGTCCCTTCATTAATTGTTGGCTTCATAGAACCTACCGACTCTAATCCTAAGTTAAGCATTTCTTAGCCTGTTTTGTTTGGTACTGATATACTTCGTCATTCTTAGTTAATAGTTTCTTAAAATATCCTGGTAACTTCATTTTCCATGTTATAAAGTAGCATAGAACACATCTCAGAATATTTCTTAAATACTCCACCTCCATTAACATGCTCTGAATCCTGGTATAATTATTCCTATTTAACACTGTCCTCCTACCTTTTTCATATATAGATTGTAGTCTGTCGTTGGGCAAAAACGAAACAGTGGAAAAATACTTAAAATGTGATACAACAGCAAAATTACATAATATTTACTTTGACTTGGTATTTAATTGCTTTAACAAGTAGCTGTTTTGTGCTATTAAATTCAGGCTTGTCGATAACAAACTACAAGGTGCAAGAACTTAAGGTAAATACTGTTATAATTTTCTAGCGTCTTCAGTCACTTTTTTTAATGCGTAATCACTTTCCGGTAAAGTCATGATTGGCTTTGTGAATAAAGAAATAATCTTTAAACGAAAAATAATACAATTATGAGGTTTTGTAAATTGTAAGCCTGCGGTGGCTTCTGTATATCTACAATAAATGTTAACTGTTTATCAGAAGATACAATTTATAACTGTTAAGGAACGGAGACTATTGAAAATGCAAGAATTCAGCAGAATGCGAAAGCATTTCAGTGAGGTTTGTGAAGTTTTCACGAACTGCCGGCCCTGTTTTCACGTATACATATAGATTATTTGTAAATCATCCGCACATTAGGATAGCTTTACCCGTTTTTTTATTACAACGGGTCACTGCTCATATAATTCCGAATGCAGATATTCCACACAGGTCAAGTTCAGGCTATTATCCCTACGTAACTCTTCATCTTAGAATGCTTGAGACTCAATACTATTGAATTTTACCGGAAATACAGTATCGATACAAACAGTTTTAATCGCTTTCCCTCGGTCATCATACAGATGCAGAAATACGAGACAGCCTCAACGGCTGGGCTGAACCGAGTAGGTCCATCTCTAAAGAGCTTGTTGATTCCCCGAAAACGAATAGGATTAGTTTAACAAAACTTCGTTTTATAACTTGTACGGTCTGAATATACCACAGCCTGATTCTCAATCCTCTGTCTATATATCCAATCTCATCTACAACCCTTCGTAAATCTCTCTCTGTACTCGTCCTCAACCCTCAGGAAAATATTACATGTTCTTTACGTCAGATATACATTACATATAAATTACCAATGAGTTAAATTCCAAATACAATTAAAAAATGTATTTATGTAGGAGTAAAGATTTTGTATTCATATTTATGTGAAATGACGGAAATAGACTTAAGTTTCCAAAAGCTAAAAAATGTTTTCATAATATCATTCCGAGAATGGAGTCGTGGAAACATATCTTTGAGTGTGAAACCCTTACTGGTATGGTGTTATTAGTACTCATCTACAGAGACTCCTACCTTAATTTTAAATGAGAAGGAGAGTCGCATATATCTCAATTTTCCAATTTAGCCTTGGTAAAAGCCGGTTGTTACAGATTTCTTGACGAGTTGTATTCGATTCAGAAAGCTGTGCTGAGATTCAAAACTGCCTAGTCGGAGAAATGCTTATGACATCGAGAGAATGATCCAACATGAAGACCAACAAATTAGTCCTTCTCTTTCTTGGAACCGTAGGTCGTCGCCCCTCCCTTTATGTGTTTTATTTCTCACGCCATTTCATGGCCTTTTTTAAATTCCTTTTAACTGCACCTTATTCACGTCATTTATAGAATTTCACCTTCCGCGTCTACTTCTTGAACAGTATTTTTCCTAATTCAATTTCAAGTCTATTATCAGCAAGTAGGCTGCACTGGTCAACCCGCTGATGCACGTTTAAGAACAATGACTATTGTTTTTTTTCCGGTATGAACAGAATAGCAATAAGTGTAATGGTGTGTTAATGATTGAAATTAGTAAATTGATCATTAAATTTTCATGCATTCCGTTAACGTATATATATATATATATATATATATATATATATATATTGCCTATTCATTTCTTGATTATTCGCAGTATTCGACTGCCAATTAATTCCTGTGTGTAACACTTTCATTAAAGTTTGGAGAAAATTAAAATTGCTAATACAAACACATCCCTTTTATCATAAATTCACTATACCGTTTTCCCCAATCTCAAAATTTGGTTACTTTTCGAGCATCTTTAGGTGTTTCTTCATAAAGGATCACAATTGCGAATATGATCGATTCCTGGTTTATGACAAGTAATTATTCTAGAATTTCAACGACTAATTGAATAACGAAAAACAAGGCTAAACAATACAGTGGTACCTTATTTTCAGAATTTAGATTTAAGGTAAAACAACATTTTCAAATAAAAGTTTTAAATTGGTTGTATAAACTTCGTATTTAACTGTCAATATTGATTTTAAAACATAGCCTCTTTTGTTAATCTTCCGTAAAATTGTATTTGTACATTACATATTTTAAAATACAAAATTATTGTGTAAATAGATAATCCACTTTAATTTTTCTTTTGTTGCTTTAAGATAGATTTTACAGGATTCAAATTGCGCTTAAGGAAAGCAGTCACGCTCCGAGCCCTGATATTTCCACTCTTGTCTATATTATGATGAACGGCGCGGATTTACGTATAGACCCAATGTAGTTAACTTTTGGTGCTTTTGACGGTGAGAGGGGATAAGGATTGGAACGAACGCTTAAAACAAAATAAACGTTTCGTTGCAAGCTTAGTATCTTTCTCAAATGGCTATTTGACGTTTTCAAATCAAATAAACTATTCCATTTATGAATATTGGACATTCTTTCTGTCTTATTTCCTTATTTCCTTTTATTCCAAATTTGCAAAATGATTTTCCCCAATCTCAAAATTCTTTACGTGTTTTTTTCCTCAACGTTGGCAATAGCAAACGATATGCTCGATTATTAAGCAATCAAGTTATCATAAGGAAGTATATTAGAATTTTGAAGGACCATTTTTTCCTCTTCTGAAATATGAAATGTCTGGTGGGTAGGAATTTCACACTTTTCGAGAAACATGTACTTCTCTCTGACAATTTATTCTTGAAAATTAACAACCCGGCACTTATGATACTTTCTTCCAACTTGTTAGTTACAGCTTTATGTTTCACCTAGAGCGTAATTTTAGTCAATAATTTTTCAGCTTCTCAAGCTATAAAACATATCTAAAATCTTTAACAATTGCAAATTTTCTCAACTGAACAGTCATCTGGAATAACTTTTTTTTATAGTTTTGTTTGTAACTGACCTATTTTTGGCTCTGTGGTACGGAAACATTAAATCCATACACTTTCTTTACTAATGGAGTACACTTATTTCTTGTGCGTGACCCTCATGTCTCATAACCTTCTCTTGATCAAGGTTCTCCATATTGTCCTCTCTTCTTTTATACTGCTTAGAAATTCCTGGCCAGTTACTCTATCGACCCATTTGATTTTCAGCAGTCTTCTGTAACACATTTCAAAAGCCTATATTATTTTCCTTTCTGAAACTCATACGGTCTACATTTCGCACGCATATAACGCCACACTCCATACCTACATTTTTAGTACTGATTTACTAATATTCATACTTATGTTAGGCATAAGTAAATTTCGGCCATCAGATTTTTATGTCTACTATACTTCTACCATCCCTAGTTATTATGCTGCCCATGTAGCCGAATTCTTTAACATCCTTAAAAAAATCCCTTCCTAATCTAACACCCTTTGCTATTCCACTATTACCCATACTCCATCATCCTGATTTTCCTCTATTAATCCTCATGTTGTGTTCTTTCTCCAGGACCACGTTCATGCCATTTATTATGGTTTCCAAGTCTTCTTCTGCCTACCCTAATACTACAATATCGTAGGCAAAGCGTAGGGTTTTTATTTCTTCTCCTTGCAGTATGACTCATTTCCTATATTCCGTTTTAACGTCTTCATTGCCTGTTCTATATATACGTTAAACAGCATGGGCCCGTTTCGTACTCCTTTCTTGATTTCTGCTTTCTTTTCTTAATATTCAATTCTAATTACAGATGACTGCCTTCTGTAGAGGTTATTTATAAGTCTTCTTTCTCGATATTTTATTACTGTGTTCTTTAACATCCTTAATAGTGTGTTCCAGTTCATATTACAAGCGCTTCTTCTAAATCTACAAAACGTATGAATCGTTCCACTATTTTATTGGTAGTTGGTTCTATAGTTACTGGGTTTTAGATGTTAATTTTTCGGAATTATTTCGAAATTGGTAAAGAGCGGTCGCCCCAAGTGCAGGGTTTTTATTTCTTCTAGTTGCAGTACCATTTGTTTTCCATATTCTATTTTAACTTTCTACATCGCCTGTTCTATATCAAAGTTAATGAGTATTGGTGACAGACTGCATCCTTGTCTTCTTCCTTTCTTTTCTTGCATTCCTATTCTTCGTACTGCTAACTGGCTTCTGTTGAGGTTATCGATAACTCTCCTTTCTCGATATTTTATTCCTGTCATCTTCAAAATCCTACGTAGTGTGTTACAGTGTTATCAAAGGCCATGAACGTAAATCAGTTTTTTCTTATTCTGTCTACGAAAATTAGTCGCAGATTCAATATTGTTTCTCTTGATAACATAGTTACCATATGTGCCTTGTAGTTACTGAAATGAGACTGCAAATTCGTAGATTAATCAAGCTCATTGAATATCTCAAAAACACTCTTAAACCCATTTTGCATTGTAACAAATCCTTTCTCTTCGAAGGGCAGTATAAAACAATTCATTTATATTGTGCCACTTATAGTTTTTTTGAAGATCGTTGATTTCAGAACATACAACACAAGCAACAATATGATTTACACTTTCCTTCTAATTTTCAAAACTTTTATCTGTGAGAGAGAAAGCTTTCAAACTACAAGTTTAAAAATTACCTTTATTTTGTTTTACTCGCACATTATTTTGGGTTTATAGATATTTCCGTTCTTTCGATTTACATAACACTGTTGGTTTTCCTTCTCCCTCATTTAATGTTATAATTTTTTATCATTTTATTAACACAACCTAATTATATAATTAAATAAACAATGCGAGATGCAAGTAGCAAATAATTGAATTTTGACAGTGAACTTTGAAAATTAGAAATGAAAAAACTGAAACAGAAGGGGGAGATAATTTTGATAAACAGGAAAGCTTTAGTTTATGTATTTATGAAGAGCAGGGGTCGCCAAACAATAGCTCGCAGAGAGAGTAAGGAGTCGCCATTACGGTCAATTACCAAATTTCTTCATTTTTCTTTTTTGTCCGTATCAAGGTGTTTATTGAAACAACAATAGATATATGCATTGTTTACTATTTTGGTTTTATTACAGATAGGTATCGTATACAAATAACTAATGATTTATCTGTTTGCCCAAAATCGCACAGTGTAGTTACACAATATCTGCATTCAGCTACATAGCAAGCTTAAACACCGACGATTGCTGCAGTGTTTATAGTCAAATGTGTCTTCTACTGTGTATTACCGCAACAACAATAGCTCTGTAGTTCCCCGACGAACGTGGTGTGGGGGGAGGGGGGTTTCTAACAATCGAAATGGAAAATCCCCGCTACATTTACATCGCCACGTACTGCAGTCTGTATTGCGTAGTCGAGCAGTGAACTTATTTGGTAATAATATATATATATATATAATATATATATATATTAAAACGTTACAGTGTGACAGTCATGGCTGGTGTTCATAAATCGCTAAAAGTGTATCACTTTTATTCTGACTGGGAAGAGAGCAATGGGTAATGTGTTAGTGTGTCGAACGACACTACAAAACTAATACGCACCGGTTGAGAAGTCATTTCCACAGTAATCCCATTTGAGGAGAAACAAGGTGAGAATTAAAATCCCAATTACTAACAACAATTAGTCAAAATAATGCATAGCAAGGAAAGCTTCATATCGGATTTCCAATAAAGGAAACCACTTCAATGCGGCAAATGATAAAAAAGGAGCATTTTGGAAACCGTGTTTCATAAAAGTGAAATTATTACGGCAGTATAATCCATGCAGCTTTCTACAAATATGATGACTACAAATTGATGAATCCACATAGCAGATACTGCACAGCTGGTCAAAACGATTTTAAGCGATCTTTCAAGAAAAACAATTCGGCTGAAGACCCACACAATAGGACAAGACATTTCCCTATAGACAAGGTCGTAGATTTGGTTAATGACTGTGTGTTGGTGGCGAAAAAGGACTTGTAGCACTGCAGAGCAAAGACAGCTTCTTTTCTCGGTTTTTACATTACCACCGTGTGATTTGTCTTTATAGGAAATTTATGAAAATTAATGACGTTATGAAACGTGCCATTCAAATCGTGAATAATGTAGCCAAATTCGCCAGCCCCTTATTTAGGTATTTGATTCCGAAACACTCCAAAATATATAGAAATTCAAAGTAACTAATATACGGGGTTCAAATTTTTAGTTTAGATTACAAGTTAATGTTATTTATTTTATAGCTTTGCCGCCGGGGGCGGGTCGCTCCAACCTCCCCGGCCAGATTGCGCCTTGGGAGTCCAAAGAGGCTGTTCAAGATGCTTACTCACGAGGTGGGCTGTCAGTAGGGCGAATTCCTCCAACATGGCTTAGTAGGGGATCGGAATCGAGTTCGAAAACGTTTTCATGACCTGCTTCTTTAAGGATATAGGAGGCCCTTACCCTGAACTGGAAGATCCAGAGATGCTTCATTTTTAGTAAACATAACCTGACTGTACTAAATTGCAGGGGAGTCAATTGAGCAAGTGGAAATGAGATCACTTTTAAAATCATTTATCGCTATTTGGAGTTTTGGGAGTCAAATTTAAGTAATGGAGACGTCAAACATTTTCCTACACGTTGAAAAAGTATATTGAAAAATACAGCAGTTTACAATCCTTTTAGACCAGAAAGGTGCTAGAAATTATATCCAATTTAAGAGAGAAATTTCAACTCCGCTTTTAGAACTTCAAAATAATTTCACTTCTAGTACTATATACTGCATCACCATTGTTGGAAGTGAGTATAGAAGACTTTTCTGTGTGTGATTGAATATTTTAACGAAGCTGAGTGAGTACTTGAACTTGATCTACAAGGACCAAATTTGGCCACTCTACCAAAAGAAATGTATTCAGCGTTGCCCCATGTGGGTCTGAGATCAACCTGCAAATCTGCATTTCCGAACATGAAATTCTTAAAAATACAAATACCAAGTCTGAATGACTGACAATCACCTCGAAAATTGAATGTCAATGGCAGTGACTAACAACTAAACCAACTTTTTTCAGAGAAGAAAAGCGATAATTCCAATTGAATACTATTTTAATTTTTGAATTTAATTTTAAGACATCTAGAATCTGAAGCAATAAGCAGGACGCAACAGTAAATTTTTGCAAAAAATAATTCAAAATAAAGAAGGTTTGTAGTATACAAAGTTTTATTAATTTTAAAAAGTATGTTGTCTCAAACCAACTTTTTGAGAATGGAAGGGGTGGAGGCGGAGGAGTAGCTCGCCAAGCACTTTCCAAATGAAAAAAGTAAATGCAAGGGCTGGTGATTTTGGCGACCCCTACTCTAGAGTTAAGATGGAATAAATTCTTATAAAGAAATATGAATAAGAGAATGAACATAGATTGTGGAAAAGTGGTTAGAAAGGAAGTGAGAAACATTGCATTAGAGAGATAGAATAAGATATATTTAAGAAAATGATCTGAATGAAACAAAGTTATAAGAACAGATATGGTGAGTTATAATTCATTAGTAGAGTAACAGTGGTGTTAACCATCTTAGGCAGATTGAGGAAAAAACAACTGTAATAAATGTCAAAATATATAATAAAGTTACAAAATAGTGGTGAAGGATGGAATAAGAATTTCAATCTACATTTGAAAGAGAAGTATAAATGTAAGAATTAGAGAATTAAGGCAGGAGAGCAAAAATATTAGAGTGAAGAGGAGTGAGAGAGTTACAGGTAGTGGGGTCAGCATATTTCAGACGGTGCAGGGAAGGTGCAGAGGAAGTTTTGTTGATTCTAGGAAGTTTTATTGGACACAAATGAATCTCAGCAATGTTGTAATACAGCTCTACATGCATACTAAATTGCAGTGATAATTGTATAAACACACCATCCTTAATACGCAAAGTGGTTACATATAAATACATATTAACAAATTCTCATTTAATCTACCACATGCAGTTGTGAATAATAATAGCCTTCCTGAGTTTTAAAACAAATGCAAAACTTATCTAATCCCCATCTGTTTTTTCACATGACTATTCTTCATACAAACTATTGAATGCAGCATGTATTTTCTTTCTCAGTAATAATAGTACAGATATGTTATACTGCTGGTAAATAGTACAAAATTTGTTAGAGAAAATTTTTAAACTGTCTTGGACAAAATTAAAATTAGTATTGTAGTAATTTTTCACTTCAATAACCACTTAATTACACATTTCACATGCACCATTTGATTAGAATTTGAAATAATACTTCAAAGTATTTAATTCACCTATTTTATATATATTGTCAACTGCATGCCTTTCAAAGAGATTCTTTTAAAAACATAATAAATGCTTGTTCATGGCAATTTTTTTTACACGTGATCAAATAATTCAAGTTAATTCATTGAATAATACAGAAGCAATAAAACCTAGAAACCTGCTTAAATTTTAAGACAATAACATGTGTTGTTATTGATTTGTATGCATGAATATCAAATGGGTTTGTAAGTAAAATAATAAATTTGTTAAAACTGTTACTGAAGTGAATATAAAATTACACTTAAATAACACTATAACAGTTTCCACTGGATCAATGATCCATTAAGCCTCCAACAATTACAAATGCGTATATATATATATATATATATTAATAAGAATAAGAAATATGTATGGATATTTTGTTGCTTATCTGAAGTGTAAACCGTGCAATCACAATGTTGATGGAGGCAACCGTCCACTTCATCATAACATTGAACATGTCAAGTGATGGCCAGCCGATGACTGAGCAGTCAAAATTTCTGTGTGAACAGCCACCAATTTTCTCTCTTAATGAAGGTTAGGGTAGAGGCCAAGAATTCATGGGGACTGGGGAGATGCACACAAACAACCACCTATAAGCACACACACACATACAATATATATATATATATGGGATAAGTGTCACTTTCTATCCAATTATCAAATGCGTGACTTCGTCACTTATCCCATATATATATATTTAATTTATCCTTAACGGATGCTCCTAATTCTTCCATCCCTCTTCTCTATCCATCCTAACTTGAAAACCTAAGATATATAGACTGAGAATGTTCGGTTGGTCGTACTCGATGTGGTGGCGGAGTGGATAGACGCACGCCCCGGCTCTAGGGGTGATGCACTGTTGTTTCGTGCACCCAGGTTCGAGTCCTGGCCACATCGAATTTTTTCAGTCTTTCTTCCTTCTTCCATTCCCTTCTACGCTTGACGTATGTATTTCCTTGTGCATGATTCCATGCCGTACATATGATTTAAAGAGCGAATTTCCTGCCTTTCTCCCAAATATTTCTATCTTTCTTTCTATCCATATATATATATATATATATATATATATATATATATATACATATATATATATATATATATATACTGTACATCCACATCTTAACACATACACACTAAAATGGGTACATATGTACTCATGAAATTATGGGCCGTCAGTTTGGGGGGGAGGGGAAGGAAGGTTTCTATCTAGAGGATGTTGAGTCCAGTGCAAGATCTGTTGGAAGGAAAATCCTATAGACATAGCTCAGCTTCTGAAGACTAGGTGGGGGGGGGGGGGAGTACAATTTTGAGGAGGGTTTGTGTGAAGCACTGGTTGAAATTATTAATGTTGGGGCTCCGGGCATGGGCAGCTATGGGGAATTGGGGTTTTTAAAGTTTCATTGTGTTGAGGTGGTTGGCAATTCATTTGGAGGGACGGATCTCTTTGTCTGGCCAATGTAAAAGGCTGTGAATAGTGTGCAGTTGATTCTGTAGGTTGTATGGAGGAGAGGCAGGTTAAATTTTCTTTACTTTTATAGATTGTGTTCTTGGTAGGAGTCTGGAAGGTTGGGATAGGTGGAAGTATAGGGTAGATATGGCACAGGTGTGTTCTACCGCTAGGTTTTCAGTCTCTTGCATGGGTGAGGGTTGTTTCTTAGGTTGAACCAGTATGTCCTGGAGGTTGGGTGGGCACCTAAAGGCAATCCTTGTACAGTTGGACACTATGGTGGGGAGAATGGTTTTGATTTCTGGGTTGGATTGCAGTCCAGTGTAGGCCAGGTAAAGAAAAGAGTTGAGTTTACTTATTCTGGAAAAATAGATTGATGTTAGGTGCAGACTACATTCTGTTAGTTGGTCTGTGGTGTATTTGGCTATTTATTTAGTGGAAAGGGCCTGGGTTAATTGTTTATGAAGGTAGTCTGTGAGGTAGTTCATGTCGTACAATGCATTGAAGATACGGTTGGTGTACAACAGAACAGAAGTTTATACTTTATGAGAGGTAACATTTGATGTGTTCAGGGTGGCAACTGGAAAAGTGAAGGTAATGTTGGGTATCAGTGGGATTTATGTGGACAAAGATTGTTATTAAGCCAATTTAGGTGTTTGACAATGTCCAGGACAGTAATGTTGATGGGGAAGTAGTTCCAAGTGAAGGGAATTTAGTGTTAAAGTTGTTTAGAATAGTGCCCATAGCAGTGTCAGCTTTGCTCCATCTATGAGAACTCTACTTCCAACACATCATGCAGTCAAGACAAATCCCTGGACTCAACATCTTCTAGATAGTAACCTTCCTACACCCCACCACCTTCCCCCAACTGCCCACCCATAATTGCACTACTTACCCAACACATGTTTACCCATTTTAGTACATTGTATTAACATGTATATATATATATATATATATATAAGTCAGAGAATGATGTCGGGTTAATTAAAAACAATTTTAATAAGGACAGGAACAAGACAGGAAATTGGTGGCTTACCTGAAGTATACAGATGACAGGCACCATGTAGGGTTTCAAATTTTCATCGACGGCTGGTCATCACTCTGGTTGTTTTCTTAATACTGTGATGAAGGTGGCAAGGCCTCCAAAAATTATTTAACATATCCATCATATATATATATATATTTGTTTGTGTATGTGTGCATCTCCTCAGCCCCAATCAATTCTTTGTCTCCTCGCTGACCTATGCTGAGAGAGAGTGCTATTCCTAATCCTATGATGAAGGAGGTGGTTGCCTCTGAAAAGTGATCGCCCTGCACGCATCATGGTCATTGCCAGCTTTACACTTCAGATAAGCCACCAAGCTTCTATCCCTCTTTCCTGAGTTTAAGAATGGAAACAATGGTAGAAAATTATAAATTCAATTATTAAATTCTTGGCTCTACTTTATCATATTCTCAAATAATACAATAATCCCCATAACCTGAATTTAAGTACTTGTTTTCATTGTGTTTTTTATGTTAGACTGAAGAAGATAATGTTTAAATAAACCTGGAATGTTTAAGATATTAGTACATAGTCAGTAATTTATCAAAATTGTTTGACAACAAAGAATATACTCCAGAACTTAATTGAAAAAAATGTTATTGATACTCCACATTGCCATGCCCTAAAATAGTCTAGTATAGCTTTTAGTTTTATATGATAAATGTTTTTTGAAAGAATTGTCATTGCTGTCTTTCAAAATAATAATATATTAGCTGTATATATTCTTCTTTAGTTGCAAATATAAGATCAAGAACCTGTTAAATTTTATTTTATGAGAGAGCCAATAATGAAGAACATAGATACAAATGGAGTACATTGAATTATATTATGTATCCATCAGAAAAAAGATCCTATTGAATTAAGGAAGTTTTCTATTTTCCCATATATTGTACTTTCCAGAGGTACAAGGTTTTGTTTTAGTATCCTTTATTTATAATGAAATTGAAATATAATTTGCATTAGATTATATTCCCTGCATTCTTGTATGTTTGCTCCTTGCTTGTGAATGTATGTGTTGGGTATGATTTCTATGTAGACAATATTTAGGTATTTATTATGTTCAAATATTTGTGTTTGGAGATATGCTTGAAAAGCATGACATGTGAATGTACAAAAACTATATATAATGTATTGTAAGGTAGAAATATATATTGTAGCTTACCTGAATGTCAAAGATGTATTTACAATGTTTTTTGGGTGTTATCTAATTTTTTTACTGATTGAAAGTAACACATGGAAGAACCTAAAAAATGGAGACCCTGATCTTTCCTATGGACATTTTTAAACAAATATAAATTATAGGAAACCATCACATAATGTATGCAAACAGACATAAAATAGTGCACAAGCTCAAAATTATTAAAGGTTGATACAGGTCTTATCATAGCAAAATATTGAAACAATTTGAAAAAAATATTTTATATCACAATGGTGACCTAAAAATGATAATTAATGTAAGCCACCATCTTTCTAACTAACTCTCTTTCCTGTCCTTATCAATATATATGAGATAGGAAATGACATTGTCATGTTTATTAAAACAATTAATGGGGAAAGGACAGAGAGATAGAAAGAAGATGACTTACCTGAGGTTCATAGATGGTAGACACCTTGTGAGGTTTAGAGAACTTGAATTTTCGGAGGCACCGCCCCCTTCATCAGAAAGTTAGGAAGACATTTCCAGTGATCGGCTAGCCTACGACTGAGCAGCCAAAATTTGCTGCTCTGCTAACGTAGGTCGTAAACAATTGACCCCACCAGGTCACCAACTTTCTCTCTCAATAAGGGTCTGGGAAGAGGCAAGGACTTGATGGGGGTTGGGGAGATGCATACTAACACCCCCATCTTGACACACATTCATTCAAACACATCCACCCTTAGGGGTGTCAATATTTAAATATTGATACACACTCTCATACATACATACAACCACCATTCAAACAAAAGGCAAGGTATACACACACACACAGAAGGTTTTATTGTATGTACAATTCCAATGGACTCGTGCTTTGGAGGGGGGGGGGGAAGGTTGGAGATAAAGAGTTATAGGATATTGAGTCCAGGGCTTTGTCTTGACTGTAGGACATGCTGGAATGAAAGTTCCCACAGACTAACCTAACCCACCTGTCCAAGGGTTGCCTTTAGGCGCCCACCCAACCTCCGTAATATCCTGGTCAGACCCTACAAACCCCACACCCCCAACCCCCCACCCACAATTGGTTGCAGACCGTGTGACAGAAACAGATGCCATGTCTGCCCAATACTCCCACCTACCACGACCTTCCAGAGCCCCACCAACAGCACTACCTACAAAATTAAGGAAAACATAACCTGTCTGTCCTCCCACACTATCTACAAAATAAACTGCACACTCTGCCCAGCCTTTTACATCGGTCAGACAAAGAGACCCCTCCCCAAACGGATTGCCAACCACCGCAGCACAGTAAAACTCCTCAAAACCCAATTCCCCATAGCCGCCCATGCCCATAGCCACAACACCAACAACTTCAACCAGTGCTTCACACTGACCCCCCTCAAAGCCCTACCTCCCGACTCATCAGAAGCTGAACTCCATCTGTGGGAACTTTCATTCCAGCATGTCCTACAGTCAAGACAAAGCCCTGGACTCAATATCCTATAACTCTTTATCTCCAACCTTCCCCCCCCCCCCTCCAAAGCACGAGTCCATTGGAATTGTACATACAATAAAACCTTCTGTGTGTGTGTGTATACCTTGCCTTTTGTTTGAATGGTGGTTGTATGTATGTATGTATGTATGAGAGTGTGTATCAATATTTAAATATTGACACCCCTAAGGGTGGATGTGTTTGAATGAATGTGTGTCAAGATGGGGGTGTTAGTATGCATCTCCCCAACCCCCATCAAGTCCTTGCCTCTTCCCAGACCCTTATTGAGAGAGAAAGTTGGTGACCTGGTGGGGTCAATTGTTTACGACCTAAGTGGCTGCTCAGTCGTTGGCTAGCCGATCACTGGAAATGTCTTCCTAACTTTCTGATGAAGGGGGCGGTGCCTCCGAAAATTCAAGTTCTCTAAACCTCACAAGGTGTCTACCATCTATGAACCTCAGGTAAGTCATCTTCTTTCTATCTCTCTGTCCTTTCCCCATTAATTGTTTTAATAAACATGACAATGTCATTTCCTATCTCATGATGGCAAAGCAAGCCATCAAAACATCACTGTTAAAATCTTTGACCCGGTTGGAAACCCGAGAAGAATTTATACATGCCATTCACCGGGAAAGACCTCGTACTTTAATATATATAATTGAAATATTGATTTAGAAAGGAAAGAGAGAAACATAGTGGCTGTCCTGAAATTGCAGCTTTGAGTTGTCATTCTGGACAGGAAATAATTCTTCAATTTTGCAGATGTCTCAGCCTCATTCTTCACAAGAAAAGTAGTGACAGTCTAATATAAAAACATTTAGTAATGACAGGAGAGAAAGACAGAAAGTTGTTGCCTTACCTGAAGTTCATATATGGCAGGCTTCATGTAGGTTTTGAATTTATTGAATTTTTGGAAGCACCGTTTCCTTCATCAGAACGTTATGGCAACTAACAACACTCAACAATGACAATCACTATTTGTGTCTCTAAAGGATAGATTGTATTAATGGAAAAGGAAAGGTGAATGGATAATGTGTTTAAACAGAAATCATATACATAAGTACAAGAGGTGGAATGTAAAAAGAAAGAACTAAAATGAAGGAAGCTAGAGGATGCTGAGCCCAGTAAATTGTATGGTCTGAAAGGACGTGTTGTAAAAACACTTCCGAAAAATAGATTTCAGCATCTGATAAATCGGGAGGGGGGAGATGGAAGGCTTTGAGGAGGGTCAGTGTGAAGCACTGGTCTAAATTATTAGTGTTATGCCATGAGCAGCTATAGGGAATTTGTTATTTTAAATTTTGACTGTGCATTGGTGTTCAGTAATGCATTCAAGGAGAGGTCATTTAGATTGGTCAATATACTGAAAGGTTAGAGATTGCTATTGATCTTGTAAATGATGTGAACTGATGGGGCATGTGATTTTTTCTTTAATTTTGTAGATGGCAATTTGAGGAGAATTATTGGGGCATTGTGGTAGGTTGAAGGATAGGTCATATATAACAGCTATTCCTATCACAGGGTTGGCAACCCAGCTTGGGGCATATGGGAGTGGACAAGGATGTTGTGGAGGTTGGAAAGATGCCTGAAGACTACCTTTGTGCATGTGTGGAGTATTGTGGAAATGGATACTTTTACATATTGGGGGTTCAGATTTAGAACAGGCAGTGAGAGAGTTGAGTTGTTACAGTCCAGGAAAATAGGTGGGGCCTAAGTGTGGACTATGTTTTTGGTCAATCAGGACACACACAAGTTAAAAAAATTCAACAGTCTATCCTGGTACCATTTCTTTTACATTGCAATAACTGTATCTTCAATGTTTTTGTCAGTAGAAATACCCCATACATGTCATCCAGAAACAAATATCACATGCCTATCAAGTATCCAAAACCTTCCCTTGACCAACTCCTATACCATTTTTATTCATTATATCCAATAAAAGTCACTCAATTGTGTCCTTTATGATATTCTGCCTCAGCTTCAATTTTCCCACAACACTTCTGGTAATGGGTACTGATGTAATTCTCAATTCTTATGATATGCCCTACCTACCTCCCCTAAAATATTGTCCCTGTATTTTTGAGACACCTTACACATACAAAAAAATGAGCATCATGCAAGAGAGTACAACTTGTTTCAGGTTGGCACCTTTGTATATGTGTAAATTGTGTGACGCAGCTGCAGTGCCCAGTTGATATGCCACAGTTTGAGGTTATCTTGCAGTACATTATATGCTTTGTTCTGCGACGGTCAACACCTGTGATTGGTGGAATGCATGGTCTATTAGACTTCCAAAGAGGACAAATTGTTGGTGCGTGGTTAGAAGGAGGAGCATCTGTGATGAAAACAGCTCAATAGTTTAACGTTTCACAAGCAACAGTATCCACAATAATGACAGCATTCGCAAAACATGGTAAAACATCATTGGTGAAGAGGAACAGTGGGCGAAAGCCAAAGTTAACTCACAGAGACAGACAAACATTAAAAGGAATTGTGACCAGACAGCATAAAACTTCCATGGCAAAAGTGACAGCATAACTCAACACTCACTTGAGAAATACTGGTGGTAGCTTCACAAAGCTAACATTTACAGAAGGGCTGTAATTATGAAACACTTCATAATGGAAGCCAATGCAAAGTTATGAAAGAAGTAGTGCCACTATCATAAAACCTGGACACTGGATGACTGTAAGAATGTGGTATGGTCCAGTGAATTGTCATTTGCATTGGTTCCTACAAATGGCCGGGTTTATGTATGGAGAACAAAAGAAGGCTACAATCCAGCCCACCTGCTTCCTACAGTCAAGCACAGGGGAGGTTTCGCTATGATTTGGGCAGCTATATCATGGTATTCAGCTGGCCCGATCATTACCCTTACTGGCCAGATTACTGTGAATCTTGATATCCTCAACAATGAAGTGCTTACTATAACTAGCATATTGCTTCTAGACACTGCCATATTCCAAAATGATAATTTACCCATAAACACAGCCAAAAAGGTTCAGGCATGGTTTGTAGAGCATCAATCAGAATGTTATCAAACATCTTCCCTGGCCAGCACAATCACCAGACCTCAATATGATTGAACCATTATGGGGAGTTTTAGAGCAAAGAGAAAGTAGCAGTATCCATCTCCAATATTGTTGTAATAATTGGCTACAAGATTGGGAGGACATTCTGTTCAAAACTATTCAGACACTTTGCTTGCGAATCTATTCTGCGATGAATTGCAGCAGTTCTCAAAGCAAACGGTGGTCCAACTCCTAATTAATCAATTAATATTGAGTAAATGTTCATATTATTTTGTACAACCTCAGAGAAAGTTGGTGGCCTGGTGGGGTCCATTGTTTAAGAACTAAGCTAGTCGCACAGAAAATTTTGCCTGCTCAAGTGTTGGCTAACCAATCATTGGAAATGTCTTCCAAAAAAAAAGAAAATTTAAAGAACTCCAAACCTTACAAGGTGCTTGCCATCTGTGAACCTCAGGTAAGTCACCCACTTTCTATGTCTTTCCTGTCCTTATCTGCTGTGGTGGTTCAGGGAGGGGTCTCTTTGTCTGGCTAATGTAGAGGGCTGGGCAGAGTGTACAGTTTATTTTGTAGATTGTAAGGCAGGTTCTTACCAATAACATAATGTATAGAATCAAAGAAAATATAAGCCGGCTCTCCTGTATTAATACACTACTGGGCTAACATCTAATCTTGTTGAACAGATGATCTTAAAGTTTTCTGTGTGTAAAGTTTGACCTTCTCTTATATTTCTATGTATATGATTTTGTAGCTGCGTTCCTTTATGAAATTTCTGAGGGTATCATTTACTGCTTCTATCTAAGAGTAATTGTATGCTGTATTCTATACAAGCAATTAAAATTCTTGTTAAACCTGTAAACCTGAGGATTTTTATGCATTTTATTCCACTTCTTATAAATTTTTATAGACAGATACAAATATATATTTCTTTTCTGTGCTGCATTTTGTGAATGTATCTTCTTATAAATTACATACCATATATTCTTGTACCTTCTAAAATTTTAATATAAAATTTCCATTCCAAGGAGATTTGACATTTATTGTGTTGTCTCTTTGTACTTTTGAGTGATTTTATAAGATCAAATTATTTATCTTTGAATTTACATTAATTTGTTTATGGAACCATTTGAAATATTCTTTTAAGTTTAGATTTCTCAATTATATATATTTTCCTTTAATGTGTGAAATATAGTGTGTTTTTAAACTCTGACTTCTTCTTCATTGGCTATACATCTCATGAGGGCCTTGGCCTGCCAGGTTGACTGTGGACTGTCATCTAACATGACACATTCCGAATTAGAAATGATTATTGGTTAGTGTATCAATTCTTCAACAGTCTTAATCCAAGATTGCATGGCCATGATGGCACAAACATCCAAGCATATGCCAAGTTTTGAACCTGGCACCTACGGGTTGTGAGGCAGTGACACTAGCCAATAGACCACATGAGGTCAGCGAACTCTGACTCCACTTCCCATTATTTCCAATGGGCCGTATTGTATACTCCCTTTCTAACACTATATTTTGATATTATCATGTAATCTACGTGATTCTTATTGTCATCCTGTTCAATCATGTTTTCTATCTGTTTTATGCGGATTATGGGAATAATTTTGAATTAGGTCTTATCCTTTGAGCTTTATGGATGGTTGAAATACAGGAAAGCTATGATTTAAGTTAAAAGGAACAGTAGATTATGTTTAAGGGTCATATACATGTATAATATTACAAAATAGAATGTATTTGATTTAATAAATTACATTACATTTTCATTAAACAAATAATATTAGCCATTTATTGGTGTCATCTGTCCTTGTAATACATATTTTGACACTTAATATAACGTTGGTCAAGAATGTTTATTGTTATCTTAATATGTAAATGCTCAATCTATAATTATCTTGTAGATCATGGAAGTTTGTTTACATTTTCATGATCTTAATTTCTCAAGATTCTCATATGAGGATGATTAAGAATAAAAATAATTTTGTAAGATATTAATAGAAGCTACATCTTGTACGAAGCAAGTATATAAAAAAGTGGGCACTCAAATGAAATTAGATTAGGAAATGAAAGCATTGTGCTGGTATGCACATTGTAAAATACATAGAGAGAGGGATGAGATGATGAATATTGGAACATTTTTTTAAACTAAAACTCCTGACATGATGAATCATGCCCTGTAAATTTCTATCTGTAATACCTTTTTGAATAAAAAGACAAAGACCACATTTTGATCTAAATCTTATGGTGTGAATGATTTAATTTTTTGAATGTGAATGTCTCACATATGTTTTTCATAAAATTAAAATTTTCTGTGAAATAACTACAATTTGTGTATTTTCCATTTGTTAATGTATTATCAGGAACATGGCAGCAGAATAATACTTGTAAAATAATGACATCCAAATTTATGAGTCAAAAAACTCTTAATAAAGTCCTTGTTATCACAATTTCTTCATATTATTATTTTCTATTTATTTTAAAATGTGTACATGTACTTAAAATTGTCACCATAATTTAGAGGATGTTACTGGTAACTGTAGACAGAATGTCACTTATTATAGTACACTTTCAAGTCAACATTGTTAACAAATATGAATTATATCAATTTATAAGTAAACAAACAATCATTTATTTTATGTATCATGATAAATTTAGAAGACTTCATTAAATAAACACTTAACACACTAATGTGTTAAATACTTACAAGGAGTTTTGGACCATTGTTGATACATTCAATGGTGCATGGATCGTTTTAGAGGAAAATCAGTGTGTCATGCTTTTGCTAATAATTCGCTCTTTTTTTCATGCAGCACATGGTGCAATTTGATCAGTTGCTAGTAGTAGCAGAGGGCATTGCCAGTTTCTCCAGTTTTCTAATAGTTTCTAATAGTTCATATACCCTTCTGATCCCAACTAATACAGAATTTCTTCTGTTCAAATCAATTTGGTCTTTCAGACAATGTTCATGGTTAACCCGGATCAACCAAAGATTTCTTGTATGATTCACAAAATGTATCCACTTTTCATCTCCAGTGGCTTTCTGGCAAGCAAGATTCTGCATGTTTTTTGAAATTGCCAATCTGCCTCTTGTTCAATTTATGTGACACCCATTTTCCAATTCTTTGAACATTTTCCACATCATGTAGGTGTATGGAAAGGGCTGGTTGTGCTACAACCAATCACTCAGCATTTTTTGTGTGGTTATGGCACTCATCCAAAAGAACATATAACTGAAGGTCTTCGATCTTCTTGGGCCGATTTTCATGCTCATTGTTTGCTCAGTTCAAAATTGCCATCTTTGAACTGATGAAACTAATCTCTGTACATTGTTTCCAATGAAGCACTATTTCCTTAGTAGAACTTCCAGCATATGCTCTTTTTTTGACAATAAACTAGAAATGAAGTTGCTTACAATGTGCAATGACTATTGTTGATATGTGACAAACTCATAAAATTATAATGATAAGTTATTATAAACTTATAAACTGATGCCATATATGTGCAAATGGCAGGATTAAGCTTATATACCTGGTATATATATAAAGACAACCACCCCTTTTGTCAGCAGGATGTCACTTGATAAAGGGGGTGCTTGCCTCTCAACATTCCAATATTTATCAATCAACAATGGTGATTTTCATCTTCAACTTCAGGTAGTTGCAATCTTTCTATGTCCTTATCAATTATATATATATATATATATAATTAAAAATGACAGGAAATAGAGGTAGAAAGTAGGTGACTTACCTGTGGTTCACAGATGGCAGGCACCATGTAGGGTTTAAAGTTCTTAAATTTTTCATCAGAAAGTTAGGAAGACATTTTCAGTGATCGGCTAGCCGACAAGATATATATATATATAAAATTGGATAGAAAGAAAGAAATATTTGGGAGAAAGGCAGGAAATTTGCTCTTTGAATCATATGTACGGCATGGAATCATGCACAATGAAATACATATGTTAAGTGTAGAAGAAAATGGAAGAAGGAAGAAAGACTGAAAAAATTCGATGTGGCCAGGACTTGAACCTGGGTACACAAAATCAGTGGCGTGCATCTTACCGACTAGCCACCACATCGAGTACGACCAACCAAACATTTTCACATGGCCACATTGAATTTTTTCAGTCTTTCTTCCTTCTTCCATTCCCTTCTACATTTAACATATGTATTTCCTTGTGAATGATTCCACGCCATACATATGATTCAAAGAGTGAATTTCATGCCTTTCTCCTAAATATTTCTATCTTTCTTTCTATCCACTTATCAAATGCGTGACTTTGTCACTTACCCAATACAATTTATATATATATATATAAAATTTTTCTGGATAGGGAAAAAGTATAGTGAAAAGTTTGCTTTTCTTTAATCAATAGTAGATGTTTCTATTGTATGAAGCAGTAACTTGTGAAATTTTCAAGAGACTGAGCTCTCTTTCTTCAAGACAGTGTCTGAAGGCGTGGCAACCATCTTTTAATGAAAATATTGTTTCCCTTTAAATCTCACAGAGTTCTAATGTACAATCAATAAATAATACTTGGACTAGTATATTTGTAAATTGCTTTCTAAGGTGTATAGCATGAGTGAAATACGCTGGTACTCTTCTGTCGTACAAATCAAATCCTGTCTTTTATATAAATTTATTTAAACCTATACAATTAAAAATGTAATTGTAACTATAATGTGCATGAAATTTCAGCTGTTTTTAATTTTCTTTTAATAATGTGCTCAAATGTGCCTATGTATATTGTCTTAATTTAACTACTTCTGCATGGTTAGTTCTCTTTATACATTCTTCATATTATTACTACATACCTAACAGCAAATGAAATGTATGATTCACTTCTAGCATCCCATGTCATGGCAAGTTAGTGCTGATGGTACACGTATGATTGGACATATGATTCTCAAGAAGACCTCACGTGAAGGAATAGGACCCTCTTCTTCAGCGGCAATACTTGGACTTAAAGTGGTAGGGGGGAAAGTTTTGGAGAATGGGGGACGTGGGGCTATTATTGAGAAGGTGAAGAAAGGGAGCACAGCAGATGTTGAAGGACAGTTACGACCAGGTAAGGCTCAAAATAGTCAAGTTTTTGTATATATATATATATTTGCAGCCTATTTTAATTTATTCAATTCCATTTTTAAAAAATTATCTCCCTGGTTTTAACTTAAAATATAATTATTTCTTAATAAATGTCTTATAAAAATAAGTTTGTTTGTATTTAGTAATTCCACCATCAATTTATATAAATTTGATGTAATTTGGAGATGCTTAGGCTTTCTAAAACTTACAAAATTGTTTAATTTCCTTAGGTTATACCATTGAATCAGCTGATGTTGTTGGGTTTCCAACTGGTGGCATTTGTTAAACATGGCATTTTGTCAACTACTAACAAGATCAAGATATTCTAGGTGAAGTGACCTGTTCTAGAATTAGACTGTCTTTTGTCCTTGTCTTAGGAAACTTGGCATGTAGCATCCAAGGCCAATTACAAACTCAGATTCT
Source organism: Eucriotettix oculatus (assembly GCA_034510155.1). Lineage (NCBI taxonomy): Eukaryota > Metazoa > Arthropoda > Insecta > Orthoptera > Tetrigidae > Eucriotettix > Eucriotettix oculatus. Next base: position 68,895,030 of record CM067379.1, on the reverse strand, counting down.
TTCCTAAGACAAGTATAAAAAGTGGCCAAATTCCATTATAGTCATATAGGGGATGGAAATATCAGAGGGCTTTCTCTTACTGGACTTTCTCCCACCTTGAACCTGGGCCAAGGATTTTAAAGTTCCCCACAATTCAATACAACCTTGGGTAGTTTTAAGTGATGCAAGCTTTGAAATCGCAGATGTCAGATATACGGCAAGAGTTGTTTGTTGATCCCATTGGGCCAGTCATCCAGCTGTTTCATAAATCTGATTGAGACATGGAGTTGTGTTTGTTGCATCCCCACAACAGTCAAGTATTCCATCATTAGAAGGGCATGGGAGTAATATCAAATTCCTGACCTACCTGTTTCAGGTTTCTGTAGAGTTTTCCCTGCATCATTTTTAGGTGTATCACCTGGTAGGATCCTTAAACTACCACCTGAGTACCCTAGTCAACCCTTGGCTACCTTGCTCTATTTACCACATCGCTCCTTCTCATCCCTTTCTATGCTATTACAGGGGAAAGCTACCAAAGCCTCATGTAGCCTGTCTTTCTAAACGGAAGGACTAGTCACTTCAACTAGAAGATGTTGATGGCAAACTTGTTGGAATTTTAAAAAAGTTCTTTACATTAAAGTTATTATCAACATTACTATATGCCTTTTATTACTAACTCATTTTTATTGCTAATGTAAGTTGCCATCTTTCCTTGGAACTGGTTTATTTCTACTTTCCAATCAAATTTTATTTAAAAAAATTATTTATATTATTCATCTTACTAGGTGTCAATTACTTTTCATCTTTCAAATGCTGATTTTATTACCATTTGTTTTCCAGAAACTATATTAACCAGCTTCAAATTTTCTACCTGTATTACCTTATCAATTTTCATTGAGCATCATTTGCAATTGGATACAAGACATTTATTTTTACTTTATTTTTCTTATCCTTCTACAGATTTTACATAAGAAGTAAATCCTGTATAGAAATGGATACATAATAATTAACTCAATATATTAGTTAACCACACATTTTAAAAAATTATCTAGCATATATTAAAAATTTTTAGATTATTAATGTGAACAATTGTTGAAAATATTTTCCAAATTTTTTCATACTAAATCAATAAAAATTGATCTGTAGTATGCCTCTGCCTCATGTTAATATCACAAGTGCTATTTAATATATTATTTCACCATTATACAACAACACTGCAGTTTACATTATTTGTAATATTTATTTAATGAATGATTTATAGGTGTTTAGTAATTAAAAAATCATTTATCAATACAATGCTTAGGTACTACTTTGTATCCTTTTCAGGCTTTGGTCCAACCACAGTTTGAAGATGATATAAAGAAGTACTAAAACATTATGGCCTTAAATAAATTTGTTCAAGAATCATAATAAAAAAATTTGAATTATAATAAATTCAATTAAATATTTCTTATAAAGGAAAGCTTCTTTGGTTTCCACCCAGGTAATGTTGTGGAACTGCTACGTTTCAACAGCTATCACTGCCACTATCTTCCAAAAATCTTCTGAAGTGGTGTTGAAATGTTGCTGTTCTACATTTCCCGGATGGAAACCCATGAAGCTTTTCTTAATTTGATTCACTGGAAAAAACATTTTATCTTATTTTTTATACATCTTATTATGAAAAAGATAGTAAAATTTTACATTATGAGCATTTTACAGTAAAAAGTAAAATAATCACTGTACATAAGAATGCTGACTGAACACCCACTTGATGAGCACTCCAAAGATGACCTGTGTATCATGTGAACGTCTCCCACCTGCGCTGATCTAGGATAATAGACTGTGTATGCTGCCTGGGTGATCAAATCTTTTCCCAAGAGATATGTGTTCAGAATCAAATTCAACGATTTATACACTTCAGTCATGTTGAAAGAGGGTCTGGGGTCAAGGAGATAATTTAGGCATAAAAATAATGGCAGCTTTCTCATTACAAAATCAAAAACTTTGTTTGGGGTGACATGTCATCTTTGCATGAATGGCATGTCAATTCCATAAAGCATGAAATTTTAGCAAGTTCCATTTGATTATGTAGGACTGTCACATAAAGTATATCATGGAATATTTGGGATGTAACTAATATAAATAAAAGATAGAAGAATAGCTTAAAACGGAAGCTTAGCCAAAAGCAATGAAGCTAAATTCATAAGATTGGAATGGAAAAGTCTCAAACAAACTGTGAATTGAGCAATGGACCTCCTGCTTTCTGGGCAGGTTCTCTAACACCTGAGCTAATCTGAGTCATTTATTCTAAATTTAGTTAGATGGCTTTTGACTGAGATTTAATTTGAAGCAATTCTTCTGTCTCTGCATTAAAATCATGCACCTTTTGACCAATTTACACAAGGTTCATTCTCCACTTGAGTTCAAGGCTCCGAAGAACATGATTAAGTAAATTGTTGATTAGCCTGAGCTTCAGGTCCACAGGGGCTGGATATATCTTGCAGAGTTTGTGGCTCGACTTATATAAGCTCAAGCGGTAGAGCACCCAACTGCAGAGCAGGAGGTTCCACGTATGAGTCCCAATATGGATGAAATTTTACCTTTTTGATCTTCTAAATAAGGTAGATTTTGTGCTATTGAGTCTGGTTGAAGGTTGAAAGTGAAGGTTATGGTCAGATTGGTAGAAAGCTTTAAGTACTGTTTTCAGATTACCCTGAAGCATGTATAGGACATAAGTTACATGTCTAATGCTGAGAGAGAAACAAAAAGAGCAGAAGGCAGGCAACTGGAACTAAGATTCAGGGGATTCTGAATGAAGAGAATCTTTATTCCTGAATATCTGAATAATTGTGGTGGTAGTAGCATTTATTACCAGTTGAATCCAACAACATAAATCTCTTTTATGGGTCAAATTTGGTGGTTTGAGACCAACAAGCTTCGCATAGCCACTGAAGCAGGATTTGCCTACAAATGACAAACTGGCGTGATAGTGTGAACTTATTTTACTGACAATACATCAGTTTTCTTTCATAGTCTAATTCCTATTTGATAAAACCTTTTGTTCAAGAATCAGTCACTTTTTTCTATCTATAACTTAGAAAAACTATTGTTATGGGACATTTGTACAAGTTTTAATCCAGGAAGACAGCTGACTGCCAAGTCGCCAACCACTAATCGCCACTGATCCTTCCACTCTAGAACTAAGCCAGGATAGGCTAACTTCCCTGCTGCCTGTTCTGTGCATTCTGCTCACAACTTCTCATAAAAAAACTCCTCAATTTCCATAATTTCTGCTTTTTATATACAAAACCCCAATCAATTTTCATCCAAAGATAGGTTTTAAGACACTATTTACAAGTGTTGATTGGTCAGTGTCATTTTCACTTAACCCCACCCTCCTTAGAAGCAATGTCAAAAACTTGTGTTGCGCACAGTGCCACAGTACTTAACATGTAGCACCATAACCCTGCTTACCTGTTAAACTATTTCCCTCAGGCAACACTTTGTTCATATTACACAATCTCTCAAAAAATGATTTTCACAGTCTTAAATACTATTTTATAACAATTCTTCTGTTTATGTTGTTGCATTATTTTAATTAAATTGTTAGTCAAAGACCTTTCACATGTTTTTTTTATCTATTTAATTAATAATTATTTTGAATAATACTTCACATACACTCACATTTTTCATGTGTCTTTAATTATACCTTTCAGTTACAATTCAATCACTTTTATTTTATTAATCCCAAAACAGTCATGTCATTTTAGTTTCTAGTATTTTTATCTTATTTGACATTTCATAAAAGAAGGATGGAGAGTGGCTGACTTAATTTAAATGTATAGCAGATTTCAGTAGGCTTGGAAGCTTATTGCAAAATGTCTTATTTTCAAGTAGTAAGCCTAAATGAAGTTGAGACAGCTGGACATGATTTCACTGATAAACAGTTGGTACTAACAGTTGTAGAGGAATATGAAAACTTGGAAAAATCTGTCGGCCCTGAAGAAGAGGATGACGAAAGTCAAGAGGAAAAAATAAGTTGTGAGGATGAAAGAAAGCTCTTTAGTTAGCAGCAGGATATTTAGAAAATCAAGATAATTCAACAACCATCAATGTTTTATTTATAATTAAAGGAGAGCTTTTGCCTTCAAAAAACTGTAGGAAAGAAGAAGCAGGCAAAGCTCACAGACTTTAACAAAACCTCAGTACAAATCAGTACTCTGGACTAGTGTAGTAATATTATGAATCTAAATTCTTTTTACCTGTTTTCAGATAGTTATTCATTCATTTTATTGTTTTAAGTAAATTGTATTTTATTTTGAAAGCTGTAGTTTAAATTTTAAAACCATCACTCAAATATCACCCGGTTTACCTGGCTGAATGGGTAACCAGCCTAGGGTCTGGTTGTGTTGTGGCCGGTTAAGAGAGGTTCTACTGTAATAGATTCATGCATATTACACATACAATTACACATTCACAAATTAGAGGTGTAAAGTAAAAAGTAATGTGAGTGGGATTGAGATTGGGGAAAGTCAATTTCTTATAAAATATTGAGTCCAGTACGTTTCCTGGACTGCTGATTGTGTTGAAAGAGAATTCTCAAAGATGGAGTTCAGCATCTGATGAATTGTTGGGTAAGTCATTACAGAACATTGGTGGAAATTGTTGGTGTTGTGGCTTTGGTCATGAACACTTATTGGGAATTAGGTCTTAGATAGGTTGACATTGTTGTGGTAATTATCCATGCATTCAGGAAGAGGCCGTTTTGTTTGGATGATTTGAAAAGCATGGCAGAGTCAACAATGCATCTGTTAAATGTTGTAGCAGAATTTGGTAGGGTGCCTGGAGGTGACCCTTGGGCAGGTGAGGAGTATTATGGGAAGTTATTTTTTTTAATCTGGATGGATATCAGTCGAGGGTAGGCCAGAAGAATGGAATTAAGTTATTGTAGTGAAGATAGTATGTTGTGGTTAAGGTTGGAGCACATTCCGTTTTATTGGCCGAGTATGGGCCTCTATCCTCTCACTTCTCTCTAATCCCCCCCCCCCCCCAATCCCTTTATATAAATACATTCAAATGTGACCTGTGGCTTCACATGGTATTACATGTCACAATACCAATTCAATACAAAAACCTAATTTCAAATTTGTGGTGTTAATTGAAGCTTGAAATTAATTTTGAGATAATGTGACTCTTTTATTTAAATTGTAAATTCTTTTTAATTTTAATTACTGTCAAATATATTTATTGCCAATTTTCTTATATTAGTATATCTAAAAGAAACTATAATAATAAACAAATAGCTTGAAAAGACTGTAAAATTATTGGAAAGAGTTTGCAATATATTCCAGCTCATGGTAGGTTGATTGTTTTTATCTAAGGAAATCATATAACAGATGAACACAGTATAAACATATCAGTGAAATTAAATGGAATATAATAACAATTATCTATTGGAAATTCTTGAAACTATAAGTAATTTTCAAAAACTATTTTTAAAAGGTAATGGAGTACTAAACCAAGTCAGGAAACAATTTTTGCATCAGGAAAATACCTGATCTAAAGAAGTTGTCATTAAAAAATCGTAACATTGGATACTAATAAAATGCCTAAAATCAGACTGAAACCCTAATAAACATTCTATTTACCCTTTTAGTTAAGTAAATATGTTTTATTACTTTTTACTTTTACAAATCTGTAATATCGGTATGTGGAGGAGATAGTTTGATATGAAGATAATAAATGGTGATTCAGTGAATCTAATTCAAATGATGAATTTATTTGAGTAAGTTGAAAGCCCCCCCCTCCCCCACCTGTGATACCAAAATTATTATAGTTAGTCAGGAAAGAAAAGACAGCATTCACAAATCAGAAAAAAAATTGATTTTATGACTTGATCATAATTTTTTTTTTCATAAACAACTACATAAAGTATTAGATACTTTTCACTATTGGAGTGTAATGCATTTGAATATCTGTGTTATATTTTACAAACATATTTAGCAAAATTTAATTAATTAATTAATTCAATATGAATAAATGATTCATATGCAATTAATTAAACTAACCCTTTGAATATGAATAAAATACATGTTGAGACTATGAATCATACATCTATGCATAATTATTATAGAATTGTTTCAAATTTAATTCCTATAATCAATTATTTACTGTGAAAATGTGTTATTGCACGTGTTCTTTGCTTGCAGGGGATGAGGTAATAGAGTGGAACGGGCGTTCACTTCAAGGAAAAAGTTTCCAAGAAGTCTACGATATTATTGCAGAGTCTAAGCAAGAACCTCAAGTAGAATTGATAGTATCTCGCTCTCTGGGCAGCAGACGATCAGCTCAAGCACATTGGCGACATGCCCATATTTCACCCACGCCACTTCATAAAGGTAGCAACAGTTTATAATTTGCTATTTAAATTGCATATTTTACATAGTGCACAGATCTGTTACCTGAATATAGTATTTAATGTTTTAAGGAGCATATTATTTTTAATGCATATTTTTGCTTTATCACAATGGCATGCTGGCCAGGTATAAAAAATAATATTGAAGTATAATGCATTACAAATTTAACTCAATACTCTGGTTATAGTTGCCACTATATTAATAGAATAGTTGCAGTAGATGTAGATTAATTAAACTAATATATATATAAATTAATGATTGAAATGTGACGTTGTCACACACATTGTATATTTGGATAGGGTGTAAGGATAGAACATGTGGGAGAAAGTTGGGAAATTCGCTTTTAAGTCACAAGCTTGGCATAGAAATATGCTCAGAGAAAGCTGTGTGATTAACATAGAGAGGAATAGAAGAAGAAAGAAAGACTGAAAATATTAGGCATCGCCGATATATTCTTGTTTGTATAATTCCAATTACCTTCAAATAAACCAAATATTCCGCTTGTACATTACATACAGGCATGGAAATTGAAGGGTCCAGGCTCCTAAATTATTATTTTTGAGCAGAACTGGGAACTTGCAGATTTTTTTTTTTACCAAGATAGCTGATTATCAGAATTTTGTGAAGAAGAAATGTGCTATGTCAGGCATTATCTTTTAATGTAATATAAATTGTACTATTTGTACTACATCATATAAATTTATTTTCTTAGCATATCAGGGGAAAAATGGGGAAGCATTAAAAAAATCTTTTTTTATGGTTTAACACATTTTACAGGTTTATTATACAGAAATCAAAACTAGGACATAATTGAACTTGAATATTTTACAAAAAGTCATAATAAAGCTCACATTTTCTGTTTTTACTTTATGAAAACACTACTTTTCTAGCCCTCTTTCTTGCAAAGTTGTCAGTAATATCATCATATTTCAAAATCCTTGTGAAATCAGGTTTCATTGACAAAATGCCAAGATCGCTCATCCTGTCGGGGTTCATTGCTGATTGATTCACACTTTTTATTGTTTTGATTACACTGAAACTTCTCTTACCATGTCCATCAGACTTATGAGGGGTGAGGTTCTCGATTTTCAATTTACAACTTGTCACTGAGTGGCAAATGACTTAGTGTAGGAGTAGAATTAAAATTTTTATTCTTGTGATTAATTTTTGGAAAAATTTGAGTAACACTGGTTCTAACATTATCATGTTCATCTTAAGTAAAGTTATACATAATAAATTGGTATCAAGTTGAAATTTTATGTGAAGAAGAAAATTATTTTGCAAGATTAATGAGCGAAATTTTACACATATGTATGAGCAATATTTCAATCAATATTAAAAATGAAACACAATTTTTAATTTATAACCCTTTACTATTATATACAATATAATAGTTAATATTATATATATAAGGACAGGAAAGAGAGATAGAAAGTAGGTGACTTCCCTGAGGCAGGCACCATGTAGGGTTTGAAGATATAAATTTTCAGAGGCACCACTCCCTTCATCAGAAATTTAGGAAAACATTTCCAGTGATCGGCTGGTCAACACCTTAGGAAGGCCAGTGATCGGCAGACCTACTCAGTCGTTGACTAGCCGATCACTGGCAATGTCTTCCTAACTTTCCGATAAAGGGGGCGGTACCTCCAAAATTTAAAGAACATCAAACTTTTCATGGTGTCTGCCATCTGTGAACCTCAGGTGGGTCACCTACCTGTCCCTATTAATTGTTTTAATTGACCTGACAATGTCATTTCGTAAAGCATATATGTATATTTTTTTGCGTTATCAACTGCCAATTCTGATTGAACTTGCAGACAAGGCAAAGAATGTGTTTTCAACAGGATGGTGTTCCACCTTATTTTACTCAAATTGTAAGACATTACCTGAACAGTTCCTTCCAAAATTGTTGGATTGGTTTGGGTTGGTTGCATTTTGTGGCCTCTATGATCACTGGATCTCATGCCCCTTAACATCTACCTGTGGTGTTTCATTAGTATATACTGATTTTAGCATGCTTAAGTTTACAGAAAAAACTGACTCTATTTGCAGCTTTTACTTTAAGAAATGTTTCTCAATATATTCATAAACTCTAGGCATATTAACAGGCATTAAAATCTTTATTATACATATGGCTGACTTCATTTATGTATTTAAATTATATTACTAATGTGATGCAAAGTGACATTATTTATTGTAAATATTTCTAGTCTCAGTGTGGCAATATGATAATAACTGAGTTATTTGAAATTATTCAATGAAATGCTTATTTTTTATGATTTTAAATATGACCTCCACACTTCTATCCTACCGAGAATACGAACTATGCCATCACTTTTTTTTTTCTTTTTATGACTATTTAACCCCTGATGTTATAACTGCATATATTCATTCATTTAATTTCTACATCACAAGTTTTGAAATCAGAAGTCGTAATCAGATACATTGTATTTTCACACAATAAGATGTTGGTCAAAATTTGTATATATATATATAATTCTTTAGGTGCAGGGAGGTTTAAATCAGTATACAAAAGTTAATTTGGATTTTGAAACAACTTTAAGAAATATATACAATTTATTTACAATTGCCTTGTACCTTGTACAGTTGCCTGGTGGACATTGTTTCATTATTAATAAATAATTTGTATATGTAGGCTTTTTAATATTCTATATTATATTACTTGAGTATATTCATCATTTACTTAATAAAATTTCAGTAATTAAAGTTAACATTAATAAGTATGTTTTCATTAATTATTTATGATACAGTTTGATCCAGAAGTTGTGCAAATTTACAATACAACATTTGTTCAAAACATAAACACTCAATCTTGTTATCATTCAATTGTTAGACTTTCTTACATACAGATACTCTACACAAAATTGTTCTACAACAAATGTATATGGATGACTGGCAAAATAATGAACACTCATTGTTCTTGGTGAAACAGAATGTTTGTGAATTTGAGAACTTCACAGTACTACTACAAAAGTCACGTGATCAGTAGACAGTTCAATTGGCCAATAGAAATAATTTTAGAAATGTACTATTTACAGACACATTTATTTCAATGAGCCCAACTTTTCAATTTCTCTGTATTATGGTACCTTTGAATTTAATATAGTTACTTTTTATCCTCTCACATAATTCAGTAGACATTTCATAATCGGCAACAGTAATACTGTGTGTACTTCAGGTGTCATAATTTAATTTTACTTTATATAATATGCTTGGCATGTTAATTTTGTGTAATGTTGTTTAAAAATTTCATTAGAAAATTTATTTAAGTATGTGTAAGTTTATGTCTTACTGCTGGGCAATTATATTATTTTTAATTGAATGTGTTATAATGCACCTGCTGTAATAAGTTGCTAACACGAACTGTCAATTTAATAACTGTATTAGATAGTTAATATTAATTTACTTACAAAAAATTTTAAATATTAAATTAGATTCCAAGATTAATCAGAAAACAAAAATATTTATTATGTATTGTTTCATAATACATCTTGTAGATCTTATGTAAAAAGAATTAAAATTTTTCTTATTTTTAAGGTTGAATTTACCCATGTTCTGACTTCTTCAACATTGACAAATTTTCCTTTACTGAGGTACACAAAATTCACTACTAAAAAGTTTCACTTGTGAGCATAGAAGTGTTATCTGTAAGTGTAGAGTGATTTCTGCAGTGATAGTGTGATTGAATGTACCTCATAAATATGTTTACATTTGTTCCTATATTTGTAGAGTCTAAAATGGTTATATTAAATTTTATTTATTTATCTATCAACAATTGCACTTTATTGTAATTATTTTATTCTTTCTCAATTCTGAATAATATGTCTGTTCAAAATCAATTTTTGCTAATTATTTTGTCTCTGTATCATGTTTGTTGCTTCCCTACTATTACTGTCATCCTATGTACATTAACAAAACTATCATAGTATGAACCACCTTATTTTATTCTTTATGTCTTAGTTTATCAATTCTATGAAACCTTTAACATTCTGCTATAACAGCAGATTTCAAAGGCTTTTAGGATTTCCAATTTATTGTTTCATTCCCATAAAACTTAGTCCTCCACTCATAGTTCTTCAAGCCAAGACCCCGAGAGAAGTTCCCTTTGCCTAGAATATTCTGATCAACTTTCAGACAAAAGCCAGTGTTCTCTTAAATCTGTGATAAAGTTATCAATGTTTTGTTTTATCATCCAGGAACCTCTTTCTGATTACTTCTGCTTTAATCCATAATTCCATAATCACAGAATCTATTGTTCCATGAATATCCATTAAGTCTGATTACTGAACAAGTATTTTTTTTTCTGTAAATATATAACAAAGAATAAGTTTCACTTGGACACTTAATTAAGAGGTACATATTTAAAGTATATAACCTTAAACGTTGGAAAAGTTGCATCTGCTCATTGTTAGCTCAGTAACAACAAATGAACTGTAATGCCCTTCTATTTATAAACCACAATCAAACACATTTGTAATGTTTAGGTATATCACATTGAAAGCTTATAATATTCAAGTGTTCATTTGGCTTTATTTTGTTCTTGCTCACAAGAATTATTTTAAATATCACATTTATTAAACTAGATTCAAAGAATATTCTGTCTTTCCATGTCAGTGTTAATCAACTATACTTTCTGAAAGTTATGTAGTTATAGTTTGCTTTTATACAAATACAGAATACATTGTATAACATGTACATTGCCTTATATGAAATTATAATGGTTTCATAGCATATATTGTGGACATATAAGTGTACTATTTCTGCAGCACACAACTGTGAGTTCAAAGCCAACTTAGTCTTTCTTTTAATTAACAATTCCATTTTTGGAAGCAATATTAAACATTTTTCTTTACTTTGCTGTATTTAGTTATAAATATGAGCTATTTTATTCCTTTTTATAATTTGGCAAATAATTGTGACACTGCATATAACTCCAGTTAATGCTGCACTTGTATTCCATTAATTCATTTTATTTTTTTTTATTGAGTGAACTTTTATTTGAAGATATTACAGTTGGTTTAACGTGCAGTATAGTATTTATACATCATATAAATAATTTTCATGGATACTTGAACGACTTGTAATGTCCATTGGCATTTAGTTTTATAGGGAGTTATGTAAGTAGGGGTTGTACATTAGCTTATTGTAAACGGTTATTTTTAATGCTTTAGGATTTCTGGGGTAGTGAATTTTATCTATGAGTTTGGTGTAGTTGGGGTTGAATGTAAAGAATGAGTGAATATTATAGGAAGTGGTTTTGAGTGGAGGTGAATGAGGTGTTAGCTTACTAGGGGAGAGTTATCATTAGGTTTTACTGGAATGAGAGAGTGGAAGGATGTAGTCCATTAGTAATTTTTTAAGTCTGTTGTTGTGTGGAGGAGAATGTGGGTTTCTGTGGAAGAGTGATTAATGAAACTTTTGGTTAGGAAGGAAATGAATGATTTTATTGTGGTGGAGATCTGGGGAATATGGATGCCATTGTGTATTAATGAGTAGCAAAGGTAGTTTTAAGTATTCTGTTTTGTTTGGTTTGGATTTTATTTGAATTGGTGTTGGCTGTGGATCCCCTTATGAAGCAGACATAGATATATGTGGCAAATTAGGAGACATAAATGAGTCTTTTGGTGGAGATGCAGATTGGTGTGTTTCTGTTTATAAGGGTAATTTGATTTTAGTGTTAATTTTGGAGAGGCGATTTAGAATTAGTCCAAGATATCTATAGAGTTTTTTCTATTATAATTTGGGGCCATATAGGTAAAATGATTGAGTGAGCGGATGTTTAGTTTTAGAGGTTAAATGGAACTATTGTGAATTTTTAGGGGTTGATTCTGACTCTCCAGTTTTTCGGATTGTTTAGTGCTATTTGGATGGTGTGGATGCATAAGGTCAAGGATTGGGTTTGGTGTCATCAGCAAAAAGTATTTTTTTGTGCTTGGTTGAAGGAAGATACCATGGAAATAACATTTATGTTGGAAAGGTAGGGGGCTAATATGCTACCTTGTGGGATGCTGAAGAGATAAGGAAGAATTTAGAGAAATCAGTATTAATTTTGCCCAGTATGAATGGTTGGTAAGATAGTTAGTAAGGATTCTGAAGAGTGTCATTAAGATAATTTTTTATTTAGGATATGAGGGACAGATGATTGACTTTATTGAAAGCTTTCTTGTCATCCATAAATGCAGCAATATAGGAATTATGTTTGTTGAAGCTTTTGTTGATAAACATGGTTGCAGAATATAACTGATAAATGCATGAGCGTTTAGGCTTGAAGCCATATTAATCAGATAGATAATAATTGTTTAAAGAGTATAAAATGAGTCTGTAGCTTTTGGGGAGATATTTTGATTTGTTGGGTTTGTTAATCATAAAAATATCGGCATGCTTCAAGGAGGAAGAGTAGTAGGAAATTCATAGAATGGCATTGAAAATTATTGTTATGAGAACAGTGTTTTTTTTTGGGAAGGTGTTTTAAATGGAGTGCCGGTATTAGGTCATGTTCAGGCGATGATTTGTTTTGATTTTATTGATAGTGGTATTGTTTTATCTTCTCAATTATAATATTCTTTAATTATGCATACTATAGAAATATGTTTGTAATTATTATTCTGTTGATTGTTAATTATTATTGTGTGTATTCTAAGAACAGTAAGTTGTTACATTCTGATTCTCCAATCTTTTCCTATTCTTCATACTTCTATAGAATATAATAGGTATGCATTAAGGGAGGGGTGAATAATTTAGGTAATGGAGATAGTTGAAGTAGGTTGTTATTTATTTTGTTGTTGAAGTAAGAGTTCGTGATTGGTTGGGGAGAATTGGCACTTGAGTAGATTGACAAATAGAATGATTTTTTGGGGAGGGAGAAGTGAACCAATGGTTGTTGTGTGAGTTAGCGGATGTCACAGAAGGTTAGGGCTTTCTTTTTTCTTGGATTAAATCTTTGAGAATTTTGGTATTTGGATATGAAATGGGTTTTTTGGTTGTAAGAGGTGTTAGAGAGGCAGCTGCTGAGGTGAGTGTAGAGGCATTAAAGTTATTGATTGCTGTGCCAATGTCAGTGGGTGATTTTAGTGTTATGTTAAGGATTGTTAGTTTTTAGATGAGGGAGATATCGAGTTGCCAACTAGTAGCATAGCTAGTAGTTTGGGGTATGGGAGAGAGGGGGTGAGGGGAGAGGTTTAAGTATGCTAGGTATGGGAAGTGGTCAGAGTTAAGTACATGTAAGACTAAGGAGTTAGAAAAGATTCATATCTTCTATTCTAAAAGGCAATAGTTAGCCTAGACAGCTTATATTTTTCAATTTTATGTTAAATTTATTATCACATCACAAATGTCCAACATGCATTTGCTTTTACAATTTCTCCTTCGGCAAAAGATTTTCCTCTTTCACCAATCCATTTTCTTCTATATTTTTTTACAGTATACCCCAATATGATTTTAATAAAAATATTATTACATACTGTGCAAACATCTAAACTGTATCACAATCAATCGAAACAATATTTAATTAATAGAATGAGCCTGAAGGAGTTATATCAGAAATAAAACAATCATTTTGTTTTACAAACAGCCTAGATATGTTTTTGTTTATCAAGTCAGCTATTGTCTATGCTACAGTGCCTCTTAAATATTTCTATTACCAATAATTAAAGATGTTTCCATTTCTGAATAGCTGAGATTTTAACTATCACTGTTATACAGTGGTTAGATATTGTAGTACATTTAAAAATGCCACTTATTTTATTTTTACACTGCATTGTGTAGAGAATATAAAAAAAATCACTGGCTGCATAAACTTATGTGGTATAATCCGTGTGCTGTATGTCGGCCAAACTACTGATTTATACTTTTCCTTTTTAAGCTGGAAGAAATTTGTTATAAAGTTGGGAAGCATGCATAAATCAGTAGTAGTAACTATTTTATATATTTCTGTCATTAGTTACTCCAATGTAAGAATGCTAAATTCTTATTTTAAAATGATACATAATTTGCAATTTATTTACATTCCACATGGTATTGTTACAGTCCTATTAATGAGCACAAAATGGGCATTTATTAGACTATTAATATATTTTTCTGACAGTCTGTAATTTATATGTCTAGTTGATTTTTCATCTTTTGATTTTTTATTATAAAATTTCTCTAAATTGTTGTAAAATGACCATATCTGCTTTTCACCAATTTGTTTACTCTATTATTTCTGCTTATAATTATAGGTTTAAATTTCATATTAAAATACTGAACATATAAATATATCATTAATCATAAACCATTTTTCATACTCTTTAAAAGATGTAACTTATTTAATAAAAGACAGTGTTATTAATTGTTAATCTGAAATATTTAAACACCTGAATATAATGATATATTATTTAAGATTCTAAATGAACATCTACAATCAGCTTAATAAACAAATGACAACTAATCAACCCAAGAATTGAAATGGAGTAATAATACAATTAGATTTAATAGGTATATTGCTAATGGAATACTTGGGCTGAATATAGAGGTCTTTTATGTTCAATAACTGTACAATTTATAGTTGATGATGTTTCCTTTTTCAGCATGCTATTTAAGAAAATTCCATTTTTGGATATTGATCTTAAAATATAAATTTAATAGTTGTGAATGCACGTGGTAATGTTTTTAATGCTTTGTTCTATGTCATAAAATGGAAATTATGGGAGGGAGCCAGTGTTCCTAGCAACCTGGATCCATAGTTTTACATGTTGCACTTTCATAACATTTACATTTTAGTTGACAAGAATTTTGAGAATATTGTATTGAGCAATTGTAAGAATGCCATAGTAAAAATTTTCTGCAAAAAAATTATATTTTTGATATTGAAAAGTAGGTGATTTAAGGAAAGTTAAATTATTTTATAAACACATAAATCATAATGCTAAATTAATAATTTATAATGTGAAATTCTGACTTTAAGTTTACAATAATTAAAAAGGCAGGCAATAAGTCTGCATATAATTTTATTACTATTTAATTAATATAAATATAACTTTTTGTCTCCATTTTGAGACTTCAGGCAGAAAATTTAGCAATTCACTTCCTTCACTCCTTGACTTCCTTGGCTGAAAAGATTATTAAATGTATTGAAGTATTCCATGACACCAAATTCCTCTCATGTAAATACTTCGATACATTTAATAATCTTTTTGACTTAGTCAAGGAGTGAAGGACATGAATTGCTAAATATTATGCCTAGTGAAGTCTGAGAAGGGAGACATAATGTTGTATTTATGTGAATTAAATAGTAACAAATTATATGCTGATTTATTGGCTGTCTTTTTATTTATTGTAAATTTGGGAAATATTGGGAGGATTTGATAACTTTTTTTAATGTTAAAGTATACTTTCATTTCAAAAAGTAGTTGAAATTCAAGGAAAATAAATTTTTCTCATAAGTGATGACTAATTAATGAATTTATTCATTATTGCAATTTTGGAAGTAAAATTAATAATTTTATGATGTGTCTCAAGAAATAAATTTATTTCCTGTTAATTATGCAACTATTTAATACAATATAAATGTGGAGCGAAAAAAGACATACAGTAGTAATAAAATCATACTTACTTTTTCTTAGAATGTTTTTATCTTTCCAAGTATAAATAATATTTTTCACAACATTCATGTGCTATTCATTGACCTTGTACATAAAGTAACTATAGGAACCTTTATGAATCTATTTGGAAATTTAATCTTAAACTAATTTAAGTTTTTTTTTATTGTAGTTTCCTAAATTCATTTAAACCAGTTTATCATCTGCAATATCATATTATATTGGGTAATTATAATCCTTAATGTGAATATTTATAAAATATTATTGCCAATTATTTATAATTTCAGTAATGTTTGAGTATAAAAATGATTCATTTTAAAACTTCCAAAGTAGAGTTTTACTATATGCAATTTATAAATCAAATGTATGTTCTTTAGATTTTTGTGAATTTAATCTATCTTATCTGCACACAACAACAACAAAAATTTTCTTTGATAATAAAACATGTAATCAATATACAATAAATGTTTTCTGAAATAATTGGATCTCTATGCAGTTGATTTCCAGAATATTCTTTCAATGTTGTAGGCTATATCAAGCAGTTTATCTGATACAAATTATATCTTTTTAAATGTGGGCTTGTGTGTATAAATAACATAAGAGCTCTACTTTTCTGTTATGTTTTATGTATTTATAATTTAGAACTGTATGTGCACATATAATTTAACAAATAAATAAATAATTATTTGTTTCTTAAATGATGTATACAGAGTATAAACCAGTGCACAATTAAATAATTTGTATCTGTGCTCTTTACGTGGAAATGTGTGCATACTTGTACTTTGTATATTCATGTGTGTTTAATATATATTTACAAGTAAATATAATTCATTTTTTTTCTATTCATGTATATTCCTTTGAATAGATGCCAAGATCTGAGTTCTTTCCTGCTGTTCTCTCACCTATGACTAACATAATTCTTTGTTTTATTCCAGGTGCAGAATATTTAATTATATTAGTTTTATATGTTTGCATATTTTATCTGAAAAGTAGTGCATTTTGTCTTGTTTGCACAAACAATATGGGAGCAACAACCGAATTAAATCTTGTGTTAATTAATACTTTATATAATGTGTGACAAAATAAATTGACTGGAATACCAATTTCTCCAATTTTTTATTTAATAATGTTATATATAAATTTTTATAGATTTGAGGATAGTTTAAATGTTATCTACTTTAAAAAAGCATAAATTGGCAACATTTTCAGGGTAAATTATAACAAAACTATAATGATATTTTCTTCTTGTGATATATATGATGCAACTTTTGTTATTTTGTATTTTCTATGACTTCAAGACATGCCAAATATTAATTATTGTGAAATAATACATTATTGTAATGTTATGTTTACATATTTCTACTTGTCTCATTAGAATATGCACAATAATTTTTATTTGAGTCAAAATTGTGTGTCATTAAAAAGGAACAAATTCTATTACAATTCAATCTCCTTGCCCCAAAATTTTAATGTTATGAGTATAATATGAGTTCTATTATACTTCAATCTCTTTTTACTCACAATGAAGGTCCAACTTATGGTTGCTATAAATAAATTGAAACTCTTACTAAATATTTCAAATAATAGTCTTATGTAAAGACATGTAAAATATTTTCTATCATTATCAAAAGCATATTAAAATTGAAAGAAACATGAAATAGTGTTAGGCTATGAAAAGGGGCCGTACTGTTTATAAAGCATGAAAAATAAATAAATTTAATAAAATTAGTATCAAAATAGTAAACAGATAATTTCACATATGTTATATACATTTAATGCCTAGACGTTTTATTAATTTAGTTAGGTTAAAATTTAACAAATGAACATTTTGCTGGCCACATAAGTATAGGTTTCAAATATCACTTCTGCACAAGTTTTCTTACACTTTCCATTACAATAGTTATCTCATTTTTTCTTCTGTATATTTATTTACTGAATATGTTTGAATTATTAAATAAAATAATCAAATTTTACATAATGTTCTCAGTTTGTTTTAATCATATTTATAATATTTTCTGAATTATTAATTATTTTACTAAGGTATTCTGTCTTTTAATTATTCTCCATTACATTATTTACACACATGAACCAATATGTGCTATAAGATTATAACAGTAAAAATGAACTTTAAAAAAGTTTTATATGTTTTCATATATAGTTCAGATATATCATATTCATATTATTTGATAGGCATGATTAATATAAATCAACACCTATTACATGATAGCATAAACAAACCTATGTTTATATATATATATATATATATATATATATATATATATATATATATATGCATTAATTGATATGGACGAGAAAGTACATTTTTCAGAGATGCCGGCCATCTCCTTCAGCTATAGCTATCTTCTGAAGTAGAAACCTCTGATAAGTTGAACTGACTCTGCCTGATTAGACAACACAAGCCATTTTTATTTCAAGTACACATTTGATTTTCTTATCTCTATTCATATCAACTATTTTGTCAATGTCACATTATCATTTCTTATATATATATATATATATACACACACATATACTTAAGAAAATTAATAATGACATGAAAGAGAGAAGGAAAGGCATGACTTACCTGAAGTATGTAGGTTGCAGATACCATTCTAGGTAGCAGCATTCTTAAAATTTTGGGGAACAACTGTCCCCTTCATCAGGAGATGGAAAAAGCATTCCAAGTGATGACCCGCCATTAACTGTTGATATCTGTTTCGAATTTTTTTCCTTGTTGTTGAAGTAGTAATCTGTCCTTAGACTGGTCTGTTGCAACCCTCCATTCTAAAATATTCTGTGTATTCAGCATAACTACCACAACCACATCCTCCCTAATCTGATTAATGTAATCCATCCTTGGCCTCCGTCTTCTGTTCTTACCTCACACACTTCCCTCTAATGCTAATTTTACAAGACCCTCATGTCTCAAAATGTGGCCCTCCTCATTTCCTTATATCCTGACCAAGGGTCAGTTATCTCCGAAAATTCAAAGCACCCCCTTACCTATAATGGTGTCTGCCAGCTTTATACTTCAGGTATATATATATATATATATATATATATATATATATATATATATATATATATATATTGTGTGTTGTGCATGTGAATGCATGCATGTAATAGTTTAATTTTTGAATATATTTATTAAAAGTTCATTCTTCTGTACTTGTACTTAGAATAATTCTTAGCATAATTATCTTTGCTGTATAATACAATTCATGGAGAATTATTAGATATTTACATAATTGTGTGCCCATGTTGTCATTGGAAATTCATAGTATTGTCTTGAAATCTCTTTCTCATTTATAGAATGGTCATATTCATGGCTAGACTTACATTTTATTGCTCAATTCTCTTAGTCTAGTTAGCATATTTCCTTTTTCTATCAGACAGAGTCAAAAGGTTTGTTATTTTTGTAGTACTCAGTCCTTAGAATGACGTGATGTAACATATTCAGAAAGTAACCTTAATATATTTTTATGGAGAATATATGAACAATAGAATGGAAAGCACTTTACCACTTTTCAACATAGTCAATGCAGCTATTTCAGCATTCAGCAGTACTGATCCCTGGATTCCATTAAAAACATTCTTCCAGCTTGCTAGATAACATGTACTGCATCTTTCACCTCAGTGCCTCCTTGAGGGATCCAGTCACATGACAGTTACTCGGTGCTAGATCAGGTGAATAGTTTGGATGTAGTAGACACTCGATGCTGACCTCTGTGCTCCAGTGGCTAGTGTCACTGCCTCACAACACAGAGGTCCTGGGTTTGAATCCTGGTATATGCTGGGATATTGGTCATGGAAATTGGGATTAAAACTGCTGGAGAATCAATACACAGACTATGTGTCACTCCAAATTCAGAATATGCCATACAAGATAAGACAGTCTGCAGTTGACCTGGTAGGCCAAGGACCTCAATGGACTGTAAAGCCAAGGAAGAAAAGAAATAGACTCTCAAAATGAAAATACAAAAGTTTTTGTACTGTTGCATGGGTGGTGTGTAGCCTCTGATTGTCATGCTGTAATAGTATACTGCTACTGAGAAAACTATAATGTTTTTACCAGATTGCAAGATTAAAATTATTCTCATGCAGAACACAGTAAGATGTACTGGTTGCAAAATGCTCCCTTGCATTGTAATGTTATAAGATAGTACCTTTACAGTCCCAGAAGAGTGTGAGTATCGCATTACCAGTTCTACAGAACATCTTGGGCCTGGATGATCATGAATACTTCCATTCCTATCTAGCTTGCCTGGTCTGCAGCTAGAAGTAGTGAACCAAACTTCATCACCAGTGACTATATATACTTTAAAATTAAGCTCCTTTGGTTTCATAATATCGTTTGAGTTTTTCACAGACATCCATAAGTATGAAACTGTTCAATTCTACAGTCACTTTGTTGATTGTTGCCAACTGATTCTCTTGGCTCACGTGGTTCTCTGCAGCAGTAGTGTCTGGAGTGATGGCAGCACATGGCTGCACCACAAAGAGTTGACACAAAACTTTGTAACTTCCTGTGCCACTCATAAACTTACTGAATGACACATAGAAATCCCTATACTGCGTTGTCATCCTCTGATAAATTTTTGTTAATCTTTTTCTCTCATTATCCATAATACAGATAACCACTCATTTCTCCTCTCTGATCATCACGTTACTGTCATTGACATCACATTTCCCAACATACTGGGCACACTCATGTGGCCATTGGAAGAATATATATATAAATTAATGAAACGTTTGTAACATAACGAAGTCAATATTATGTTGTTTTTAGACACAGGTAGGCCACACTAGCTACACACATTACCCAATTACAATAAATCTGCTATAATTTGATATTTTGTTTTATTTTATTAAATAATTGGTGTATTATGCACATGAAAAATGTTTATTGGCATCTTTGTACATAGTTTTACTCGAGGAACCTTACCTAATTTATAGTTATACTGTCATTGGAAATTTTTCACATCTTCATTTTTCTTTAAACTTGATTTATGATATATTCCATTTAAAAAAACTTCAAACATTCTAGTACATATTCCACTTCCTTGAATACTAGGTTTTTTCATAATTAATTGTGCTAACATACTGTTATTTTATTTTGTACACAAACTGAAATTATATTTCATTTTTGTAGCATTTGAAAGACTGAATGTAAATTAATCATCTACAATTATACATATTTTTTCACATTTTACATGTTACTGTTCATTATAATGATCTGAAAATTGTTCTACTACTTATAGTAGACTCTTGAATTTATGCACTAGAATTTCTGTGCATCAAGAATTAATTATATTGTGTTTTTGAATATATTCTGTTGAAACTCTGTTGACTACATTTCTGATGCTTTATGCTGCAAAATTCTTTCCCGTTAGATTTTTATTGTATATTACTTATCTGAAACTATAGATTATTATTTCAATATTTACTGAATGTCATATGTCCCATATTATCATTTTATTATTAAATGACTTGAATATGATTTGTTGTCTTAGTTCTTATTAGTTATGTAAGCTAATGGGATCAAAGCTTGTAATTTCTTAAGTACCTCATTTTTTTTGTAGTGTGGATCATTAATATCCCAATTGTTTAGAACTTTATGTGTTTTTATTCCTTGTAATAGTTTTGATGGAAAACAATAAAATGTCTGACATGATAACTTCTGTGCATGGAATGTTACTTTACCTTATTTAATTTTTCTTTAATATGCATCCAACATTAATTTTTCTTAAAAAATCAATTTCATGACAGTATTGTGGTAACTTTTAATTAATTATATTATAATTTAGTATATATTTAATGTTATCAAGAATCTGTCAAAACTTTTATTTTTATCTGATCATTTCTTGTAATGTAATAATTCCTTAACCCTATTGTATCATTCAATTTTATTCTTCATTATATTGCATGCTTGCACTGGTTTTGTAATTCAATTGCATATAATTTCATCACGTAATGTTTCCAGTATTTTATTAATTTCTTTTTAAATCTTTTAATTTGATTATTTCAACTTCTTTAATTCATAAATCAGACATATGTGACAAACCTTTGTGCCAAGTCATGTTGATTGGTTCAATCTTTCTAATTGAATTTGTGGGTTGTTACTAAACATTGTTTAAAATAGCATGTTTCACAATTACTAGTTTTGTATTCTTTGCTTCATCAGTGTATTATGGTCTTCATATTTTTAGAGAAGGTATTCTTTACGTATATATTACTACATTATTTCTACAACTGAAGTTATTTTCCTCCAGCCAGAGAATATACAACTTCATCAATTTTTTTATCTATACTGCTTAAAGTTATACTATTCTTATTTTATGAAATATTTTCATCACGTTATCTTTTATAAATGAAATAATTAAAATTGTTATGCCACAAATGTGTAATCGAGATTATAGACAACAAGAGCCTGTTTAGATTTACATTAGTTCCTATATAACATTATAAATAGTAAATAAACTAATGTTCACAATAGTTAAATTGAATATATTTACAACCTTCACAGACAAAGTTTTTATTTAGTTTAACCAATGTTTCATCACCATATTTGTTATTTCCTCAGGTACTGTTAAAATTTTATGTTAAAAATTAAGCCAAATGAATAAAAATCTAAACTTGACTACTACAAGCAGTTTCAGACTAAAAAAACTTGATACATTTGGCTCCTTTTTTTTCATTGAAATTTAACATTACTCGAGGAAGTCCAAAATATGGCAATGAAACATCAGTCAATTAAATAAAAACTTTGCCTGTAATTGTTATTAATTTATTTGACCCCTGTAACATTGTTGTTTCAAGTTATAAAGAATATACTTCAAAATGACATAAAACGCCTGTGACATGTACAATGTATGATTTTGAAATTAGTTATTGTTTACAAAAACTATTTAAGAATCTGATACATAACAAGGCACAATCATTTATATAGTCATTTTCTCATAATTTGTAATAGTTCTAATTAATATTATGATCAATTTAATAGTGTATGACTTTTTTTGTATAGGCCTATTATTTGTTTTAGCATATACAGTAGTTTCTCTGTAACATCTAGATAGTATATTAGGTTGAATAGCATTTACATATTGGTATGACCTTAACTAAATCATATTGTTTTCATTTTCACTTTCAAAAGTTGCAAGTATTTGGTAAATTAATTTATTGACTGAACATTATGACAGTTTGCTGCACAGTGATGTTTACAAATACTGGTGCAACAACCATTTGAGAACAACAATTGACACTCAACAACTCTCTCAAGTAAAGGTTTTAATAATAGAAAAATAATGGAATAATACATAACCGCTTACAAACACACAAATGTAACACCTTATTCCACCTAGCCTACACTGGACAGCAATTCATCCCTTTCAAAACACTCCCTACCTGCCCAAGGGTCACCACAAGGGGCCTGCTAACTTCCGCTACATCCTCATCCATCCTTGTAGGCATGAACCTCACATTCCACCATCAAAGCCAGGTTGTCAATACTGTGGTAGGAACAGGTGTCATGTATGCCATAATTCTCAAAAATCCTACCCAAATTGCTACCTACACAATTAAAGAAAATATCACTTGCCTGTTTTCCCACATCATTCTACAGATCAATTGCAAACTCTGTCCTGCTTACTATATCAGTGAAACTAAAGGACCTATTCCTGAATGTATTGCTAACCAATGCAGCACTCTCAAACTGTCCTAAACACAATTACCTATAGCTACACATACCAAAAACCACAATTTCAACCTCAAAATTCATCAGATGATGAACTCTATCTTTGGAAACATTCTTTCCAACACTTTCCTGTGAGGTTCATAGATGGTAGGCACCTTGTATGGTTTGGAATTCTTTAAATTTTCAGAAAGTTAGAAAGACATTTCCAGTGTTTGTCTATGTCATCAATAAGGACAGGAAAGAGAGACAGAAAGTAGGTGACTCACCTGAGGTTCACAGATGGCAGACACCTTGTAAGGTTTGGAGTTCTTTAAATTTTCAGAGACACCGCCCCCTTCATCAGAATATTAGGAATACATTTCCAGTGATCGGCTGGCCAATGACTGAGACAAAATTTCCTTTGTGGCTGCTCAGTCGTCAGTTGGTCATCACTGGAAATGTCTTCCTAACTTTCTGATGAAAGGGGTGGTGCCTCTGAAAATTTAAGAATATCAAACCGTACATGAAAATTTAAGAATATCAAACCGTACATGGTGCCTGCCATGTGTGGACCTCAGGTAAGCCACCAACTTTCTATCTCTCTTTCCTGTCATTATTATAGGAAAAAAGATAAAAATATTTAGGAGAAAAACAGAAAATTTGTTCTATAAATCATATTAATGGCGTAGGATTATGCTCAAAGAAATACATGTGTTAAGCAAAGAAAGGAATGGAAGATGAAAAAAAAGACTAAAATTATTCAATACAGGTAGGACTCGTATCTGGATACACGAAATCAACAGTGTAACCTCCACTAGAGACATGATGTGTTTACTGTTTCACTACCGCAATATATATATTATATATATATATATATATATATATATATTAGGTTAGGTTTGTTGGTAGGATGGATAGAGAAGAGTGTTGGAAGAGTTTGGAGCATCCTTTAAGGATAAATTACAAATAAATTATATATCGGACAAGTGACGAGGTCACATATTGGATAGAAAGAAAGAAATATTTGGGAGAAAGGCAGGTCGCTCTGGCAATGTGTGACTTTGTCACTTGTCTTAAACTTAGCTATGTATTTATAAGTTCTGTTTTGAGCATTTCAGCATAGGGTAAGTCAAAATGATGGACCCGATTCATAACCATTATTATGTGAAATATAATGAATATTTCATAATGTGAGACATGTGCAAAGAAAGGCAAACTCTCAGAGTACTTTGATAGTTTCCCTTTCTTTACATATATCTCACATTATGATATGTTAATTAGATTTCACAGAATAAATTTATGAAATTGGGTGTATCATTTTGCCTTGCCCTGTACACTAATAGTAATGAAAGGCGCCAAGTTTCATTAACATGGGTTTCATTACTGCAAACACTCTCTGCAACACATTTACAAAACTTTGGATTTTTGTGTTTGCTACTATCATGCTATGTATGGTGAAAGTAAGAATTTTATCTGTGGTTGTATAGGTTGTATATGGTTTCAGTAAAATTGGCTTTTTCTTTGTTGAGAAATATCATTTGAATTATTGTGAACGGGGTGCTGTTGCATCACAATTATTTTGTGCTTGTTCTTAAGGAACCAGTACAGCAGTCTGAGATCAAAGTATCTTCAATATTTTTCTACCATGTAGCAATTATTTGCATTGTTAGTTTTTATTAGTAAGGGCTGGAAAGAGAGACACATGGAACACTTGAGTGTAATTTGGTGCCTACAACGTTAGGAACTTAAGCTAATATTAAAGGTTGTTCTCATTTTCTTCAATTGTTTTGTATATGTGCTCCATCTGACTGCAGACTGAACTGGTTGCAGATGGATTGGACTTGCTTGAAAAGAGGGATAACACAATTTTCAACTTTTATGCTATTGTAGGCTGTATAATAAAGTATTATTTTTATGAATTGCAAGAATGGTAAAATGAGAAAGGTCCATAAATATCCAGAGTAAGAGATAATTGAGAGGATCAGAGGTATGAGGAAGTAGTCAATTTCGGCAAAATTTTGTCAATTGTATATTTGAGTGAAAGCCATGAATTTTTAAAATAACTCTCAAGTTGTTAATTAAATAGCAGGGTTGTCTGATACAATGCATCTTTAGGAATACTTACATAAAGCCTTTTTCAATATTAATGTATAATACTAAATAAAATAAATGTATGTTGCAAGCAGTATTTTTCCAAATTATTACATTGTATACAAATAACTTTCATATAGCTTGTAAAATATTTTATTAACAAAGGCTACAATTTATTTTATTATAAGAACCATACTTATTTTCAAGATATTAATTTTTAATATAGAAGTATTTAACAAAAATTATTATTAATAATGATTTTAATATACTTTGAGCCAGCATTGTAATAAAAAATATACTGTTTAATAGTTATAAAATCAATACATAATAGTCCATTTGTCATAGTAATTACATTTTTACATCTGTGTCAGACAGATGTAGAATATCTATACATACACATCATTTTACTTTTGTAATAAACATAATTCACCAATTAGTATTTGTTTCAAATTAATTTTATTGAGAATTCCAAAATTATGTATTCTATTCATATCTTACTATTTAAGACTTGGTTTCTCCTATTTATATTTACACTACAGTTCATTTGACATAATGCTTCCAAACAAAGAATTATAAGTAAATACAAAAATTACTGATTACTACCATTAATTATATAAATCACAAAAATTGATAACTGCTTTAAGAAATCTATTTAAGAAACCCTTTTCAATATGAACAAATGAGGTTAATTATTATAATAATATATATTGTTTTAATTTGACTAATAACAGAGTTAGAAGTGAAACTTCGAAGTTTAGTAAGTTTTAGGTTATATAATATAAACATTTAAATCTCTCTGAAGTTATTTCGAGTTGAAAATTTGGATGATTTCAAGAGTTTGTGCCTGTGTTATGAATAATATTCAACAAGTTATATATTGATTAATATACATTTTTTGAGAGTGATGGGCTATATGAGGGTAATCCTTATGAATGCAACTCTCCTTTAATAGTATAAGAAGGGAATTAGTATGGGGGAAGGTGAAAGGAGAGCAAGGTATATCCCTTCATGGATCAATATAGGATCAAGTTTGCCAACTGTTCCAAAAGTACAGTAGACCAAACATCTGTGACACCGAAGCATACATCTCTCAAAATATACTGAGGTGCAACAGTTTGTGGATTCATTAGTTCAACATCAGAGAGAGGAGGAGACATCCCAGGAAGGTTCCACCTGAAAGATCTAATGCCAGCTCCCACAGGATTCTCCTCTATTAAAGAACACTTTTTTAAAAGTGGCAGGCTACATGAGGGTATCCATGTAGTGGCAACTACCTGTTAATAGCAATTGAAGTGATTTTAGAGGGGGGATGTGGAAGGGAGAGCAAGGCAGATAGGTTAACTCTTTTCCTAGCCTATGCTTTTATGGAACATGGGAAATCACATCAACATATAAAGACCCATTTGAAGAATACTATACAATATAAATATGTGTGTGTCAGGAAATGTCATTGTCACGTTAGTTGAAACAATTAATAAGGAAAGGAAAAAGAGATAGAAAGTAGGTGACTTATTTGAGGTTCACAGATGGTAGCAATTGAAGTGGTAAGGTTTGGAGTTCTTGAAATTTTCAGCGGCACCGCCCCCTTCATCAGAAAGTTAGGAAAACATTTCCAGTGATCGGTTAGCCAACGACTTGAAATGTCTTCCTAACTTTCTTATGAAGGGGGTGGTGCTTCTGAAAATTTAAAGAACTCCAAACCTTACCAGGTGTCTACCATTTGTGAACCTCAGGTAAGTCATCTACTTTCTATCTCTCTTTCTTTTTCTTATTAATTGTTATATATATATATATATAATTAATTAATTAATAGGGAAAGGACAGAGGGATAGAAAGTAGATGACTTACCTGAGGTTATTAGATGGTAGCTTATTGAAAAAAATAAAATGATACAAAATATAACAATACAAACCTTTAAATTGTGGAACAAATAATGTATTATTATGTAAAATAAAAGGTAGTTACTACCAATAACAGATAGTTAAGTCAAAGAAATTCAGTTTAATAAACTTTATGTTTTTGGTTGTAAACTACAGTTTTTAATATATAATGATAAAAAACATAAAAATTAATGGTTTATTAATTTTTTTATAAAGGAGATTGAATTAAAGGTCTTCATTAGTATTGTAGTCTTTTTATATGCATAGTAATGTTCAATAATACAATATGCACACACTTCCAAGTAAAGGAACATTTTATGTTTCACAATAAATGTAATTGCTGTTGTGTGGTAATTGCCATATTTATACCACTCTTTTAAATAACGCAAATAATGAGAATGGAGCACATATATTGTTATAAGAAAAATAGTTGGAATGTTCTCAGGTTTCTATGAAAGTGGTACTGGTATCATATGACATTTTGTTAAACTGTCAATATAACATCTTCTTGGTGAAGTTGTTGATGTAGTGGGTTAATTAATTGTAATGTTTTTACCCAGGCACCTGGATGGAAACTTAAGAACTTTTCCAAAAGCATATTTTTAGGGAAAAACTGTGGAAATTAATAAATAAAATTGATTACTATCATAATTAGCTTTTCAAAATTAGATAGTATGCAGAAAAATTGGTAAACATGGTGAAACAGTTGCATTTTCTTTTTCCAATATATCTCACTACATACTGCACAATGTATATGAGAATTTCCTAATTTTACATATTTGTTTTATTGATATGCTTGATTGACATCAACTCACTAAAAAACCCAATTAATCTAAAAAAAGGAATAATTGTATTGGTTTTTAATATACTACACATGACATGCCTCTATCAAAAATAATCTTTTAACACTCATTTTACTAAGTGAGCCTTGATGACTATATTTTCGTTACTCACTTTTAAAATGCCTCAAATGAAAAACGTTTTACAAAGAATGTTATTAATTTGAGATGGAAATAATTAAGTCTGCCAATATTTAAGATAGCAGAGATATTATTTTGAGTTAAATTTTTTAAATAAATATTTGGTCATTGAGACGGTTGGACCAATAAAAAATTGACAGTTTTACAATAATTATCCTTATAATAAAATGAAAAAAAATAACAATGTGTGGATACAATGCTATTAAAAAATATTATTTAAAGCTATATTTGTTGTATCAAAGTTGAGCAGTAATAATAGTTTACAATTTCTTTATCCAATTTTTAAAAAATAAAAAGAGATCATAGCATATTTTTTTTATGTTGTAGATGCATATGATAGCAGGCGTGACAAGCCAAGTGTTCTTGTAACATCTCCTGGTTCTCCAGAACTACACATGCCTTCTCGATCTGCAAGACCCCCACGCCTTGGAACCACACCTGCAGACTCTAATGTTGGAGGGCGAATGCAGGTTTGTTAATCAAATATGTATTCAAATTGTAACAATTAGTTTATTTTTCTGATGTTAGTACACCAAATTTAAGCAATACTAGAATAAATATTTTTCTATGAAAAATATACAAACTTAAATGCTACAATTTTGTCAATGAAATAATTGACTGACCTTATTGATTTTTCTAGAAAAGTAACAAATATACAGACATCCAAAATATTTTTTAAAAATAATAATATAATTCAATGTAACTTAAATGCTTTGTAACTATTAAGACTTTTGTTTAAAAATAATGATTTAACATTTGAATGGATTAGGTCAAATTGTGGTTTGACTCCGGGGGACTGCAGCTAGTGGTGACTGTAGTCTGTGCAGCTGGTCTCATGCCCCGCAACAATGGCCAGCCAAGAAACCCTTATGCCAAAATATTTCTGCTGCCTGATAGAAGGTGAGAGTTATATATATTAAACACAGATGTATCATTCACACACATTTCACCTCCTCACCCTAGGGGTGGTAACTGTGTCTTATCTCCAGAGTGTTTGGTTTTGGGTTGCAAGGAATATGGAAACAAAATTTTAAAAAATTGTTCTGTCTTTATATGTATTATGCAGAAGTGTGTTTTACCCTGTCCAATTCCATTATTAGGCAATTAACTGCAATTTAATTCACATTCTGATTGTCAGAATCAAACCCAAAGACTGTCATAGCACCGATTTCAATACCAAATTTGATTGTTTTATTTTCATATGACACCCCATATGCCCCCACCCCTATGAATACTCCCCTTAGACAATGAATGAGGCTGAAATTATACAAAAACAAATTCAAGAAAAAAGGTATCAAATTAATTGATCCAAAAAAATGTATAGCAGAAGGAAATAACAGCAGTTCATGAATTTTTAAAAATTTCTTCCCCTCCACCCCTGCCACAAGTGGTTGTAGCTGTGTATTACTCTAATTGGTGTTGAGTTTGTTTGTCAAGAACACCTGTTCAAAATTTGGTCAAAATTGTTTCATCTGTTAAAAACAGAATGCAGAAGTCTGTTTTATCCTCTTCCAATTCCTTGTAGGGGGTGAACTGTAACTTCAATTGCATTTTTATGTCAAAATTAAACTCAGCGGCTCACATTACACCAGTTTAGAGCTCAATCTTGATTGTTTTATGATTATTTTTATGTGTTGCCCCTACACCCCCACCCCTAAGAATATTCCCCTTCGGTTATGGATGGGATTGAAATCATATGCTAGCAGTATTGGAGGACACTATCAAATTAATTGATCCAAGACTGTATTTGTATGAAAAAAAAATTACCATTTTTGTTTATTTAAAATTTTCCATAGAGGTGGTAGCCGAGTCTTACCCCAACAGTGCCAATTTACGGGTTGCAAAGGAAAAATGCACCAAATTTTGATGAAATTATCCCACTATTTAGATTTGTATGCAGAACATACCTACATACACACTGACAAATATATATACACATAAGTTTGTTATCAATATGATATTGTAGTAATCCAAAATGTTTGTTACAAAAATGTTGCTGAAAATACATCATAACACCATACATTTTTAATTATTTCAAGCTTCTGTATGTTTTTGTTCTCAAATATCATTATTTATTTGTATATATTTGCAAATAATAAGGTATAACTCATTTGTTTTTACAAGGTTTTACACAGAACACAGGATAGCTTCCAATTTTTAAATGCATGTTAACTTTACTGATCAATCTACCTACACATTCATTCCAAAGATGACAATAAATACAAAACATACCAAAGTATATAACAATCTCCCCCACATATTTTGAAAACATACATTTAAAAATTACAGTATTCATGAAAAGTACAAAAATTGGAAGATATAAACATTTAATTTTTCTATTTAATTTGTACTACATAGTCCTTCGAATGTGGTTGTCTTCTGACTCCTCCAGGTCTCTCTGGCTCCTGCATTGATGGTTGTTGGAACTCACTTTTTCTTGTTGATGGTAGTGGTAATATTGGGATACCAAACACAATCTCTCTTGGTGCAAATGTGACATTCTTTTCCTTCTTTGTAACCAAGGTTGATCTAAGTTGATCAATGTGATGTTTTAAGGTCATACTGGAGTTGAATTTAACATTATAATGGAGTTGGCCTAATGTTTCTGAGATTTCTCCAAACTCCCATTCCTTTCTACCTGCCAATTGGAGTTGTATTTGTACCTTTTCTCCCACTTGCAATGATTGTACCTTCTTCTGTGATGTTGGTTGACATTTGTATGATAGCTGATCACTGGAAATATCTTCCTAACTTTCTGATGAAGGGGGCGGTGCCTCCGAAAATTTAAAGAACTCCAAACCTCACAAGGTGTTTACCATCTATGAACCTCAGGTAAGTCACCTACTTTCTATCTCTCTTTCCTTTCCTTATTAATTATATATTATTCAGACAATGGAATAATGATATTAAGTTTGTGGTGATGCACAGGCCAAGTTTACAAACCAGAAAAACTTATTAAAACATATTATTATTATCATCAAATAATTCATTTGTTCAGATGGTAACAGGAAAATGGATTGTAGCTTTATTGTGTGAGTAACCAGAGTGAAAATAATGGTTCTATAATATGAGCCCTACTTTCATTGAACTCATCACACAAAGACCTCAATAATTCCCACCTTCTACCAGCTAACAAAAATCTAGAGGAAGGACTCACACATTCACTCCATCCCCAATGCAAGGACGCCAATTCTCTGTGGAAGAGCTCCAAAAGCTCAGGCTCACTCTCAAGACAAACAAGGTGCCAGGAATGGATGGAATACCGAACGAGGTATTAAAGGGAGTGATCAGGTATTACCCACAGCTCCTACTGAATGCGCTGAACACTTACCTGAAGGAAAAGATTTTCCTGCAAGACTGGAAGAGGCAGAAGCTAACCCTCTTGAGGAAAGGCAACAAACCTTTAGATGTGGCCTCGTCCTATAGACCAATATGTCTACTGGACACTACTGGAAAGGTTTTAGAGGGTCTACTCTTGGAGAGAGTAATGCCAGAGCTGAAGAGTGACAAAAAAATTTCTGATAGGCAATTTGGCTTCAGGAAGGGAAGGTCAACTATGGACGCCATTCAACTGGTAGTAGAGTTGGCCAGAAGAGTGAAGAATGAGAAAGGGCTTTGTGCACTCATCACAATCGATATTAAAAATGCCTTTAACTCTGCTCAATGGGAGCACATGATTTCTGCCCCGAGAGAGAAAAAACTGTCTCGGAGTACCTCGTTGGCATGTTCATTGACTACTTCCGTCTCGTACAAGACAGGATCTTGCAGCATAGAACACCACATGACATACAGAGCACCACAGGGTTCTAAAGTGGGACCCATGCTCTGGAATGTCATGTATGACAGGCTATTGCAAATGGAACTCCCTGATGGAGTATTTATGGTGGGCTTCGCAGACGACGCCATCATAGTGGCTTTGGCAGATTCCACTACAATACTGGAGATACGCACTGCAAAGGATCCAGAAGTGGCTCATGAGTAAGGGTCTAGAGATAGCAGAGGAAAAGACAGAAGCCCTGCTCATAAAAGGCAGGAGAAGGTACAGAAACCCCATATTTAAAATAGGGAAAACAGATGTGCGCTGCCAGAAAACCATCAATTATCTTGGAATGGAGCTGGACAAAAGGCTTAGCTTCGGGCTGCACTTAATCAAGGCTGCAGAAAAGGCGCAGGCGATGGCAGCGGCGCTCACTCATCTAATGCCAAACATTGAAGGACCATCAGAGAAGAAGAGAAGACTCCTGATGAGCGTCATCCACTCCCAGATGCTGTACGCAGCACCCGTGTGGGCCGACGCGACAAGGAAGAACTGTCCAACAACACAAACTGGAGGGTGTCCAAAGGAGAGGCACCTTAAGGGTGACCAGCTCATACAGGACAGTGTCAAAGTGTGCAGTTCTCGTATTGGCTGGAGTGCCGCTTATAGACCTACTAGCCAAAGAGCGCGAGGAGGTACACCTTGGGAAAAGAGAGAGGACTGCAGCGGAAGCCAGGGATGCTGCAAGGACAGCATTAATGAAAACATGGCAAAGAAGATGGGATGTGGAGAAAATGGGAAGGTGGACCCATAGACTACTTCCAAATATTTCAAAATGGGTAACCCGCAAACATGGGACATTAAACTATTACCTGACCCAGGCAATGAGCAGGCATGGCTGCTTAAATGCGTATCTCCACAAGTACAAGAGGCGAGAGAGAGCAAATTGCGACCACTGCCTAAATGCACTCGACGATGTGGAGCATACTCTGTTCCACTGCGACGCTTGGAGGAGACAATGTGAGAAACTGGCAGAGTCACTGAATGGAGGAGCTTACACCCAACAATCTAGTTCACCACCTAATCACATTAGAGTACACATGGAGAGCTATAGATAGTTTCGTAAGAGAAATACTAAGAAATAAAGAAGGACAAATAAATGTTTAATAGCAGATGTATCTTTAATTTCAGAGTTAGGCACACTAGTAAACCATAATAAATGTAGTGTAGGTAAAAACATCAAATAGTAGTCTTAATATCGTATTATTTTGTATATAGTGTAAACATAGAAATGTAGGAAAAGTGTATACAGTAGTGTACAAACAAAAGGGAACAAAGTGACAAACATTAATGTCGGACAGCAGCAAAGCATAACTCACGCTCCAACTGCTTCCTGCGACGATATGTCGAATGACGGTTCCGCAGGAAGATAAACCCAGTCATCAGTGGAAAGGGAGGTGTTTTTAGTGGGTACAATCCCACACTACTATTTCAGTGCGGACCCTGAGATAGTGTCTTCCAAAGATTTTCATCTGCCCTCGTAAAAAAAAAGATAGATATAGATTGTCTGAATAATGTGATGGCTAGGGAACAGAATACTGACTTTCAAACATCCTGTCATAGTAAATCTTTCTCCCAAAACCTTCTCCATTGATGAGATTTTAGTGCTGGATAAGCTCCTCATTTTTTCCCACCACTCTGATAACCCTCCTCCAGAAATAAATACCCTGTCCAACCCTTGACCGATATAAATAATAGCCTAAGCCTAACTAACCACTCATACTGCACAATTTTCCTAATTTTTCTTTCTGTAAGAACCTTGTACAAAGTATTATAAAAGTAGGAATGAAATCGGTGAAGTCGTTCTCAGTGAAAGTTCCATGTTCAAGTCCTGGTTGTGCTGAATATATTCAGTCTTTTCTTCTTCTTCCTTTTCTGTCTGTGCTTAAAATATCCCTTATATATTAAAGTGAAATTGTTTTAATAATTTTGTGTTAATTAAGCTTTTGTATTTTTCTATTTTAAATATTCCAGTGAAAAATCAAAAAGGAGAACAAAAACTCTTGCAAATACAAATGACCCAAAATGGAACCAAACATTTGTATATTCTTCAATACGAAGAGCTGATTTAAAACTCCGAATTTTGGAAATAACAGTCTGGGATTATGTTCGATATGGAGCAAATGATTTTTTAGGAGAGGTAAGCTATATTTTAACTCTAGATCTATGTAAGAATTATTTGAAATTTACATTCCTCATTATTAATTAAAGGGTATCTATTGTAAAACAATGTTATTCCTTAACTTTTAGAAATTTATACATATAAATTAAAATTACCTGTTTAACTTTACTCTTGTACAAAGTATTTTGTCAGCATTTGACTGGTCTAAGGTTATATTTTGCACATAGTATTATTTGTGTCAATATGCTTGTTGCAATATTATGTAATGTACTGTTTGGACATCATGTTATCTCTTAATGGCCAAGCCAATTTCATTTAGAAGATTCTTGAGTCAGTTTTACATATTGACACATACTCAGCTTCTACATTTGATGAGACAATCATCTTATGCTTTCTGCTGCAGCAAGAGATTGTCCTGCCTACTAGGGTTATCACATATTCTCTGCATGAATTCTGATCTGTGAGGTATCCAGCATAATCTGCATCTCAGTAGACCTTCAAGCTTTATCTAGTCAGTCTATATAAAATGATGTAGTCATGTGTCTTCTTCAGGTATAGAAGGACATATATAACTCCTGTCCAATGCACCTCTGTTGGGAATTAATTGGCTCAGATAAACTATCACATTGTCCAATCTAGTTCCATTTTACAGGTAAAGTAAACTTCCAACAGCCTATCTGTTCTTCAATTTTTGACTTTCTTTTTGCTTGGTCAGCTTTAGTGTTTTCTTGATCTGCACTGATCATGATGCTTTAATCACATGGGCAAGATATTTTCAGATTCTAGATCTTTAGCTTTAAATCTCTGACCAACCTTCTTTTTTGAAGTGTCTTCATCTGCATCAACATACATTACCACTATGATCCCCTTATGCTTATTGAAACACACTCACACAGATCTTATCAGACCCAGTTGAAACCACCCAACTTCAGGAAGGCATCTAATACAGATGTCCATCCTTATCCAGACTTTATTAGTCCATATATGCCCTTCTTTAATTTGAATAGAAGGTCATAATCTTGAAAAAAAATTGGCAATGTTCTTTGTAAATGACTTTTTTCAGAATTTTCATTCAGGCAGGCTACATGAATGTCTTTCAGATAAACTTGCCATTTATTCTCAATTGTGTTGACTAGCTGTACCCGTATTCACACAACAGGTGTAGGCTAGATCTTCAACTTGACTAAATCCTTGCACTACTAATCTGGCTCAGTAGCTTCCTGGTTGTCCTCCTTTGTCTAGTTTTTCTCCTGAAAACCTATTATTACAGCTCTAACTCTTGGTCTCAGTACAGAGGTCCACATCTTATTGCTTTCCATGATATAAAATTCTTCTTCTGTAGCCCCCCTCCACTTCTCCCCATCTGTTGCTCAAATAGGCTTCTCATAGGATGTTATATTGACAATTGCTTAATTTCTTACCTTGTTGCAGACTGAGTATCTTTGGTGTCTATAGTTTTCATGTCAGCCAGCCATCTATTCAGTGTTCTATTGGAGCAACTGTTCCAATTTGTGGTGATTGTAACTGGTCGTCTTGCAAAGCAATAACATTAATAACCCACATTACTACTCTTCTAAAGCCTCATTTCCTATCTGGTCACTACCTGCACCAATGCCTTCGCTATATGTCTTCACATTAAATTCTTCTTCATCTGTTGTCTTGAGAAAAGACACTTTCATAAAATTTTAAATTTTAGCTAATAAGAAATTTTATCTATTTGCAGTCCCACAGTTTTTATCCCCAGGTCCCTTCTGTATAGCCAGCTTCTTCCCTGTCCACACATCTTCTGAGATTTCACTTGAAGGAAACTTATTACAAATTTGTCAGGTGGAATCAAAATCAAATGCATCTGCCCACTTTGCCTTTGTTATTCCCAGTTCTATGAGTAGACATCTTGTGATATCCAAATGCATCTGATTAAATCTTTAAGCTACACCATTTTTCTCAGGTGTGCCGGTCACTGTATGCCACTATTTATTAAATATTCATCAAATTCAAATTCTCTTATTTTTTCCCCACCATTATTGCTACACAAAGTCTTGACAATAGGATTGTAAAAATTTCAACCTCCCTTTAATACACATAAAACATTATCAGAACCTCATTTATCCTCTTCATGGGGTATACAGCAACGTAACAAGTACAGTTGTCAACAATGTATTTTGATCCACCCCCTAGGAAATTAGTGTAAACTTTTCTACTATGTCATAATGCATTAGTTCCAGTGCTTGAGTTGTTCCACTGCATCCATCCTTAGGAAAGTTCCTCTGACTTAACTTATCTACATTACAGGTGTCACATTCTTCCTTTGTATCCATCTTTGATTTATTTATCTTGTTAGCATCCATGAGTTTTTTATTCTTCTACATGCAAATGTTTGAGTTAGCAGTAATATAATTCACCTGTCATCATGACGTTGGCCATTTGAATATGCTCCTCCACTACACACGTTTTTCCATTTCCTAACATTACATTCAATCCTAATTTGTTGGCTTCAATTCCCTCTTTTAATAAACTACTTATGTTAGCAAACATCTTTGTTAAAAAGTTTCGGAACTTATTGGTGCAATAGCTCATCTTTGCCAATGTAACTGCTACATACTTCATCTTCACTGCACACTTTGTCTATATAAAAGAAACTGTCCTACTTACAGTTTATTTTACATTCAATCCTTGTTCTTGTCCGGAGCTTCTGTAACCTATTGGTTTGGTATGGATTATGTAGAAAGTGATGATGAGATATTAAAAGAAGTACACATATGATGACTAAACAAAGATGGATTTACTACTTCTACTACATTATGTACAAATACACAATGGTGGAGAAAGAGAATAACCTCAAATAATTCCAGTTAGTGGGATGATTCATTACTATTTTTTTGTTGTAGTATTCAGTCCTAAGACTGATCTGATACAACCCTCCATGCTAACCTATTTTATGCAAGCCTTTTCATTAGTGCATAATAAGCACATTCTACAACCCCCCTATCTACTTAGAGTATTCCATCCTTTGCTTCCCTCTTCTGTTCTTATCCCCCACATGCTTACTATTAGTGCTAATTTTACAAGACCCTCATGCTTCAAACTGTGGCCTATTAATCTATATCTTCTCTTGCTCAACGTCCTCCATATTGTTTGCTCTTCCCCTATTCTGTTTTGAAATTCCTCATTAGTGATTCTATCCACCCATCTTTCAGCATTGTCCTATAGCACCACACTTCAGAGGCTTCTATTCTTTTCCTTTCTGCAATCCTATAGTCCATGTTTCGCACCGATATAACACCACACACCATACAAACATTTTTTGCAACCATTTCCTAATATTCACACTTGTAATACCCATAAGTACATTCCTCTTCTTTATGAAAGCCTTCCTTGTCTGTACTATACTACTCTTTATGTCTACTATACTTCTACCATCCCTAGTTATTACGCTTCCCAAGTAGCAGAATTCCTTTACTTCTGTCAAAATATCCCTTCCCTATGTAACACCCTTTGTTAATCACCATTTGTCACACTACACTCCATTACTTTGGTTTTCCCTCTATTAATTATTATATTGAACTCTTTCTCCAGGACCACGTTGATGCCATTTATTATGGTTTCCAAGTCTTCTTCTGACTCCCCTAATACTAGAATATCTTCGCCAAAGTGTAGGGTTTTTATTTCCTCCCCTTGAAGCATGATTCCATTTTCATATTCCGTTTTAAATTTCTTCGCTGCCAGTTTTATATATAAGTTAAACAGCATGGGCGACAGACTGCATCCTTGCCTTACTCCTTTCTTGATTACGGCTTTCTTTTCTTGATCTTCATTTCTAATTCCTGCTGACTGCCTTCTGTAGAGTTTATGGATAAGCCTTCTTTCTCAATATTTTATTCCCATTCTCTTTAAAATCCTTAATAGTGTGTTCCAGTTCACATTAATCAAAGGCTTTTTCTAAATCTACATATGCTATGAATGTAGGCCTGTTTTTTCTTATCCCGTCTTCTAAAATTAGATGTAGAGTCAATAATGGTGCTCTTGACCCTACGCTCTTCCTAAAACCAAACTGATCATGTCCTAACTTGCATTGTATTTGCTGTTCCATCCACCTATATACTATTTCTGTTAATATTTTGCACGCAGGAGATACTAAACTAATTGTCCTGTGCTGTTAACATCTATCATCCCCAGTCTTCTTTGGTATGGGTGTAATTATGTTTGTACTAAAATCTTCTGGTATCCTTCCTGTTTCGTAGTTTTTCAAACTATTCTGAACAGCCATAATATTGCTCCTTTGTCCGATAATCTTATCAACTCCACTGGAACGTTATTAATTCCTTGCACTTTACAAATGCTCAGATCTGTCAGTGCCCTATCAAACTGCAACCTTAAAATTTTGTCTCCCAACACTTCATCATCCTCCTCCAACTCTTCTTCAATTACTGATTTCCACTATGATACAGCTCTTGTAAGCATTCCTTCCATCTTTCTGTCTTTTCTTCCTTATCCAGAATTGGCTTCCCATCCACTCTCCTGATGTTCTTGCTAATATTTTGCCTCTCTGAATGTTTCTTTAATTTTCCTATAAGCTGTGTCTATTTTCCCTTTCATCATGAAATCTTCAACCGCTTTGCATTTCTCTTGGAGCCAAGCCTCATTGGCTGCTTTGCACATCCTATCTATCTCATTCTTCAAGCACCTGTACTTATCTTTATAATTTTCATCTTGTGGGTTTTTATATTTACTCCTTTCATCAATTATTTTTATTATTTCTTGTGTTATCCATGCTTTCCTAATGGTCTGATCTATTCTTCCTATTGTTTCATCGGCCAATCTAGTCATTTCTTCCTTCAACAGTACCCATTTCTCTTCTATATTGTTTCTTTATCTATTAATCTACTCTTGATGTCTTCTTTGAAACACTGAAGCACCTCCTGTTTTTTTTCAGTTTTTCTAATTCCCATCTTTTTGTTTTAGTTCCCTTCTTGAGTTTCTTCATATTCAGCCTGCATTTCATAATCAAGATGTATTATTAGCTTAGTGGAAAACATAGAGGAATTATACAATGACCACTATGATAATAGTCTATATGATAATATAGTTTAGAAATTACAATAAAACCTTAAAGGTGTTTTCACTTATTACAGGCTGTTCTTTATCAGTAATTTTTTTTAACTGTTTGAAGGAGTGAGGTTCATATGTTTCTATTGTTGGCTTTGTCATTTGCTCTCCAATTCATGATCTGTTCTCATTTACACTTTGCGAAACAAATGCTTAGTATCACTACATATAACCCAGTAAAGCATTCATTCTCTTTGGTTTTTGTTCATCTCTAAAAATGAGATACTTAAATATAAATCAATTTCTGTGGAACACATTTAAGCTGTGTCTTTTTTTGTAGGTTGTTATAGAATTAAGTGTTGCTCCACTAGACGAAGAACCAGAATGGTATTACCTAAGTGCTCATGAAGAAATTCTGCCTCAGCAACAAGGGGTTAGTATTATGAATAAAAATAAATGATTTTAAAGTGCAATATTCTAACAGTGTGTGTAACTAAACCAAATAATATAAAATTTTTGTATTGTATTATATACCTATTTCAGTCATTGTACTGCTAACTCCTCCCAGTTTGTTTAATGAAACAGCTTACTTGTATTATTCATGGATTGCAATACAAGAACTCCTTTCTTTCTTTCACCAAGATAATAAAAATATATTGAAATAACATCCGTTCTCACTGAAATTAGCATTTGGTAGTTATCTATATAGTCTGCATATATGCAGATACAGACTTAATTTAAATAGTCTCCAAATTTAGACATTCTTTCTCCTTATATCACTATTACCCGCTCTTTTAAGACATATTTCACTATAACACTTTCACTCTACTTTGTGTTTATTGCTTATATTTTTATTCCTTTATAGATTTGTTTAATTTTATCTACATATCCCCCTTCATACTTTTTATGTCCTTCTCAGATCTACTAAATTACATTCCTCATAGCTTGTCATGATACAATGATCATCCACTCTCTCTATACTGTTGTGTGTCCTGTCTTTCAAACATTGTATTTGCTCCATGTCTCAATCATGGCTCTACTTCTCAGAAAAGTAAACTATTCCTTAAGTGATCACTACTGTTCTTTCAAACCTGGCTTGTTCTGTAATGCAACTGTGGTACTTACATCTGCTATATATTTGTGATATTTATCATTCATATTGCAATTAAGAACTAATTGAAACTCTGTGCGATAAGTGACACTACAGTACTGATTACAACATCTTTAAAACAAATACTGGAACTACACTATTAATCTATATAGCATATCTGACAAAAGGTCCAATGAGCAGAAATTAAATAACTGGAACAAAAATTAATTAGAAAAGACATGAATTGGATGTATTGAAAATACATGTTTAATTATGTTTATTCCTAACCTACTCACAATTTTCTTATCAATGTACATTGTTCCTGAATTAACAGTAAAATTTGATGCTGGCTTTGTGACAAATCCAATTTATCCTATGGTATTTCTTTATAAAATTGCTTAACTGCAAAAAATCTGTTACAAATTAATGCATAGTAATATATTTAGTAGAGGACTTTGCAATTTTGGGCTGAAGGTGGCAGGGAGGAATTGGAACTGACACTTGCACAATATTATCCTATTATTTATTATTTCAGCAATGTTATTCACAGTCTCCTTTTCATGAGTTCCATAATAAGTTCTGATTTATATTACAAATAATTAATTTCACAACTCTGAAATACATAACTGTAAAAACAATACATTTAAGTTGAACTAGTATGTATAGGTAAATATGAGTTTCCTTACTCAAACTGAAAATTATATTTTTTAACAGTTTTTGAAACAAAGTAGAAGGGAACATGTTGATATGGAACTTGCGCTCACACCAACGGACCATCTATCACCTCCAAGCACCACATCAAGACTCTCAGATTCGGATACATCAGAATGTGATATAGATGACCCAGGTCGTGATCGGAGAGTGGCAGATGGTGCATCAATCAGTAGTGTAGGAAGTTCTTCTAGGTAAAATGTTGCTTATATATACACACAAATTCATAGAAAAAATTTATTGAAAACAGATATTTTCTGATCATTGAATAACTTTTTTCAGTCCACCGCCTGAAGTAGAAATGTCAGAACACCGTAGATCAAGAAGGGATATGTCTCCTCAGGGTCGAAAACGGGCAGCATTAATGATGACCAGAGACAAAATAATGGGTTACCAACCTCAGAGGAAGGCAAGGCAATGCTATGAACTAATGTTAGACAAGTATATGCTACTCAGGTTCTATAACTAATACACATGTTTATCAATATGCTTTAAAACTTTCTGATTTAACCACTTCTCATTTCTTCAGCAGAATTAAAGTTACTATTCAACACATATTATTTCACTTTATTTTTAAAAGATTAAATTGAGTTTAGAACTTAAGGCTGACTACTTTTTTGACTGAAAACTATGTTAACATAGTCACATATTATGTGTGGTCATAGAATGTTTGTCTAGTGTCATAAAAGTTTTGTTGATGTGTCTGAAACTCTTTAGATTTGTGTGTACACACTTATTTATAAGGATCCTGCTGCTTCTCACTTCTCAATTTCCAAAGTATGCAATTATTTAATCTCCTTTCTTTGGATCCCTTCCATGACATTATCTGCTTAATCTTTTTGACATCTACCATGATTTCTTTATTTATGTGGATCCATTTCCATATTTGTTTAGGCCTTCTTGTGTCACTCACTTGTTGCAAGTGACAGATACCATAGTAAACATTATTTACTTGGTTAGTCCACATTTGAGCTTTCATCATTCATGATGCCTCTTATCCTGTCAATTTTAAAACTAGTAAATCCTAGAAATCCCACAGCTTCATCTGCAGAAATTCCTCTTAATAGCAGATGACAGCCTTTTGGTTTTTGGATAAGTTCCCGTAATTATGTGCCACACACAGTAATATTTTCATATAGTGATATTTTCCACAATCAAGTAATAGATAATATGTTTTGCTGTATATTTTATATTATTGTTCTAATAATGTTTTGTGGCCCATTTTCCCTGGCTCATATATATATATATATATATATATATATATGAGTCAGGAAATGACATTGTCATGTTAATTAAAACAATTAATAGGAGAATTATGCTCAGAGAAAGACATATGTCAAGCGTAGAGAAGAAAGGAAGAAGAAAGAAACTGAAAATATTTGGAGCCGCTGGGACTCGAACCCAGATCGCCACAGAGCCTCCACTTTAGCTGTAGAGCGCCTTGACCATTCTACGCTTGGCATGTCTTTCTCTGAGTATAATTCTGTGCCGAACATATGATTCAAAGCATATTTCCTATTTTTCTCCCTCATTTACTGTCCTAATTACTATCGAAATATCCCATGCATGTGACTTCGTCACGTTACATACGTTTCATATATATATATAATTCTTTTACAATTTGACAAGAGTCGCCCCCAAGTATTTAAAACTATGACAACCATTTTTCCTACTTATGTATCATTTATATTATTTTCTCCACCCTCAGGTATTCTTGTTTTAGGCATGTTTATTGTAAGTTCTCAAATTTTTGCATTCTTCTTTTAATTTAAGTAGCATGTAATATGGACATAATATCACTAGGTTATCAGCAAAGAGTAGAGTAAACAAAATCTTATCCTATATTATTCCACATTTCCTTTTCCAAGATCTTAATGCCTCCTCTCAGTATATTTTAAATAATGTGGGAGCAAGATTTCATTTCTGACAAAGACCTTTTGCCACTTTGAACTCTTGTTTATCTTCTTTCATTCATTCAGTATTTATTATTGTAAATTTAATGTTTTATAGGTATTTGATTTGTTCATTTATGATTTACATAATTTATATTATACATAATGAATTATTCAGATAAATGATAAAGAATGCAATTGGATATTTGAATTACTCAGACAAATAAAACTATGCTGGAACAGAATGGGAGCCATGGGATGATGGGCCAGCGTTCTCATTCTGCTGCTCCTACAGACTCACCTAGTTTACACTCCAGGAGTCGATCAAAAAGTCCCAGGAGAATGGGAGACCACCGTAGCCTTTCACCTCCAGAAGGAAGGTATGTATACATTTCTATAAATTTGTTCAATTATTATTGGTACTATATAATCTTTTTTTTAATCCATCATAAATAGAGCTAGAAAATTAATACCTTCATTAAATACCCAATTTGTTTATTCATACTGTCTTTGTATCAATCTATTTACTTTTT
Source organism: Eucriotettix oculatus (assembly GCA_034510155.1). Classification (NCBI taxonomy): domain Eukaryota; kingdom Metazoa; phylum Arthropoda; class Insecta; order Orthoptera; family Tetrigidae; genus Eucriotettix; species Eucriotettix oculatus. The sequence goes on along the minus strand of CM067379.1, from coordinate 68,851,223 downwards.
TATAACCTTTCTTCAAATCTTGTGGTACTTTTGTCCATTTTAAATCCTGATGTTCAAACCTAACCCCTGTTTCAAGTTTGTTACTTTTGTTTTTGTTATTGAACTCTTACACTCCTCATCTTGTGATCCAGAATGTTTCCAACTTGAGATACATATCAGACATGTGCCTGACAACCTAAATCTGCTTTAATCATTCCAGTGGAAATTGAATATCCTTAAAAAATAGATAACTTATAAGTCTATTGCACATCTTTTAGCTCTTATTTTAAATAACTTATTAAACATACACATCACAAACTTTTAAATAAAACTTCATCTACTATATATTTTTTCTCATCTTTATTAATTACATATTAAAAATAGTACTCTCACATGTAACCAATGCTAGCAACACTACAACCTCCTAAATGACAATGGCTCTTTTAAGTCTACAAGTAGCTAGTCCATTCATTCACATCATAACCAAAGGATCTTACCTTGAACTGCTTGCACCAAAACATCCAAGAAACCTGCCCTTTTACTAGCTACCAAACATCTACCAACTGTCCACCTAGTAGTGAATCACCTCCACTCACAACTTAAAAGATTTGTGTTCTAGTGGTCAGCTTTGTCAGGCCTCAATCTTATATAACAGCTTTGTCAGACCTCAATCTTATATAATAGCTACCTCCTTGAAGCAACAAATCATTTCCTCCTTCACCCATTTGATATGCAGAAACCTACCACTTGCTACTTTGCTGTGAATAATAAATGTGATTTCCCTGTCTATCCCTATTCCCTCTCCAAGAACCTAATGGCTTTATAGCATTGATTGTCCCAAAAAATTCCTTTCCATAGTTTCAATAAGTCCATTTGATCTGACCAAAAATTAATGTTGAAATTCTGTTCACCCATGGCATTGCTTTCATGTTGCAGTTATTTTCTTAATTTCTCATAATCCAGAATCACCTTTAAAATAGTAGATATTCCTAAATTCAAATTTTATTTATATTTTTGTCCATAAAGTACTATTTATCCATCTTAAGTTGCTCGTAGCAACACTAATCTCAGTGGCGGCTCATAAGTTTTTTTTTACATCACGCCAAGAAATAAGTTTATTAGGGTAATTATATAAAATATTAATAATATGACAACAGTGTTAGTACAACAAATACTCTGCATCAAATGACTCTAACCGTAATGATTGTAATGAAATTTAAGATTCATAACTATTATAAGGAAAATTTAAATCAATTTCAGGATACATCACCATGGGTCTGTCATGCCTTCTCATGCTTATGTGCCAAGATTTTCATCCCGCTCTGCAACAGCAACTCCTACAGGCTCACCAAAGAAAAGGCAATTGCCACAGATACCACAGGCACTCCAGAAAGCTATCAAAGAACGTGTTACACAGGTAATTAAATATTCTAAACTTATACATATAAAGGGTTTCAACAATGCTTTCACACACTTTGAAAGCAGGAACTGACACCTTAAAGTTATTTGTGATATATGTTTACCAAATAAACAAGTATATTTGGATTGTAAAGAGAAAATTTTCTTGAATATAACAACTTGTGTATATCTTTTTGAATTGTTTTATTTTTTTCTATATTTTATCTCTCTTGGTGGAACAATGAAAATAATTTTTATATTTTTCTTTATTAGTGTTTTATAATCTTTCTGAAACACTGCTTCTTATGTCATTTATTGCTTTTCACCTATACTTGATTAAAGAATCAGGTGTAGGTTCATTGCATTAATTCCCAGTTGCCTTTGAACCAGTTTCTTTGACTGTTCTCTATTTTCTTTGTTTCGTTGACTCCAAAATTGACCACTTTTGTAAGTGTGGTATGGCATTAACTTTGCCAGTCATTGATGTAAGAATAAAGAAATGTTTCTTGGGTTTCCAATCGGGTAATCTCCATACACAGCGATGTTTTGATGGATATCAACTTCATCATCTTCCAGGCCAAAGTTTTTAGGTTCTGTTTGGGACCAATACTTGTACCCCCACAGTGTGTCCATCAATGAAAACCATAGTGTCATGATTGGTTGGTCATGGGGTGCAGGTAGGACCTGCTGTGTCCCGCAGAAGCTAGCCGTCCACATTGCCACCAACAGGTGGCCTGGCAACCCTCTCCCATTAAGCCACTCGATCATCAGCGTCCAGGCCACACTAAGTTCTGAGGATCTAATATTAATTGATTCCAGGATCACACTATCCCAATATGTCCGAGTATGTTCTAGTATCCTAGTCTCGTCGAAAAAAATAGTGCGTCCTGTATCCTGGCAGTGTTTGGTCACTGCAGATTTTTCTGATTGGTTTAGCTTTAGAAACCTCTGGTTTTCAACAATCCTACCAGCCACCAGACCTCTCACTACTTCTTCATATAATCAAATCATTATCACTTTGTTTTTTTCCTTTGTTAAAGCATTTTGAAATGTTCATTGTTCAATTATTGTTGGAATTAAATATGCAACATTTTTTAAAGCTGCCTATTTATTAATTTTGCCAGGAATCCTGATCATATTTGTATTGCTCTTCCTAAGATGCTTTCTCAATATCATATGTTAAATTGGCATGGAAAATATTAAGGATTAAGATAATAATAATTGAAGGCTGGCAGCACATCTTACAAACACCCCATTAGTTTTGTTCTAATTTTGTGAAAAAATGTGCTTGGCATTTACATGCTTCTGTTAGGTGTTTAAGTAAATTCAAAAGAACTGACATGTTCCAAATTTTTAGGATCTTGAAGAGCGAGCCCGTGTAATGAAACAAAGAATGAAACATATGCAAGGGCACCGAAGTTCAGGAATGAGTGGTAAGTAGTCAATGAATATTAATTGTAAACATTACAAATAAAGAAATTAGTGTAGTTTCTTTAATAATTTTTAAACATTACCTTAACAGAATGTATCTTTATAAGAACATTTTGCTACATCACTTTTATAAAATTGCTCTTTCTGACATAAAAGTAACTTTCACATACTTGGCAACAATACATAATCAAATAAATATTTTGCATATATCTGTAGACTTAATAACAAATCAGGGAGAAATTGAATTATAAAAAACTAATTTAACTGGATGCTTTGTAGTAAGCATGTGGGTGTTAGATTGGGAAGGGACATTTTGAAGGAAGTTAAGGAAATCTCCTACTTGGGAAGCATAATGACTAGAGGTGGTAGAAGTATAGTTGACATAGAGAGTAGGATAGCACAGATAAGGAATACTTCAACAAAAAAGAGGAATTTACTTACAGCTAGTATAAATATGAATATTAGGAAATCATTATTTAAAATGTTCATATGAAGTGTGGTGTTATATAGGTGTGAAATGTGAATAATAGAATTGCAGACAAAAAGAATAGAAGCTGTGGTGCTATAGGAGAATGCTGAAAATCAGATGGGTGTATAGGGTATCTAACAAAGAGGTTCTAAGCAGAATAGGGGAAGAAAGAACAATTTGGAGGACTTTGAAGGGATAGATTAATAGGCCACATTTGGAGACATAATGGTCTTGTAAAATTAGAATTAGAGGTAAGTGTGTGGGGTAAGAACAGAAGAGGGAGGGGAATGATGGAATTCACTAAGCAGATTGATTGACACAAATTTTATCTACCTTAAGCTTAACACTTTCTTCAAAATTACTGTTTTTATCAAGATCATCATAACTTTGTATGCCTTATATATGAGAATTAATACAAGTTTTAAACTTTCTCCCCTTTTAATTTCCAAGTTATTTACAGATTCAGAACATGATCACTTCACTATCTTTAAACTACTATGAACATGATTAAATTTGAAATCTATAACAGTTTCTATTTCTACTTTATTTTCTACGTGTTCTATCTTGCTATTTACATTTTCCTATGTCCCCCCCACACTTTCATGCAAGTGATCACCAATCAGCTGTTCGGCTTTGTTACAATTACTTCATTCTACACTCAACTTATTACAAAATCCTTCAAAATATTTACCTTGTAATTCAATCTTTTCATGCATCAGCTGTTCTTTACTGTCTAAATCAGCCTTTAAATCATATTACTTATCTAAAATTTCATCGAAGTCATCATTTTGCTTCTCAAATTTATTATTAAACTGTTTATTTTGCTTATTAAATTTACTGGTTTGCTCATCATATTTTTGCTCAATCAATCTTATTAATTATTATTAATAATATCTGCCTTCATTTAATTAAAACACATTAATAATTGTTGAAGTATTGGGATTTCTGCTTTCTTCACAAATTCTGCTTATTCAGCTGTCATAATTTCCTGCGTTCCCTCTGTTTTCTGACTTAGATCCAAAATCATAACTATAAATAAAATGGAATTGTTTTTCCACCAACCAGTGTAAACATTCTCTTCTTTCTTGAAAAACTTTTCATTTAATCACTCGAGTTTCATGTTTTCTCAAACCACTTTGCTCTGCTTTTACACACACACTTACTGACGTTTTTCTTTCTTCTTTTCTCAATCTCTGATGTTAGTAGCCTTACACCTTTAGGAAAAATGTAACAATGACACGTAATTTGACACCATGGATTCACCAATCATCAGTGACAATTTCTACTTTTGACATTTTAAGTTTGAAGCCCCAAAAGTGCTTGTCAACTAAATATAGCTGGACATGATTTATAACCATTCTGCAAATGTTAATCACCTTCCACTGCAATTTTTACACATTTGACATTCATTCGTTGCCCCATGATGGCTTTCCAAGTGTAACAACTTTAGTCTACTCTTGATCTTCTGATGCTTCATCAGTTAAGCTCAGCAAATGATAAGTTCTCAGGATTCTTTTATAGGGCGCCAGGTAATTTTACCAAATGAAAACTACCAACAAGGTATTCTTTAAACAAAACAATCCATTTATTTAATTGAGCATTGAGACAAGTAATCTCCACAGAGTGTGGCCATTAATCAAAACTAATTTCCTACTCATTTCGTCGTTGTAGTAAGAAATATCACTTATCACACACCAATTAGTCTTGGTGTCTCAACTCTTGATTCTGTGGGGTGTTCCACAGTTATTTACCTTTGTTTCTAAATACATATTATGATATATCTGTAAGTGTAAAATTTTAAGAATCAATACACAATCCACTTAAATTTTATCTTTCTACTGGAGAAATACCTCAAAATTCAAGATAACGTTAAATGAAATGGATCAATAAGAGTTTCCATTTATCAATTCACATTGTACAATTGATATATGAAGTTTATTACTGGATCATATAGTAATTAAAAGTATAAAACATTTTGGATTTCAGGTTGGGATCACCGTCATTACAGTGGTCTGAGTGATAGTGATCTTCCATCACGCAGTGCCATGCCATCTGTTGACCATAAAATGAGATTGAGACATTCCTTATCACCCGATAAAGATATGATGGGTGATTTTGGTGACAGTGACATTGAGAGTGTTGTGAGTGTGACAAGCAGTGCCTTCTCTACACAGTCAGAGCGACCCCGTGGCTCCAGGGGGCTCAGGTGGGCAGTGTAGTGTTACGAGTTGTGATTAAAAATTTGTTGTCTAAATGTGTGAAAGTTTTTTATAGGTTTAATAAGTTGATATGTAAATGAGTCAAATTCTTTATATTTTATCTTTTTGTATGTCCATCAGTGTCCATACTACCAGGTTTAATAGTGAACTTTACTTTATCAGGTATAACGTTGAAGCTGAGTCATGCAAGTTAGCGGAAACACTATTAACTAAACCTCTTAATGCTAGTCTTATGCCTTATGAGACCTAAAATGAAATACTGTATTAGTCCTGTATTTAAAGGTTGTCTACCCATATTTCTTCTATGATTGTTCATTCTTTTTTCTATAGAAAATGTTGCTTAATTAAGTCAATGCAATCTCTACATTATTGCCAATTTACAATCATTCCATTTAATCAGAGTTGATTTTCACCATATATTTGCCTCATCATATATTACTTGTTCATATGCCTATTTATGTTTACATAGCTTTTCAACTTGTACTTGAAAGTCTACATTTGTTTCAAGACTCGAAAGTTATCGAAAGGAAAGCACCAGATCATACATTATAAGCATATGTGAACATAGGATTCTGAAACAGGGGAATGAAACGAATCAAATCACTTAGAGAAGAGGAAACATGAGATATATGAGAAAATTAAAAATTTTCCCCAACTAAAGACCAACTTTATTATTTTCATCTCTTTTTCTCTCTCATCCAACAATAAACTACATCTACTTAATTCTGTAGATATATATGAAATATCTGCTCTGAACTCATTTTCTGTCACTTCTTAACTGTTTATCCGTTTTTGCTTCTCTTTCTGTTCCTACCTCTCCTATTCCAGGAATTTAATGACAATTATGGCAATATAGCTCCCTCTGTCTTCTTTCCTCATAATTCTCTTGAAACTTTCAAGCATACAGTGATGAATAGTCACATTCATTTATCATATTTTTTGTGCTCTTTTTGTGTAATTCAATGTGTTTAAGGGGCTTTGCATCTTTGAAAAAGTCTTACTATGGAAGACATATCACTTTGTTTATTAAGGAAAGTTGTTCCCTACATAATATTTCATCCCTGCAATGGCACTGATTTGAATATTTGCGGTAAACATTTAAAAGAAGCACATCAACTGCTGAACAATATCGACACAACATACAAATACTTCTACACCTCAGTAAATTAATTCCAAACAGATAAGTTGTAATAATAAGGAGTAATTAGGTTGTACATCCTATTAATTTAGTATTATTATTGGAGTGAAAACTATAGTTAATCTCCTTTGGAAATATTTTACAAAGAAATTTACTTACCATAGTGATCATTAATAAAAAATTCACTCTTATGTCAAATACAAGCAAATTATTGAACATTTTATTTTGTAAATAGTATTTTTGTGAAATGTTTACCATATCACATAACTTACAATAAGTTTATAAGAATAGGCTTGTCAGTCCTTCATATCTAAGCCTTTCATGAAATAATGTGTCTTTCTTAAGTTTTTGTGTAGACCATAATATAGATATTTAATTTGTCAGTAAGGTTCTCTATTTAAACATCACAAATATGAAATAATTTATTGTTTTAAAGAGACAGTCATATAAAGTAGTTCACATTCTATATTATAGATGTAACAATAATCTTTAGTGTTATGTAAATATTTATTTAGCACATAAATTATATAATCTTTAAAAAATATTTTTATCTTTATATAAATATACTGAATTTATAGTTAGTATCATGTACATAAAGCACCAGTAATTATGTAATAGTTTTATTAAAATTAAAAATTATTTTGTTCTGCATAATCTATAACAATAAAATTAATTTTAGACTGTTGGTGTGCATATAGCTAATAAAAATTTTCTCATAATTTTAAGGTTTGTCTGAAAATTCATATATTTATTTAGTATAAGTACATCAAACAAACAATTTCCATGCAGTGTCATGTTATTGTAACTGTTTCTTTTTAATTTTACTTTTTCAGACAAAATTTCTGTAGAAATTTGCCTTTAAATTGTGTGAACTATCATTTCCCTACATTGTCTGGTAACATTTCCCCATGTGGCTTGAATAATTATTTTCAGTATTGCTTGCCAACTAATGCTGAGCCAGATTGTATATGTAATCGACCTTTGCTTAAGAGAAGTCTTACTGTAGATAGTTGTTCCCAGTGTAACAGTTGTAATTCGTCCCGCCGATCATCACTCGTGCGTAGTATGACTCTTGGAAGTACTCCATCCCTATGGCTCCCACCTCAGATAAGCAGTAGCAATGAGCTTGAGCAAAAATTTCCTAAATATTCACATACTGGCCCTCACTATTATGGGTATGACAGTGAATACAGTGGTGCTGAAACTGAAATTCATTTCTCTGATCGTAGTTTTGATAGCCAGAGTATTGATATTCCTGAAAATAAACACAGTATTAATAAAATTACAAGAGAGGCACAATTAAAGCTTCTAAGTAGTCAAAATCCTCATCTTAACTTCAAATATAGAAAATCAAATTCAATAAGTGAAGCACCACAACACTATGTGAACGATAGTGATGAATGTATGCATAATATGGATACAAAATCTGCAATAGCTGATAGATTAAAAGCTTGTCATTCTGTTGAAGTACTTGGTTCTTACAAGAACAATAATAGTGGTAGAAAAAACTCAATGTTCAGTGAATATAAATCAAGCCATTCAGATAATGACCATGACTTACAAGTAGAAGATGATATATATTTGAAACCCACTTCTGGTGTAATACAAAGAAAGGACTTAGCAAGTGGATCAATTCAAAATTATGGCAAAATACAATGTCATCAACGAGTATCAAAGAGAAACTCAATTGCAGTAATGAACAGGATTAATCCAACTGTCGAATATTGTGGAAATAATAATACAATTAATGATAGGCATAATATATTTGCACAAAACAGACGACACTCTGTAGCTGTAATAGAAAGTAAAACTCTTTTAGCACCAGAAATGAGAAACTCATTTCTGTCAAAAGACAATCAGCAAGAAGATATGGTTGTCGGGGGTAATGTACACATACAAACTGCTGCAGCAAGATGTAATTCTATAAACTCGTGTTGTAATACCTCTTTGCAAGCTGTTTGTAGTTTAAATTGTAACCAAAATTGGCCAACGGAACCATTAAAATCTTCAGGTAAAGTTGCTGCACTAAAAAATCGACGATTTACAATAGCTGTTCCTGAAAAATCACTTTTTAAGGGATTTCTAATGGAAGAGAGATCACACTCTGACTTTTTGCTTCATCAAAAGGGGAATAAAATGAAAATTAATGCTCAAAAATCAATTGCTGATAAGGATAGAATAGTTGGGAAAAGTGTAACTTTTTATGGAGATGAAAATTCTCAAAACTCGGAACGTGCAAACTGTGAACAATATATAGGAAGCAGCTGCTTGCCTCTCAATCAAGATTCTGAAGTTAGGGAAGCAGCAGATGGCACATGCAGTAATTTCTGCTCATGTGGAACAAAACAAACAATTTCTTGTGTACATAATTCATCAAACAGTGATACAGTAAGAGAACTTGCTGATGGAATGAGTATGGATCAGATTTCTAGAAAATTTGGGAATTTGAGCCATATGGGAAGGTGTTGCAACTTAACACATTACTATGATAGAACTGGGACTCTGCGTAGTACTAATGCTAGTGTTGCTAATAGCTCTCCGTTTCCTATGTCACCCCTGTCCCCATCGCAACATTTCAACACGGACCCACACCGGAGTAGTGACTACAGTAGTGGTGGGAGCGGTGGTGTGCAGCGCATGATGTCTCATCATGGCAGTGGTGGAAGTAACAGCAGCAGTAGCAAACGTGGAACATTCACACGCAGTGTATCAAATGCTGATGTTCCACCTGATGAGAAGACTGGTAAGCTTCAAATCCAGTTCTATTTCATTCTAAAATATTAATATGACATGAAAATATTCTTCACATTATCATTTTGAGTTGTAAATAAAACTTAAAATGCATAAAATAGATGGGTAGTTGATTGGTTGCCAAGTATGACAATTATTTGGTAAAGTATTCAGGTTATGTTCTCTTTAATTGTATTAGTGGCATCTTGTGAATGGTTGTATGGTCTTATTCAAATGTGAAGAATAGAGCAGACAATTGCCCTGTTTTAGTCACCAAGATGGAAACACATTTTTTGAGACAGGTATAGATTGAGGGTCTCCAAGGGTCAATCAGTATGGTCTAGAACATAGGTGTGTTTCTGAAAGTGAGCCTTTGGCAGATGGGAAATATTCTAAGCAAAATGCTTTTGATGCTATTGAAATTAAATCAATAAGTGAGCACTGATTTAATATTATATTAGCTTATGTCATTAATTAAACTGTAGGTTTTGGAGTTAAGGCACCATAATCACCTGTATCAATAGGCAGATGGACTGTGGCTGCATATAAATACAGTGATTATTGTGCATGTACACTGAAACCTATGTTATAATTAATGACATAATCCAACAAAAAGATTAAGTCAGTGCTGACCTACTGCTTTCATTTCAATGACATCACAATAATATGTTACTAATTTTTGGTGGAGAATTTTTGGCTTGAGTTATGCTCATGTGTATCCTATGTTATTGTAGTCTAGAAAAACAATTAAGGCACAATAAGTTCTTTAGCTTGGTTAAGTGTTGGCATGATTAGTTGGTTAGCAGGCATATTTCAGGAAATCTGGTCATGGAGGTCAAGATTGAGTTGAAGCAGGTGGCAAGCAAATATATATATATAATAATTAATAGGGAAAGGACAGAGAGATAGAAAGTAGGTGACTTACCTGAGGTTCATAGATGGTAGACACCTTGTAAGGTTCGGAGTTCTTAAGCTAGCAGCGCAGCAAATTTTGGCTGCTCAGTCGTCGGCTAGCCGATCACTGGAAATGTCTTCCTAACTTTCTGATGAAGGGGGCGGTGCCTCTGAAAATTCAAGTATTCTAAACCTCACAAATTGTCTACCATCTATGAACCTCAGGTAAGTCACCTACTTTCTATCTCTCTGTCCTTTCCCTATTAATTGTTTTAATTACAATGACAATGTCATTTCCTGACATATATATATATATATATATATATTATGAGTCACATATAAAAATGTTCCACTTTGCATAATAAGACTGGATATAATTGTGTTTTGGCTCATTAGCTTAATTGTCCTCACAATACAATTATCCACTGTTGTTACTTTGTGAATAAACTTAAATTATATATCATTCATATGTAATATTTCCTTAATGGATGCTCCAAACTCTTCTACCTATCTTCTCTACCCATCCTACCTTGAAAACCTAATATATATTGGTTAGTCATACTCGATATGGTGGCAGAACAGTTAAATGCACGCCATTGCTCTAGTGGCAGTTACACAGCTGATTTTCTGTATCCAGGTTCAAGTCCTGGCTGTATCAAATATTTTCCATTTTTCTTTCTTCTTCCATTCCTTTCTTTGCTTAACATATGCATTTCTTTGAGCATAATACTATGCTGTACATATTATTTAAAAGCAAATTTCCTTCCTTTCTCCCAAATAATTTTATTTTTCTTATTATCAAATGAGGTGACTGCTTTGTATGATGGAGGGTTTGGTGATTTCAGGATGGCAACCGGTTAAGTGATATTACAGTATGGTGTTGGTTGGTTTAATGTGTATGGAAGTAGTTATTAACTGGAAATTAGGTGTTTAGGTTTAGTAAATAATTGGAAAGGGCAACTGTGAAGTAGCCTGAATTCTTTGGCCAAAATTCGATGTGCTGATGCAAGGCTGTCGGGAAGGTGGCACATGAAAGTGTTTCCTCCTTTGCTGTGAATGTTAAAAAACTTTATTTGACTACTATAAAATTTATATAAAAGTAACAAAATGTAAATTAAATGTATTTGTTTATTTCCCCAATAAGTAATTAATATTCAAGATTATATATTTCTTGACTGTTAAATTACAATTAAAATAGTTAAGCTATTAATTGCCTATAGCAGCTACAATTGTGGCTTGTATTAATGATGAGTAAAGATAATGTGACATTTACAAAATAATTCACTCATTCAGATAGGAAAGAAGGATAGAGAGAAGTTGCATATTTCTAAAAGTTTGATGGCTTATCCTCCTTTGCCAGGAGATAGTTGTGCATAGTTTGATTCACATTTAACATTACATCTAATTTTATTTTGTATTTCTCTTCTACTTTTATTATAAATATTATTGAATAAAGGATTTATAATTTTTTTGTATCAGCAGATGGCAGTCTAAGTGATACAGCAGTGGGTCACCTGCATGAACTTGAAGATCCCCGTTGGAAAATGGGAACCACTGAACGGAGTTCAGGCAGTGGGGGAGGAAAGAGTTCGAGTAGCCAATTCACAAGGCTTAACAGAAAGAGCAACTCAACATCACAACTGTCTGCGACAGGTTAGTCACCACTTCCTTTTGTATTGAGTAGAATTTGAATGAATATATTGAAGCATATGTAATTCATATTCAATACTGGGTACTTATAATATGTATATTTTCTAATATTGTAATATAGATAGTATTATATATTTCATTTAAATCTATGTACTTCATATATTGTATTCTAAATATGTTATTTGATAAATTACCATTGATGCCTCAATATTCTTTAAAATAAGTCTACTTTTATTTTGTTTATAGAACCAAAGTTGTGATGAGGAAACATTGAAATATATTTCATAACTATCAAGCTGTTGTTTAAAGTACTGAAAACATTACTTTCCTTTATTAAGTCTATGATGCTTTCTTAAATGGATTATCTGGTGATAGTATTACAATATTGAGATCACTTAAAACCCTACAAGAAGTAATTGTTTAAATGTGAATTAATAATATATATATATATATATATGTATATATAATATTTATAATTGTGATGATTTTGAAGTGATGAAGTCACATTAGATAATTGGGTGGTAAGAAAATTAGAAGTATGGGAGGAAGGTAGGAATACACTCTAATGAAAGCATTTACTCAGGCATGGTAATACACTCGTAGGCAAGCATATGTTCATGATGTAGAGAGGAAAGAAAGACGATGGAATGATGAAAGTATTTGGTAGGCTCCTTTTCTTCATATGCCTCAAACATGTGCTTTTCTATGAGCATATTACTAAGCCTGAGCATTTTTTTTATTGAGTATTCATACCTTTCTCCCATATTTCTCTTTCCCCACTGGTGATTTATCATGTATACAATATAAAAATCTCCCCAATCCCACAATGAAGAGTTCGTTACTTGTTGCTCTTTATTTGAAATATTATTGTTCACTTAGCCTTCAAGATGAAAACAGTGAAAGTTATTAAAACATCACTGTTACAAGACATTACCTGAGAAACTTTTATTATAAAAACTTTGTGTATTACTAACTATAGTTGTTAAATTTCACCATATTTTATTTTAAATGAATCATGTTAAGATGTGTGATATATTTGCCAGAGTTGGGAGTGGTTAGAGCACTTGGCATCTATAATAAAGTAACTGGGTCCGATGCCCAACTGTTCCAAATATCTTCAGACTTCCCTCTATTCTGCATATACTTTTCTTTGAATGTATCACTATGTCTGAGCATATGTTTTTTAGAGCACATTCCTACCTTTCTCCCATATTTCTACCTTTACTTTCTGTCCAATTATCCTATGTACAATAATAAGTTGGATTGGAAAGAAATACAGAAAAAAGTAGTTGATTTTCCTTAAATTGATAGTCGGCATCAGCTTGCAGAGAATTGCAAAAGTGAAAATTTTTGAGAACATAAGCTCCTTTCTTCAAAGTGATAAAGGGGGAATATTTCCTCAAAAATTAACACATATATATTTCTTGGCAATTGACGTCTACTATCAAATTTAAGGTAAGTTGATGACTATTTCATATCCAATTTAATATTATTTTGATTTTGTCACCTTATTTTCCATTATGTGTGAGTGTATATATATATATATATATATATCAAGGAAAGGAAAGAGAGATAGAAAGTGGGTGACTTACCTGAGGTTCACAAATGGCTGGCACCTTGTAAGGTTTGGAGTTATTTTAAATTTTCAGCTAGCTGATCACTGGAAATTTCTTTCTAACTTTCTGATGAATGGGGTGGTGCCCCTGAAAATTTAAAAGAAGCCCAAATCTTACAATGTACCTGCCATCTGTGAACCTCAGATAAAACACGTACTTTCAATCTCTCTTTCCTGTCCTTATTAATTGTTTTGATTAACCTGACAATGTCATCTTCTGACACACACACAGATATATATATATATAAGGGTTGTTTCATAAGACTAGAGAAAATGTAACAAAAGAATTTTATTTTCTTTCCTTGTCTTTACACTTATACCAAAGTTTACAATGTTTTTTAACTTATCACAAAAATAGTTGCGTCAAACTCTGCAAAATATTCCATTATGACCTGAATGACTTCCTCTTTCGATGAAAATTTATTCCCTGCCAAGCCAAATTTTCAAGTTTGGGAACACAAAGAAGCCATTTGGTCTGGTGAATAAGGTGGATGAGAAAAGGTTTGAATCAAAACTTGTTCACTTTGGCATTAAGACTGGTGCAGTGTGTGCTGCTGCATTATTCTGGTGAAGCAACTCTTTCTTGAACCAATCATGGTAATATCTCAATCAGCTTCCATTTCAAACAATCCAATAGAGCAGCATAATAGAGCCCAATTATGCCCTTTTCCAAGAAATCTATGAATGATCTATGAGAATCACAAAAGAGAGTGACCATCACCTTTCCAGCTGGCAAAACGGTCTTTGCTTTTTTTGGTTCACTTTCACGAGCTGTTTTTTTTATTGTTTCTTGTTCCATGGTGTGTAATGGTTGATCCAACTTTCATTGATGGTTATTAATCTGTGCAAAAGTCTGTGCAAATTTGCACCAGAGTTCAGTTATGTGTTCCACATCAAACCTTTAGTTTAAAATCTAATGGAAAGTTTTAATTGAGTGTAGCTGAGTATGTTACATCCAAGCTTTATCCCTCTGTTGTCTTCTGCTAAGAAGATTCAGACACATTTTTCATTTGGTACCCATATGCATAAAGGTATTATTGTTATACGATACAATTATTCACCTATTTGCTTTTAAGTGTGTTTCAAATTGGCTTAGTTTTATGCATTCATTTACATCAATTCTGTATGTGTTCATCCAAGATCATTCTTCTGAAATAACTCAAGAAGATATATATATATATATATATATATATATATATATATGAGACATTGTCAAGTTGATTAAAACAATTAATTACAGCAAAGAGAGACAGAAAACTAGTGGCTTACTTGAAGTGTACAGATGGCAGGCACCACACAGGGTTTCAAATTCTCGAATTTTCAGAGGCACTGTCCACTCTGTCAGAAGATTAGGAAAACATTCTGAGTAACGGCGAACCATCGAAACTATCTTTTGTTCTATTGATGAAGACTTTGAGGATTTGTTTGGTGTAGGTAGCCAGACTATTTCAGGAAAATGTGAACTCCCCTAAGGTCTAGACTATGTACGAAAGATTCTTTTTTGGTATGATAAGGTGAAGCTGGTGAAACATGGACTAGTTAGGGACTAATTAGGCTATATCTCATACATCAAGGAAGGTTAATTATATACACCTAATATGTATATAAATTGGACAGAAAATAGTCATTGTCTTACCTTGAATTGATAATAGGAGTTGACTGGAAGGGAAATATGAAAGTGTGAATTTTTGAGAACCAAATATTTTATGAGGTGAGGCATGCCTGAAGGGCCTGGCAGCCAGTTCAAAATACATTACACCAGCTGATGTTGGCAAAAATTGACTCTTTTAAGAGTAGGTCAAAAAAAGGAAAAGTAACATAATAAATGTACATTGAAACAAAATACAGACACAAAACACACATACAATATGACCTATTTAACAAAGGGGATACATTCAATAAATTTAATGCCAAAGGATACAGCACTAAATGAGGTTATCTTAGCATAAAATAGTATTTTGCCAATGGGCAAAAATGTTTTGTAATAAATTTTGGAAGAGGTAGTTTAGCTTAGCTGTTTAGAAATCTGGACTGAGTTTACAATCAATCTGGCAAATGATGCAAGATGGACAGTTAAATATTTAAAAAAATTTAGGTGACAATTTGTGGAGGATTTTTGGCTAATGTGGGAGGTTGAAGGATAGGCACATCTGACAACTGTTCCTACTGTCAAAGGAAGGCATTTTATTTTGACATGGTCATTTCCAGTAAACAGTTATAGATTATATATATTATATTGCAATAAAGTCACACACTTTGGATAATTTGATAGTGAGTAAAGATAGAATTATGAAAGAAATGTAGGAATACAGTCTAAACAATGCATATACTCAACATAGAAATACACTCAAATAATAGCATACTGTTCATTATAGATATAGAGAGGAAAGGAAAAATATAAATAATTTATGATGAAGAAAAAAGCAAACATTGAAAATAATAAATTGGATCAGAAAGAGATACAGAAAAAAGTATTTGTCTTACTTTAAATTGATATTAGGCATTGACTGACAGTGTTATGTAAAGTCACATTTTCATACTTCCCTCCCAGTAAATGTTTACCATCAACAAAAGGTAAGTTAATGACTTCATATATATATATGAAAGATAATGTGACAAATTAAAAATAATTAATAGGTATTGACTAGCTCGGTTGTACAATTATGTAAGTCTTTTGAGAATTTAAGTCTCTTCTTTGAAACAATGTATGCCTAAAAGGCATGGCAGAGAAGCTGGTACCACTACTCCATTTGAATTTCCACTGTCCTGAAGAAAGTGTCTCAGCCTCATACATTATGTGATCATCTGACACCTTGACAATTACATATTGATCTTTATATATATGTTAATCAAAACAATTAATAAGGAAAGAAAAGAGAGATAGAAAGTAGGTGACTTACCTGAGGTTCATATATGGTAGACACCTTGTGAGGTTAGTTCTTAAGCTAGCAGCGCAGAAAATTTTGGCTGCTCAGTCGTCGGCTAGCTGATCACTGGAAATGTCTTCCTACTTTCTGACGAAGGGGGCAGTGCCTCCGAAAATTCTAGAACTCCAAACCTCACAAGGTGTCTACCACCTATGAACCTCAGGTAAGTCACCTACTTTCTATCTCTTTTTCCTTTCCTTATTAATTGTTTTAATATACATATACATACATAAATATATCTGGATACATGAAATCAGCAGTGTAAACGTCACTAGAACTGTGATGTGCGTCTTACCATTTCCACTACCATATCGAGAACAACCAATTGAACATTTTCAGTCTATATATTAGGTTTTCAAGTTGGGATGGATTGCTCGCAATTCTTCCATCCCTCTTCTCTATTCTTCATTATTAATTGTTTTAATTAACCTGACTGACAATGTCAATATCTGATGCATAGGTATATATATAATATACATAAATTGAATTCATGTGTGAATAGAGAGAGAGAGAACTGTAGTAGACTTAACTCAAATTGATAATAGGCACGACTTTCAAGGGAAACATATACACCCATTTTCATGTCTCAATTGCATTGCAACCATTTACTCAGACATACTTTGTATTGAAGAAGGGTGTTCAGGCTCTTGAAAAATTGACATTTCCTTGCATACCTGATAGTCAATAACTACTATCATTTTTAGGTAAGTCAACTACTGTTCCTATCCCAATGGTATAATTATTTTGAAGTTGTCACTTTTTCTTTCTCACTTTATATATGTGTGTGTGAGGGAAAATGACATTGTCAGGTTAATTAAAAGAATTAATAAGGATAGGAAATAGATATAGAAAGTTGGTGACTTATTCTGAGGTCGGTAAGTCGGCCAGCCGATCGCTGGAAATGTCATCGTAACGCTCTGATGAAGGGGGCGGTGCCTCCGAAAATTTAAGAAGATGCATGCCATCTGTCAACCTCACTCAGGTAAGTCACCAACTTTCTATCTCTCTTTCCTGTCCTTATTAAGTTTTAATTAACCTGACAATGTTATTTTCTGACACACATTATTTCCCTATTCAATTAATCTTAAAAAGTACATGGCATGATTGTTACTTTTTGTGTATAATTATAGTTTATTCTTCAGTTTAGCTTCATTCATATTATTATAATATCTTTAGTTCACATACAAACTTTTCTCTGTGTCTTTTAAGTAAAACTATTTCATTTATAATAATTTATCATTAATGTAATTAATCCAATTTATTGTTATTGTATTTTTATTAAATTTATTAGTTCAGTTTATTATTTCTATTGTATTTGAACTATTTTTCTGTATAATATTAAGTGAAGATTCTTAACGATAAACATGGACATGATGTTGCTATACAAATTATGCTTACTTAACTAATGTTAGCATGAAGTAATATAAATATTTTCTGTACTCTACTTTGAGATTTGATTTTTCTTATCTAGTTTTCATCTTTTTTATTTAATAGTTAATCTGTACAAAATATAGTGTAGCTATAAGCATCAAATTTTGAAAATATAGTTAAGTATGTGTAATTTTATATCCACACCATACTTCATAAATGAGAAATGTTAAATTCCAAAATTAGAAAATACATTTATCTTACATGAATATTGAAATATCTCTACTTAGAACTACCAGCTTAATCAGTAATATATAGCAAAAACCTGCTTCAGATTAAATAAAACTACAATTTTTCTGTTAAGGCACGTTTCAGTTTTTGATAAATTATAATTTAGAGAAATGGGAATAGGTTTTTTTTCTGTTATAACTTGATTTACAAGTTGAGAATTCAAATTAAGGTTTTAATTATAAAATAAATTCAATTTACAGTAAGTTAGAAATAATTTATTTAATTAGTCACTTGTTTATATTTTTTACACTTGAAAGCAAATTCCAACTTTTCATCCCTGGAACTTCTTCAGGTGTTACAGATTAAAAATATGAAAACCTCTTATATAGTTAATTTTGAAAGTAAAAATCTTCCTCGATGTGAATATCATTGTTAAGTTCTTAATAATTAACACATAGATTCTATAAATATGTAAATTTATTATTAATTATTTTAAATACAATGATTTCTTGTTGTCTTTTATGCAATGCATATTTCTGCCGTGGCTACCAATACATATGACAACACAATATCTCATTGATAACAATATAATTGTATAACAGTCATAAAAAGTCTGTAGTAATTTCACTCTTAACTGTTGTAAATGATTTATTGCATAAAGGCATAAGACAATTAGATATGAATGATACAGTAAGTAGTGAATCCTTAGATTTATCAAAGGCTTTCAACAGTGTACAGAATGATATTCAAATTGAGAAATTGGAAAATTATGGAATAAGAGGGGGCAAAAAATTGTAACCTACATTTATTGAAGACATAAATAACACATAAAAGCACTGACTGTGTACAAAAGATAAAAAAGCCAGCAAAAGTAAAATATGGTGTGCCTTAATACACCACTGCTGTCATAATGTATGTAAAAAAATATGATATCTGAGAAAAGGTAAAATTATTAATTTCAGTTATGGTACAACAGTTGTTTTCTGGAAAAAAAAATCAAGGAGCAACTCAAAGGGAATACTTCCATCATAGTCAGAAGGCTAATTAGTTATTTTAGTGCTCTTAATCTATGTACTGGAAAGAAAAATGCAAACAGTAGATTCTACACACAAATCATGGATATGAAACAGTAATTATGAAACCAAAAAGTTCTTATATATTTCTTCACATACATATGATAAGAAGTTGACTTGGAATGAACATGTTAATATCTATGTAAAAGCGTTTTTGGAGGTATTTACTTAAAATGAACATTGAAAACTGTATAGTATGATGTCACAAGCTCTCATATTCTCTAGAGGATTTAATTCTTGGAATCATGAACAGATTGTTACTACTTCAGAAAAGATGTATAAGAATAATGTTGAAAGTAGGGAAGCAGAAAACCTGTAGAAACACTTTTAAAGAAGGAAAAAAAACATATATGCATTAAATATGTAAGGTAATTATGTTAGTATGATACAAGAAACATTAGTACACAATCAACAAAGATTGATACATATACAATTCCTGAACAAGGACCAACTTCTTCCAGCATAGTCACAATAAGAAATTTAGTAATAAGGAACCACATATTATAGGATTACAATTGTAAACAATATCTTAAAGGAAATTAAAAGCCTCCAGCATAAGGAATTTAGTTGTAAACAAAAGCTTGTCTTATCAATAATGTTCTATACAGTACATATGAAATATCCATGTAATCAGTCACTGTAAATCACTATGATAATAGACTCAATCTGTTTCAGTGTAAAATATATATTGTGACTAATTGTATTATATAACCTTGACACTGCTAGAGACTTACTAGCACAGGTGCTATTGCCAATTAATCATTATTATTATATTCTAAAATGTAGTCAGAGCTGGTGTCCATGACTGTAGAAGAAGAAATAGCCATAAATTTAGCAGACTCCTGAGAATGAAATATTTGTTTTATGATTTTGACACTACACATAGTCTTATTGTAAGAATTTTTCATTATAAACAAATATAATAAACTAAAGACCAATTACATTAGATTAAATAAAATTTTTGTAGTTACATTTGAAGAAAATGTCTAACATGGCGACAAAATACTGGATGATGTAAATAGAAACTTTATAATTTGTAATTGATCATTTATTTATTTAATTGACTCAACAAATTTTAAATTATAATAATCTTTACAATATTAAAATACATTATTCGTATCCGAGAAGATTTATAACCTCAAAAATATTAAGTTTTTTTTGTATTTTTATTCACATTACCTGAAGAAGTCCTAAAGGAAGGGATGAAATGTAGGAATTTGTTTTCAAGTATGTAAAAAGCAAATTAATTAAATAAAATGTTCTGACTTTATGGCTGTTGCATTAATTTTGGAATCATTAAATGTCTGATAAAATTTAATAATATTGATATTTTAGTTTTCATTTTCACACAGACCTACTAAATAAAACTTTAGATAAATTTATATCATATCCAAATCCAGCATGACCTTCAAAGATTCAAAATGTTCAGCATTTTTAAGTATTCATAACTTTTAACAAATACACTATTCGTTACATGTAGCATTCATATTGATTACCATTGTTAAATGTAGATTAAACCATTAAACATAATTTAAATTAATTTAAATATTCATATGAATATTTTTGGATAGTTATTTTCAAATTATTTTACCTATGAAATTTAATCTTATATGCTTATTTATAAAATATTGTGTTCAAAATCAAGCATCACTGGGCATGTGTTTTATGTATAAAACTTAGAAAGTTTTCTGAGTTTTAGAAGAATTTAATTAAAGCAAACATTGTTTATGTGCCCTGTTTACTTCCATTCTTGTTCTAAATTAATGTATGTGAATTGTCTCCAACTGTCTTTGTTTCATATATGGTAGTAGAATAGCATAATAGGTTCAATGAATTATGAAAATACAATATGAAAAATAAACTTTTTATTGTTTTAAATCAGAGCTTAACATTTTAAATTACTTTATTAAATGAATTCTGAAAGGAAGTTTTTAATTTCTTTTAATAAGTAAATATATCTTAGACTAAGAAACAAAAGCATGTTAGTAGATATAAAGTCCTTATTGTATTACTGAATAAATCTATCTTCTGTTTCATCAAAGTTGTTATACATTAGAAAGATATTGGAACTATAATAAATATGTTGTATATGTTTAACAGTAATGACTTTAGTAGATATTAGAGCTTTGTGAATACTTTTAGATACATATATTGATGTATTATCTTGAAAACAATTGTCTTCAGTTTCAACTAAACAATTTTTTTCAGTTAATTATATAAACGTACACTTATTTAACTTTATTTCTCTCAATTATATAATAATAACTTGTGTTTTTCTTCAATTGCATGGTTGAATAAGTTCCTTTAAGTTTTTGAAATGAAGACAGTTGTAGAATTAATGTTATAGTAATTATCTAACCTGCTATAATTTATTAATATTATCTGTCTTATTCATTTTCTCTACTTCTCATTATTTTGTATCTTTCTTAACACCCAAAAATAATTACACAGGTCGCAAACGTAGGTTAGGTTTTGGCCGCAAAGGCAAAACTTCATTTACCGTCCATAGAAGCGAAGAGGTTTTGCCTGACGATGTGCGGCACCTGGTGAAACAGGGTTCGAGTGCTTCAAGTGATGGGGAGGGCTCACAAGATGGAGACAGGTTCGCCACCCACTCCTTGAAAAGTAATACAGAGTTGATTGGGAAACATACTTTTCAATTATGTACATTTTTTCAAGAGTTATCTTTACTAAGGCTGATATTTATTTTAATACATTAAATCTATAACTATATGAGTTTTTTAATTTATTTTTTAATGGTATTAAGAGTTTTCTATTTTATTTACTCATATTTTTAACTTTTACAATGAATCGTAAATGTATATATTGCAGGACCTACAAATTTAATTAAAACTCTGTATTACTTTTCTTGTATTTCTAAATGATTTGAAGCGATCTCAATACCACATCCCTTCTTCCTCTTAAACAGTTTGTTTGAATAGAAATTTATATTGTGGATTTTGTATTTGAAATTTTTAAATCATAGATCCCCTAAAGTAATTATTTGATAATATGGAAATTTATGTACACAAAAAGTGTGAATTGATGACTGCAGCAAATAACTATCTAAACTTTGATGATTCATTTTCACTAATTATTTTACTTAATTTGTTAATTGCTGCATCAGTACAATTCAAACAGACCCCACATTCAACCCACAGTCTCAGGAGGCACTAAAACTGAATACATTAGAACAAGTAACAAGAATGGTTATATTATTTGTCATTATTTAGTGTTTTTAAAATAAATGTAACAAAAATCACATTCATTGTTGAAAGCCAGGAGCAAGAAATGTTTTAAAAGGTATTTATATCTTTAGCATATTTGACTTCATATAATGTTCAAAATTATAATTATTTTATAGAAAATAACAAGTATAAAATCATAGAATATTTTAAAAACTCATATTATTTTCAATAATATTTTAATTTGAAATTTGGATATTGGATTATGGATTATGATATATTATATATAATAATTAAAATATTTTATTTCACTTCTCCTGGTTTTCAAAACTTTTGTCACATTCTTTTAATGTAGTGGCAATATGTAGTGGCTTTTTGATTTAGGCTGATCTTAATGCAGTAAAGGCTATATATATATATATACAAGTAATTAATTAGTACAAGGCCTACATTTATTATCTAGGAATCATACTTATGCATTTGGTAATGTAGTATGTAGGCATCACGATATGTTGCATTAGCAAATTTTTGAATAACATGAAAGCACAATTACTTTAAGGGCATGCTTTTGTAATGTAAAGTAGGCAACTAGAAAATTGATGAGTACAATTACAAATATTCTTTATTCTTCTTTATGAATGCATTTATGTAATAGTTTTAGACTTCAACCAATTCAGGTAAGAATCTTTTTCTTGTGAAACATATATCGGATTTGATATTGTGTTTTTTTCTCAATTTTTCATGGAGTTCCTTACAAAATTATATTTTATTGGTGATATTACCTGGAGCTGTACAGAAAATTCTTTAAAAATACAAATTAACAATATGCTAGTTCTTATATAAATATTCCATTTACATTATTTTATTTAATCTAATTAAATATTTGATCATGAAGTGAAAAGTGTATGAGATGACACATCTGGAACACTCAATATCAAAATCAATAATTAGTGATCATATAACCAGAAATGTGATTTTCAGACTGTTTGTTTGTCTGATTACTGCTTCCCAATAGTTTAAATGGATTGGATTACAAGAGTAGTCCAAGAAATATGAAACATAAGAAGAAAGCATATCAAAATTGGGAAAAAGTATCTTTATTTTTTCCATGATAATGGATGTGAGAACTTGTGTATTTTTATGATGAAACAATACTTTCTTTTTCACTAAATGTGGCGTTTTTTGAATGACTTCATCATTCAAACAGCATTAATTCCACACACATCTAAAAAACAGACATCAGAATTCAAAGTGATGAAGCTATGTTTCATCCATGGGTATGAATTTATTTAAAAAAATATCCTCGTGGTACTGTTTTTGATCTACTGTAAGTAAACACAGCACCCATTTCGTACATTACTTTCTCATGTCCATATTTTCAGTCAATAAGTGATGTACAGAACTTTCTGAAATGTTGTCCTTGTCTGCTTACTCATACACTTTCAGTAAATGGTCATCCAATACCATTTTGTGAAATCCACCGCCATTTCTGGTGTGGCCACATAACTTAGTGTACAATTGTGATGTTTGTATTGGCAGTTCATGAGGGCTTGTTTAAACACTGCCATCCAATATTTTATTGTTGTAAATGGAGAAGCATGCTCTCCCAAAGTAGGATTTAACTCAACATATATTGGTTGTCTAAGACCTTTCAAAAAAATTAATGCATCTCATTGTGCTGACTAATTTTTTGCAAATTCACTATTGATGGGTGTTAACAATTCACTAAACAGTGCAGTGTCTTCAATTTTAAGCTTTGTAAGTTGGACACTTAAGATTTATTTTGTTTCTTCCACCAGCTGCCATCTATACAACAGGTTGGGTACTTATATGACTACCTTTGTAATTCAACTAGATTAAAAAAGGTGTATGATATATTATGAATATATTTGTTACATGTTGATCAATGTATTTATGGCATAAATGTAGTAAAGATTGACTGAAATAAGCAATTGAAGAAATACGTTATTGGTTGATAAGAGAACTGCTGAAATTTTAGCATTTTATACAAATCTCCCCAAAAAATACATTAATCTGGTCATATTTGGAAAAGAAAATATTAGGTAGTTAAATAAAACGTTGAGATAAGAAAGACCAAAACATTACATTGCTCACCTGCAATTAAGATGACATATATAAGGTTAATATTTTAAAGATATTTCAAGCATTAATAGTAGCAAAATTCTTACATACGCATTGGTTTGAATGATTATATATGTATAATAAATTTGATAGGAAAGAAAGACAGCAAAATGTTTTTACTTTGTTTAAATTTATATATACATACATTTGATAATGACAGAAAAGACAGGTGGTGGCTATCCTGAAGTTGAAGCTACCATCATGGGTTGTGATTTTATCTGAAACTGTCACCTTTATCAAAAGAGGGGGAAACATATTCTGAGTGATAGCAAATCTTTGACTGTATATATTAATAAATTGGATAGGAAAGAGAGACAGAAAACAGTCATTGATTTACCTTAAGTGTATATAAGGCATCAACTGTCAGGGAAGTATGGTAATACAAATTTCCAAAACCTTCAGTTCCTTTCTTCAGATAGTGTGTCTGATCAGCATAGCAGGAGGCCACAATTATTTTCTTTCTTTCAATGTCAATAGCCTTGATTATTTTACCAAATTCATATACTTCCTTCCTTCTATATATATATATATATATATATATATAATATATATATATATATATATATATATAAGGACAGGAAAGAGAGATAGAAAGTAGATGACTTACCTGAGGTTCACAGATGGCAGGCTTCATGTAGGGTTTGAAGTACTTAAATTTTTGGAGGCACCGCACCCTTCATCAAAATGTTAGGAAGACATTTCCAGTGATCGGCTAGCCAAACCACAGGTAAGTCACCAACCTTCTATCTCTGTTTTCCTGTCCTAATTTTCTATATAAATATTTATAATTGTGTGGAGAAAACAGACAGACAAACGTCACTTAATTGTAGGAGTTAAGACTCTCAAATCTTCACATTCCTTTACATCCCTGCCACAACACCTACAATCAATTTAAGATATATATATATGCCGACCCCCTGTAGTGTAGTGGCTACCGTTGCTGCCTCACAACCCAGAGGTTTGAATCCTGGCATATATATTGCAGAAGATCCGGTCGTTCCTGATATAGCTCATCTCTTCTTAAATATTGTATTTTAAGAAATTTTAGGGCACCAGGTATTTTTTGTGAAGACAAAGATGTAGCCATGAATTGGATATGTTAATAAAAGAGAATAACATAATAAATCAAATCAAAGCCTCCAGAATAAGCTGGCTGGGTCACATATATAGTATGAATGATGATAGGCTGGAAAATAAAGTTTACCAATGGAGCCTGCTGTCATTAAAAACAAGAGGAAGACCAAAAAATAGATGAACGGGCGATGTTCTGCGGGATCTTAAGAAGATGAACATCAAGAATTGGATGGAGAAGGCTATAAATAGAAAAAGTTGGAAGGCTATTATAGAGTAGATCCGATGAAATAAATCGTTGTAGCACCTTCTGAGAAGAATGTATTTTTTGTTCATAAAAACACCGAAAGATAAATTTAATAGTTTAATTTCAATCAGAGCATGAAGTTGGTAATCTACAGGGTGTGGTCACTCATTAATTCCCTGCTAACAACCCTCAAAATTCGTTAATGTAAATTAATTAAGCACTTAACAAAGACTTTAAATACTTCCTGTTGTATCACCATCTAAATATGGGGTTGATACGATAGCCATTGATTATCATGTGACCGCAAGGATTCACAGACCGCAGTACCTCCGTTTAAGAGGACATTGTTGCCTGGACTGCCCTGTACACTTCCGCTTTCGTCAGACACGTGACAATATGTTTCCCGACAACACATAAAATGATGTTGTCAGGTTAATGAAAACAATTAATAAGCACAGGAAAGGGAGACAGAAAACTGGTGGCTTACCTGAAGTTCACAGATAGCAGACACCATGTATGGTTTTGGATTCTTGAATTTTCAGAGGCATCGTTCCCTTCGTTAGAAGATTAGGAAAACATTTCAAGTGACGGCTAGCCATTGATTGAGATTAGAATGTGTCCAAGGATGGGAAGGCAGGGGTTTTGTTGGTAAAGGCTAGCAGGGGCTGATCTTCATGCATTCACTATATCCTATATTTATAAACCATTAACAATGTTAGTTAAATGACAAATAAATATCGTTTTTAACTTTTATGGTTTGCATTTATTAGTCATGACTTTTTTATAACTAATATTTAAATTATGGAGTGAGAATGCAAATGTTCTCATCCCCTGCTAATCTTAATATGCATTATATCAAGAGAAGTTACTTAAAATAAGTAAGATTAATTATCAGGTATTAATATATTTCCAATAATATAAGAAATTTAAATTATCTTATTTCTTCATTTACACACCAAACCTCTTGCAAACTTTTTTGATACTGTATTTTATTAATTGAGTCAATGAACATGAAACCAACTATGAGGATGGTGCCCTACAGGTGCTTATTTTAGTTATCACAGGTGTAAAAATGTAATTATTTTTACAGGGTAGCATTATCTTTAATTGCTTTACATATTTAATAAATTTGATAGCAAAGACAAAAAAAATGTCATTGAATTAATCTCAAGGGAGATTGTTGTTGGGTGTTGATTGCTCCCATCTAATGGCTAATTTGAATCGTCACTAAGCTACTGGCTACCGTAATATTTAGACACTCTTTGTGTGCATATATATATGTGTGTGTGTGTGTGCGTGCGTGCGTGTGTGTGTGTGTATGTGTGTGCGTGTGTGTTGTCTATAAACTATTAATAAGGAAAGGAAAGAGAGATGGAAAGTAGGTGACTGACCATAAGTTCATAGATAGTAGGCACCTTGTAAGGTTCGGAATATATTAAATTTTCAGAGACACCACCCCCTTCTGCTCAGTTGTTGGCTAGCCGATCACTGGAAATGCCTTCCTAACTTTCTGATGAAGGGGGCAGTGCCTCCGACTTTTCAAGAACGCCAAACCTCACAAGGTGTCTACCATCTATGAAGCCCAGGTAAGCCACCTACTTTCGATCTCTCTTTCCTTTCCTTAATAATTGTTTTAATTAACATGAAAATGTCATTTCCTGATACACACACACACACAAGCACACACACACACACACACACACACACACACACACACACACACATATATATATATATATATCATCTGGTGTAACACATTCCGAATTTGGGGTGATACATGGTCAGTGTATCAGTTCCCCATCAGCCTTAATCCCGGTCCTCGTGACCAATATATATATATGAGATAGGAAATGACATTGTCATGTTTAAAACAATTAATGGGGAAAGGACAGAGAGATAGAAAGAAGATGACTTACCTGAGGTTCATAGATGGTAGACACCTTGTGAGTTTTGGAGAACTTGAATTTTCGGAGGCACCGCCCCCTTCATCAGAAGGTTAGGAAGACATTTCCAGTGATCGGCTAGCCGACGACTGACCCATCAGTTCCCCATCAGCCTTAATCCCGGTCCTCGTGACCAATATATATATTAAGCGGGATTAAGGCTGATGGGAAATTGATACACTGACCATGTATCACCCCAAATTTGGAATGTGTTACGCCAGGTGACAGTCCGCAGCCGCCTCGGTAGGCCTAGACCCTCAAGAGGGCTGTTGAGCCATTGGAAGAGTATATATATATATTGGATAAGTGACAAAGTCACACATTTGATAATAATCGGATAGATAGAAATATTTGGGAGAAAGGCAGGAAATTCGCTCTTTGAATCATATGTACGGCATGGAATCTAGCACAAGGAAATACATATGTTAAGCATAGAAGGGAATGGAAGAAGGAAGAAAGACTGATAAAATTTGATGTGGCCATGACTTGAACCTGAGTACACGAAATCAGCAGTGTAACCACCACTTGAGCCGTGGCGTGCGTCTTACCGACTCCGCCACCACATCGAGTACATCCCACCAAACATTTTCAGTCTATATATTAGGTTCTCAAGTTAGGATGGATAGAGAAGAGGGATGGGAGAATTAGGAGCATTTGTTAAGGATAAATTACAAATAAATTATATATATTGGATAAGTGACGAAGTCACACATTTGATAAAAATTGAAATGGAAAGTTGGTGACCTTTTATTTTTCTTTCCTGTACTTATTAATTGTTTATATATATATAACAATTAATGGGGAAAGGACAGAGAGATAGAAAGAAGATGACTTAAATAATATGTAGTTATTAATATGTTTATTGTTAATATTCTGAAATAATGAATCTCATAGGCATTGTGTATGGCAGGTAATAATCTCAATATGAAGGGGAAATTCTGACATTGTCCCCAATATGACTCTCAAAATTGTATGCTATAAATGTGCTGACAAATTAGATCTGTAAGATTAGATTGAAGAAGAAAACTTTCCCAATTTTCAGGCAGAGAAGATATGGTCCTAGCGTGATGTCTATTAAAATGTTGATGAATAATATATATGAGCTTGTGAATTGTAAATTAAAGGTACTGAATCTCATATGAGAATGTTATAAAATGAAAAGACTATAGCGACAATTTTAGTTTTGCCCAGCTCATGACAGTTTAAATGTAAATCTTCTATTACCAAATATGAACAACCTATGGTTTAGATTAATCATGTCATGCTGAATGTTTATTGCTTCTATGAACTGATTCATTTCATTCTCCTTAGGCTGTTTGTATGTTAGAATAGTTAAATGAATAATAGCTAAGAGCTTTCAGGCTTAGTTGCCTAGCTAAAACTGCATGATTGACAAGATGTTAATGTCATCAGTATAATGTATTCTTTAAAATGAAATATATGAAGGAATTTAATTTAATGTATGATGTACTTTTGTGATAATAATAACTATAGAAGTACACATTGGTCTCTATTAGTGAAATATAGTGAAATCAGTTGCAGTTATTAGTAAAAAAGTAATACATTTACTTTATTATTTTATGAAGCAGAGAATTTTATAATGGTCAGTAAGTTATTTTCCATACAAATATATTTTAAGACTGTACAGGGTGTCCCATCTGAAACAGTACGAGCAAATATCTCTGAAGAGGAACAGGTAACGAAAAAAAAGTCCAGCACATAAGTAGAAGGGTTTCGAGGGGAAAATTCTATGCATGCATTATTTTGTGATTTAAGTTCATGCTTGCAAGCTGCAAGCACAAAGTCCTTTTTTTTTAAATGCAACCTCATTTTTCCCTCCCAAGAAACTTTTTTGTGCTTGTAGATTGCAACCATAATCTTAAAGGCTCAAAATAATGCATGCATCAAATGTCCTCCTCAAAACCCTACAACTTCTGTCTTAATTTTTCTTGTTACCTGCCCCTCTTCAATGACATATGGCCATACAGTTTCAGATGAAACACCCTATATATATATATATAAACAATTAATGGGGAAAGGACAGAGAGATAGAAAGAAGATGACTTACCTGAGGTTCATAGATGGTAGACACCTTGTGAGGTTTAGAGAACTTGAATTTTCGGAGGCACCGCCCCCTTCATCAGAAAGTTAGGAAGACATTTCCAGTGATCGGCTAGCTGACGACTGCTAGCCGAGTGGGGGAGGTGAAGGTAACTATCAGTAGGGCATGTTGAAATGAAAGTTCCCATATGTGGAGTTAAGCTTATGAAGAATCAGGAGGTAGGTCTTTAAGAGGGTCCAGTGTGAAGCACTGGTTGAAGTTGTTGGTGTTGTGGCTATTTGCATGGGCAGCTACTGGGAATTGTGTTTTTTGGAGTTTCACTGTACTGTAGTGGTTGGCAATTCATTTTGGGAGGGGTTCTTTGTCTGGCCAACGTATGAGGCTGGGCAGATTGTACAGTTTATTTTGTAGATGGTGTGAGAGGACAGACAGGTTAAGTTTTCTCTAATTCTGTATGTTTTGTTATTGGTGGGATTCTGGATGGTTGTTGTGGGTGGGGGAATCGGACAGACATGGCATCTGTTCCTACCATAAGGTTGGGGGGTTGAGAGTGTGGGGTTTATAGGGTTTTTACTAGAATATTGTGGAGGTTGGGTGGACACCTAAAGGCAACCCTGGACAGGTGGGTAGTATGGTAGGGATAATGTGTTTCATGTCAGGGTTGGATTGTAATGCAGTGTAGGCCAGGCGGAGGAAAGAGTTGTGTTTACGTAGTCTGGGGATGTAGGTGGTGATTAGGGGAAGACTACGTTTTGTTTGATGGTTGAGACTGTCTATTTGGGAAGTGAAAAGGGCATGGGTCATTTGTTTCTGGAGTTCTATGAGGTACTTTCTGTCACAGAAATTATTGAATATGCAGTCCATATAGGATGCTTGGCTGTCCCAAGTGGAACATATGCAAGCTCCCCTAAGGGCTAGGCTGTAGGGGAGGGATTGTTTGGTGTGTTCAGGGTGGCAACTGGAAAAGTGGAGGTACTGAAGGGTGTTGGTTGGTTTTATGTGGATGGAGGTTGTAATGAGGCTTGAATTTAGTTGGATGTCCACATCGAGAAAGGTGATGTTAGTGGGGGAGTATTTCCATGTGAACTTGACAGGGAATTTTGTGTGGAGGTCATTTAAGAAGTCTGTGAGGGCATCTGGTCTGTGGGTCCATAGCATGAAGATGTCATTTATGCACCAGGTTGAGGGTTTGAGTGGAGAGGAATTTAGATGTTGTTGTTCCAGTTGCCCTATAAACAGGTTGGCATTGGATGGGGACATATATATATAAAGGACACAATAAACATCCTCGCCTAGGGGTGCCAACATAGCCTCCACAACATTCTGGTCCAACCATATAAACACCACACCCACAATCCCCCACTAACAAGTAGCTGCAAACGTGATAGGAACAAATGGCATGTCTGCCCTATACTTCTGCCCACCACAACATTCTAATATCCCACCAATAAAACAACCTATGGAATTAAAGAAAATATAATGTCTCTCTTCCCATACTGTCTACAAAATAAACTACACACTCTGCCCAGCCATAAAAAGAGACCCCTTCCCCGAATGGATTGCCAACCACCACAGCACAGTTAAACTCTCCAATACACAATTCCCCATAGGTGCCCATGCACAGACCCATAACACCAATATTTCAACCAGTGCTTCACACTGACCACCCTCAAAGCCATACCCCAGGATTCTTCAGAAGCTTAACTTAATCTATGGGAACTTTCTTTTCAACATGCCTTGCAATCCAGACAAAGCCCTGGACAATAGATGCTAACCTTCACCTTTATCCAATTTTGTTATTATATTTAATAATAAGAAAGAATAGGAAAAAGATTTTGTTTGACCAAAACCCTGATAATAATGAAACTGGATGATCTAATTTAGTTAAATTTATTCATTTCATCTGAAGCATTGGAATGAAGGGCAATGGGGTATATGACAAATATAATATTCTGACTTTGACAGATAATACATACATAAATTCTTTGCATTTTGTGCCTAATGGTATTATATTGTGATACTTTCATTCCTTAATTTTTAAGATTAAGTCATAGGTATGTAGAATTAGTTCAATGAAGAAAGAAAAATTTGTTGTTATTAGGTGAAAAGTGGAAAATATCAAGGTAATGTTGAGAAGTGTTAATGGTTCCTGATAGTTGTTTATTCCTGTCTATTTCTTTAGTCAGTGCAATTAACATGGCAACCACAGGATTTAAATTTTACAGAAGCTGCAGATGAGTGGACCTGATGTATATTCAGGAGCACGTTCAAAATCTGAAATTAAACAGGTTAATAATCTTATTTACAAAATTGACAAACATGCTGATGACATTTTGGTGGCATTAAATATGACGGGACAGTAAAAAGAATAGACAAAATGATGTAAAAAAATATTTCCAAGATTATTTTATTATGAACTGTAGGGGGCAGTATTGATTAAAAGAATACAAGGTGAAGAAGAAACAACAAAAGAGTTTATTAATGCATTCCATGGCCTAGCTGAATACTGTGAATATGAATATTTAAAATATTAATTAATTCAGGATGCAAATGAAATGATATTTTTCAGATATGAGAAATGAGTACATTAGCTATAATTTGTAAAACTGCATTATCATCAGTGACACTGTGTATTGAAGGCTGTAAGTAAAGAAGATCTCTTTTTAGATAATATCATGAATGAGTGCAATGACATTTTAATAAATAATAGTAAACAAAGGTGGAATGTTACTAATGTAATAATTGATACTGAACCAGATGTTATAGGTATTTAAACACAGTTATATCAGAAATTAATTGTCAAGGCTTTAGCCACAAGATTAAGTCTGGATTATGGACTTGAAACAATATGGAGTGACAAAAAATATCAAAGACTCCTCACTCTTATATTATAAATAGAGAGAAGGTTACAGTAACATTTAGTTCCAAAGGATGAACAACTTTATTTGTAATACTTTTTAAGACCAGAATGAAATTTTGCAGGGCAAAGATGAAAGAGAAGTGCAAAAAGAGGAGATGAAGGATTCTCAAAACAGAGGTTGTATTGATATAGGAGAAAAGCTTGAACCGAAATGAAAGAAGATGATATTTATATGCAGTGTCAAAAGGATATTCAGCAGATCCAAACTAATTGGACAAAGTTCCTGATGTGGACAACAGATTACAAAATGAAAAAGACTTATTTGTGCTTTTTAATTTGATATAGATTTTGTGTTTTATGTAGTATATTCTTAAAGGAGGGGGAAAGGGGCTTCTGGAAAGAGGGTGCTGTTTGTCGTGGTATTGGTATATTGGTACCTGTTGTGAAATATAAATAAAGAAATAGCATACCATCAATTTATAAAATTATGTTGAATGTGATACAAAGACATTAGATCATTCCTTGTAACTATTAATACCATATTCATATAACTTTTGTGAGTCACATATACAGTTAATCTATGTGATTCTTTTCGTAACTGATATTCATTCTCAGGTAAGCCATCCAAATCCCTCACTCTGTATCCTATTTAATTGTATACATATAAATGAGAAATATTTTTTAATATTATATTAACACTGCGGACAAGTTTCTATATGTTTATATCTATATAAGAGGAAGAATGGTAAGGTATGAAAAGATTCTTTTGACAATCTAGGATGAATTAAGTAAATTAAGTCTGTAGGGGGTTGTAGACTCATGTGCCTATGCTTTGAACTTTTGCTTCAAAATCGAGAAATATGAATATATCTGCTTACTGTTCAATATTATGGTTATTTCACTCATTTATATCTTTAGGGCCTATTCACACAATAGTCTCAGTCTTTTAGTCAGTTGGGGAGATCAGGTATCTGCTAACTGCATTGTGACTATTGTAGGTGTTCAGATGAGAAGGAGACAGACTATACTTGACTAATCCTGCTTCCATCTGGTTTGCATAGAGCCTCATAATTCCATTTGGAAGGTAGTCAAAGTCACCTATAGTCACTCCAGTCTCAACTGCTTTTTCAAATTTATTTTTGTGGAATGAAGTTCTTTGACACTGAAAAATTAATTATTGTTGTGGAGAAAAGACCCACACCTCAGATAGTAATGTGTATACATAATATTATAAAGTAAATAATTATTATCATCAATAAAATACATAAATTATTCTGTGTCTTTATCAACTTTTTTAAGACTTAGTCAAAGCATTTCTGAAAGATTATTTTTGCACGTATATGAAAAAATAATAATTACGTTTCACGGTAATATTGAGTTTTATATTGTTTACACTTCTTCATTTATTTCTTGATAATTCACTTCCTGTTGTATCTTCGTAGTTCACTGGTCCTATTGGTCTATATTTTTTCAAGAGAATTTAGAAAGTTATTTGAAAAGACTGTGTGTAAAAATCATCTTAGTGTTTGTGGAGTTAAATAATATATCATCTGTTAGACTATTCCTCGCTGTTTTCAAAATGTATTGTTCTTCAAATTATTCCAGCCACATTTAATGAATGATAACAAGTTACAATTGACCACTTTTTTTGCGGATACTACTGTACTATAATTAGCATATAATTTATTTACATCATCCACATATTATTTAGTCTCATCAATTTGGATATCTTTTTGGTTACTTCTCAAACAGAAGAACTTGATGTGTGACAAATGGTCAACAGCACCACAGTTTTAAACTCATTTTGGAACATGATGTCAAAGTCCCTTGTTCTGTGTAACCAAAGAAAAAGTAGTCGGTAATCTCTGTCTACTTCTCTCATATAATTTTCTTTTGTAATTATTGAAAAATATTCAGGGTATTATATCAATTATTAGAGTTCATATTTCTGCTAGTTTTCAAAATTCGTTCTCATTAAGGGGTACAATATTATTCTAAAATTGGACTACTAATCTTATTAGCTTGAGAATTATTCAAGTTAGATGCATTATAATTCATATTGTAAAATTCTGATGGAGGTGGGCAAAGCAGGTCACTGGGACCTACATTACATTACTTCCTCATTCTCTTGTCATTTTCCCAGTAACTACTTTGGGAATGTGACCTTGGCAGAACATTGTAAAAACATCCTTCTGAGATGTCATTAAAGTCATCTCAGTATCTGAAATGTGTTTGTGAGTCCTCAAACAAAACAAAATCTTTTATTTAAAAGAAGTGTACTTAAAATTCCTGAGGTCTTATAACAATGTTATGCTGTAATATAGTTGGATACATTACAAATGTAACAAAATGCTTCTGAATAACATCCATTAGAAAAATTCTGCAGAAGTAACCAACGTGCTCTAACACTTTGCAATTATAAATGCAACAACATCATCTCAAATATTTTTGAACTTATGAAACCTGAAGTGCCGGGGGTTTTGCCAAGATTCCCAATATGCTAAAACGCATTTAGCAACCATCGCAGCTGGTGGAAGGTAGATAAATGGTCGACATGCCTTGTGTTTGATGGGAAGAGGGTGGTGAGGGGAAGGGTGGGAGGCAAAGTGACTACGGTGTGAATAGGGGTGCAGTTCACTCACAAGACTTTATTAGACTACACTAGACAACTGTTTGACTATTGTGTGTACGTGCCCTAAGAGTTACTCCTCTTCCTTTCACTACCTACACCTAATTTTAATTTTTATCACTCAAATTTCTTTACAAAATCAACCATTGAAAAATCTGAAAAGCACAACCCCAAAATTAAATAAATTATTGTCATAAATTTTCATATCCAGTATATTGGCAATATTAAAATCCTGGTATCTATCTGAAAAAAAAGGCATACTTTTCAAACCCATATGAAGTGCAGTAAAGCTTTTGGAAAGTTCGTGATTTCAGACAAAATAATTTATAAAGTGTATGAATATTTCAATTTTTTTTGAATGTGTTTTATATATTTAGGGGCGCAATTTCTGACAAATCATCATATATCATGTGATATTCATTGAAACGTCTTTAAATTCTAATATGACCTGGGTTTAAACCCCAAAATTTTTTATTCAACAAATTCATTGGAAAATCCTATAATAATTAAATAATCATATATTCTGCAGAAATAGTTCTCAAGTATCCACTAAGGGGCAGGTGCAATGAAAATGCGACGTTTCGATGACCAAGTGCTCTGTCGTCATATTCAGGTGGAAACCCAAGAACTATTTCTGCATCAATTACACCAGGAAAGCCTCAGCTCACTTATAATATATTCTGCTAGACAAAGTGGGCAGGATAACTTATTAAAAAAGTATATAACATATCAACTACTTCCATACTGGGGGGAATGCTTAATCTGCCCATTTATCCTCAGTCCATTTTCTTTCTCTAAAAAAATTATATTTGACTAGAACATGTTAAAAAATCACTAATACATAGCAATCATTAACATAGAAATGCTTCAGAAAATAAATTTCTTTTTGAAACACATTGAGAATTTATACTTTACATTGTATTATTATCATTTTACCTCAAATTTAAATTTGAAAGCACATCTTCCACTTCTTATCTCAGGTAAATGTTTTTCTTATTCTTCTCATCTAACTTCACACTTAGAAACCAAATTTTGACAATCACAAGTTAATTAAAATAAGTAGTTATTTATTTTATGAAAATAAAAGTCTAGGTATCCTGATTATGTTTTAAAGAAAGGAGTGATTTAACTTAGCACTTAACATAAACTGTTAATAGCATTGTATTATTCAGGTTGCGGAACCATACTTCTATGCATACATCATATTCATTTGCATTAACAGACTACTTTCACGAAATAAATAATACATGTAATTGTTTACATGAATAGTAAAATGTTGTATAAAAATGATAAATACTTGGTTGAAAATGAAGGATTGAATTGTTTGGTTCATTACATTGAAATGATTCAATACACTAACAATACAGTATAATATGCATGTCACTCAAAATACTTATATACATTAGTGCAACAATATTATGTTGAAACTTTCCACACTGTATTTCTATTGACTATTTGTCTATGATTACAACAGAATAACAGTATGTGACTAAATGATAGATTTATTTGCGTTGGAATTTTTAAGTGTTAATTTTTCTTCAGTTGTATCCTTAATTATATTTGTGCTCTATGGCTTGTGAGCATTTTTGTGTTTGATAGACGAAAATAAAACTTCAACTATAATCTAAATACATCACTTGCTGTGTGGCGCTTCACAGAAATACAGTATTAATTAGTTGAGAAATTATTGAAAAATTATGCATATTACAAGATCCCATATTTTCATAATTCAGAGATTGTAACTGTAATATCTTTGAATAAAAGTTCACTCAAAAAAAAAAGAACAATTTCTTAAAAGAAGATGTAAACAGTAATGAAGGAATGAAAACCAGAATGTTGATGACGAAGTTTGGTTAGTGTTGCATCTATTCTTTATAATCAATATTTATTAGCAATAATATATACCAAGTTAATAATTATATAAGAGAAAAGGAATTCTATACTGTTTGGTCAAAAAACATTGATTTTTATAGTGAAGAGAAAGAATAGTAGTGGATTGTAGCATTCTTGATACATAGAAGAGATTATTAGGAAAATTTGATATCTAGCACTGTGATTCTTATTTGAAAAAAGCTTTAGATAGATAAGCATTGTTATCCATCAGAGTTTAATGTTTTTGACTGAACAGAACAATGTAAAAAAGCCCAACAATCTTTAATAATGTAAAAGTCTTTTAGCCAGACCTGTGAAATTCATTGTATCTTACTAATCCCTCATCAAAATATTTGTACAAAACAGTTAACAAGTGAAAGAATGATTCAATCTCATTTGTCTAAAGCCAGAAATTATTTATATATAAATAAGGTGACAAAGTGAAATTAGTAATAAATTGGATAGGAAGGGGAGAAAAAAAATCATTGACTTATCTTAAATGTCAATTTGCAGAGAAGAACAAGGGAGTAGACTTTCTACACAACCTTAACACTAAATTTCGCATCAAGTTTACTTGGAACTACTCCCCTATCAACATCACCTTAATTCAGGCTTAGTAACCACTGCTGCCCTCATAAAGCCTACTAATTAATATCCACCCTGAACACACCAAATACTCAGTACAATACAGTCTCACCCTCAAGTGAGTTCACATCTCCTTCACTAGGGGCAGCCTGTTGAAGTACACCAACCACACCTCTACCCCTGCATCTTCAGTGCATTCTGGAGGTTGTATATGTATGTGTGTTAATATGTGGATGCATGTGTGCATATCCTCAGCCCCCATCAATTCCTAGTCTCTACCCTGACCTTCATTGACAGAGAAAGTTATTGGCCTGGTGGGGTATATTGTTTACGAGC
Organism: Eucriotettix oculatus; assembly: GCA_034510155.1. Lineage (NCBI taxonomy): Eukaryota > Metazoa > Arthropoda > Insecta > Orthoptera > Tetrigidae > Eucriotettix > Eucriotettix oculatus. The sequence goes on along the minus strand of CM067379.1, from coordinate 68,813,169 downwards.
AAAAACTTGCCACATGGCAATTTTGACTGTTTAGTCAACAGCTGTCTATCTCTCAGAATGCTCTTTCTTATCTTCTGATGTAGGGGGTAGCTGCCTTCAAAAAGACAACCCTGCATGGTGTTTCTCAGCGTTAGACTTCAGGTAAACCACCACCTTTCTATTTCTCTTTCCTATCCTTCCTAACTATATAAATATGTATATAAACAGAGAACAGTATTTGACTTATCGATAGTAGCAATCAGCTGGTTGGGATGATAGCCTGAGCTATCTTATTTATGACAGCATGTGAATGGCATGGTGGCCAGCTGATAAATTGGTTAATGTAATTAACAGAAGCCAAAGGTCTTACTTTGCTGTCCATTTATTATGATTATACCATGCCATTCTTAGTGGCTTGTATATTTTATGGGCAATATGGTGTATCAAAGAATCTATAATAGCTCAAAAGAAAAGCAGACAGCATGGCTTACATGAGGATTGAAGGTGGAGAATTTTGTTAGGGGGTTATCCATATTCAGAATATTTCAGGGAATTTTAAAAAGGTAGGAAACAGAAGAGAAACTGTCACAAGAAAGATTCTATAATCATACTCAGGTTGCTCAATTAAATTCAATATATTTATTTTCTTGATACAAATCATTTCCCATTTAATTCATTTTAATCTCGAGGAATATTTAAAAGACCATAAAGAGTTTGCTTAGGGATTAGAATGTAATTGTTATTTTATCCCAATGAAGTCTAATCAAATAAAACCATGGGTAAATCAAATCAATTGTCTCTGAAAACCTGTTTATCATTTGGATTATTTTCTCTTACACAAAAATTTGATTGTAATGTCATCGCAAGGTCTTCTGCCAGTTTCTAAAAATTAAGTGTCTTGTGGAGGGATTTCCTTCCTCATAGATCACATTTCTACAATTTACGATTTCTGCTGATGAGAAAATATTCTCACATCTATACACATGTTTTTCTTTTCCATTAAATTCAATATTTTCATGAAGGGCGCTGCCCATGATACATTTCTTTATGAAACTAATATTAGACATGTTGAAAGACATCATGACACAACATACAATTAGGTAATAGGCATCATCAAAAATTTAATAACATTGGTAAAATTGGTGGAATCATACCAAAGACAATTCTTATTGGGAAAGTGTGTTAAATAATGGCATTCAAAGAATAGTATTGGTACCCAATAAATATTTTGTTATAACAAATTAGTATAAAGAATTGAAATATTTTCAGTGTTCATCAAACATTAACATTATATTTAATACATCATTTATTCAAATATTGTATAAATAGAAAAAGCGAGAAAATGTAATGGACTTAGAATTAAGTCCAAAATAAAACACAATTATTTGTTTTCAATTGTAACATACTTGTAACTGATTAATTGAATATAAGTGACATGTACAAGGTTTTTATAAATATCACAGTGATAAGCACAAATCTATAAGGAATATTTAATTTTAAAAGAATTGAAAGAAAATGTACAAAATCTGAGGTATCAGCATGCAGTACTGTACATTATTAGTATATTTATGAAAAAAATATGTAAATATTATATATTGACTGTCAATACAACTATGAGACCTACAATGAAATGAATAGTATTAAAATGAATTACTCACAAATATTGAAATAATTCTCATAAATCGTATTAATTAACAGTTTATATAATAACTACAATTGCTAGTAATATTAACAATTGATGACATACTAAATTGTATATCCTTTACTAAATATAGTTTTCCATAAAACATTTTATTCTCATCAATTTGAAATATTTGAGCAGTAATTTATTAATATATACATTAATAATTTTAATTATTATAATTTACATATTTAATATGGATATCCAAATCTTATTAAATATAATTTTAAAAATTTCATGATGAAAATTTACTTACTATCAATAATATATTTTAAACTGTTAGCTGTAAAAGCTATAGCTGACAGATATTGTAAGAGGTAAATATACTGTGATCTGGTAAGGTGGCTTCTGCTAAATGTGAGTTTTTGAAATGTTGATCCTGGTGGTAGAGGCTTTTTGCACCCCCTATCCCTTCCCTGTTCCTTTTGGCTGTGCTGTGCTGCTCATTGTTTTGCTTGTTGTATTTTGAACTGCAGAAGGTGGTACTAGAAAACGTAGCTCCCCTAGCAGCGTCCAGAGGTCTCAAGAAGTGGTTCCACGTCACCACCCCTCCTCACGCCTACCCTCTAAAGGCAGTCTCAACAGCATTTCTAGTTCAGAGGGGTCCACGTAAGTAGACCACATTAGTTCCACGTGGATCCTGTCCTGAAAACCTTTTTATAAGCATTTTTGAAAACAACTGTATAGTTTTTAAATGACTATTCTAGGAAACAAAATTCTATACAGGCTAGTTATAATATGAAATGTATGATTGATTCCCAGTCTTTAATTTGATTGATTTTTAATTTTACTAGAGATAAAAAATGTAACAAAATTAATTTCTTAATTAAAACTTCTACTTCAGAGGAACATAATGAAATTCTTCAAAACTGAGAATTTTAAGCACACTGATTTTCGTAGTGGCTTATGCTTCACTTTCCATGCATGCTGACTGCTTTATAATGCTTCGTAATGTTTGTTATATATTGCATATAGACTGTAGATTTATCTCACACTATCTTTTGATAATCTAAATTTTATAATTAAGTTACATGGCAAATTTATTGTAGAATGTATTGCTGTTTTATTTTAACTGCATTTACAATATTTTGGTTACTTTGCTTCCCAATAATCCTAAATAAGCTTATTACTTTACTGATAACAGTTATTTGGCTGGACAAATGAAATTGTTTTTCACAGAATGACAGAAAATATTATTTTCAAGCATAGTGATGATTTTGATTTTGATGTCCATCTGAAATAGATCATTAAGAAACATTTTAACTTTTGTGCAAGGTAAAGTACCTTTGAAGTCATTTGAATTTTATTTTAATGTTATTATCTATTAGTTGTATGCACTAACATTCCTTTCTTTCATATTTCTTATAAGTTACATAAAACTGAAATCTATTTTTTTTAAAAGTATATTATATTCATTGAATAGTGGCCCATAAAATATATTCTTACAAAAGTTGGGACTTTCTCCTGAGACTGTCTTACAAATAATTTTACACCTTTCCTATACATGTGTTTATGGAAGGGGGAATGATTTAAATAACTTTGTAGAGATCAAAATTTATTCTTGAAATCAATCATTCCTTTCTCCATTACATGTTTACAGCATCAAGTTATAAATATAAGTATAACTAAAAATTTAATTGCAAAAGTGTTTCAAAAATAATTAAATGGTTTTTTCTTCATTTCACTTATCCATATACAAATTTTATTAGATTAAGAAAATCTGTTATACTTACTCAAATTTATATTTTTTATGTACTTTAATAGTTTTATTTTTACACTGTGGCATTCATTTATATATGATGTAAGATGTTAAAAATTTAACAGTCCACCACAATCTTTATCAAATATATTTCTGATATTATTTTCATATATAATTTTCAGAAATTTTAATATCTTTACTTCAGCACAAAATGTACAGTTACCAGTAAGCTTATCATTTATCAGGCAATTGCCCAAATGATTTTATTCATCATATACAAAACTTTTAATACAGTATCTTACATTTTTAAGATCTATCAAGTATTCATAGAGCTAAGCTTCAGTTGCATTTTAGAATGATGGCCTCTAAAATTAAACTATATTATACAAAGAAAATAAAACTATGAGGGGCATTCAATAATTAAATAGAAAAATTGATGTAAAAAAAGTGTTTTACAGATTTGTTTCGTACTACCTTGATTTTGCGTTGGCATTACTGGGATGAAAGGAACAACACGAATGGATAAAAATTGTTTTGTTTATAACCTCAAAATTGTATTTAATGATAGTGTGTTCACTTTAAGTTTGCACATTACCTGAACATCATTCACTGGCCTGGTTTTGGCTTCCTAACCATGAAAAATTGCTAAAATCTATCTTGAATGATTTTAGTGTATGGTGAAAGTTGTATGAGTATAACAGTTCTAAAATGGTCAAACCTCAGTAACTAACAAGCAACATCCTGGCAGGCCAGTTGAAATGTCAAATCCTTCACCTGTAACTCACATTGACAACATTATTCATGAAGACTGGCATATTACTTTGAAGATATAGCAAAAAAGTTGCAGTAAGTGTTCATAATTCTATTAGGAAACAAGGACAAGTACAGCAAAACAAGTGCTAGGTGGGTCTGCCATGCTAACAAAGATACCATTGAAAAAATAGGTTGTGAGAAACTACCTCATTCTCCCTACAGTCTTGATTTGCTTCCTCCAATTTTCATTTGTTTGGTCCACTCATGGAGGCATAACTTGGAACAAATCTCAGCAACAATGAGGAGGTTGAAGAATTTGTGGAAAACTGTCACAAATTAGTCGACAAATACTTTTTTTTTACATCAGATATAAAAAAGTAGTTCATCATTTAGACAAGTCTATTAATATTTGTGGAAATTAAGTTGAGAATAAGTAAAAGTCACATTTTGTAAAAGACACAGTTTATTCTAGATCAATTTGTCTCTTTAATTATTGAAAATCACTTGTTATGTTTGATGTCAGAAATAAATTTTGTTATAATTTATGGATCATTTATTGAATGGTACTACTATTTTGTTGCAACATATTGTCGCTCAACAATTCTGTCCAGCATAATAACTTATGAACATGAATCCAATCACGTTATTTCACATTCTCTGATACTACATCCATAGAACTTATTGCATAAATTCTTGCAAAATAATATTAATAAATAATGAATTTAAGAAATATGCTGACCTGCTGTATGTAAGTCATTTGCCACAGCTTACATCTTAAACGTCCTGGATTTGAATCCCAGTATGGACATTTATGTTTGTACTATCATGGTCAGGGAAACTGAGATTACGACTGAAGCAGAACTACTATGCTGACCAAGTGCTCCTCTAAAATATCCAGAATGTGTCATACCAGATAGTATTTATCCTGATAATGCTGTAGCACTAGAAGAAATAAGGAAAAAACATATTATATACACGATAATTGCTCATTTCTTCAGCAGTCTAATGGGAGTGTGTAATATAGTTTATTTGATTGCCTTCTGTTATAATTGAATTTAATGTATTTTTAGTTGCCATTAATGCCTAATATTATTGACATTGTGTTCCTTAAATATCTTGATAAATAAAGTACGTGACATAATTAGGCATATATTTATTTATTTTAGTCCAGGGTATTAACGCATGTTACAGACACTTCAACACACCGCAGCATACAGAACCTTACTACAGAGAAATATGACCATTACTAAAAAGGTGCATCACCACAGTGATGCAATATTTACATATAGTGTTGAAGATAAAAAGAATACAAAGATTATATAAACAACAAAATAAAGAACAGATTATATGAATTTATTTCATAAAAAATATATAAAACAGAACATTCCACACACTAGAAGGGACAGGAAACTACAAAGTATTGTGCTTTCCTATATATATACACATTGGATATTTGGTAGAAATGAGGGAGAAAGGTAGGAAATTTGATTTAAGTCATATGCTTGGCATATAATTATGCTCAGAGAAAGGCATATGTTAAGCATAGAGAGGAATGGAAGAAGAAAGACTGAAAATATTTGGTACCACCAGGAGTCGAGCTTGGACCATTACAGAGCCTCTGCTGTAACCGCAGTATATGGTATGTTAGATTGCAACTTGAATGGAATTTTACTTTTTTATCTCATGAATTAATTGATGAAGACTTCTTAATTTGAATTATGCAATATTTATATTCCATAAATATAAACTATAAATGAACTAGTTTAATGGAAAGTTATTTGTATTTTTGAGGTAACACACTGTTTTGACATTGTGTGTTTCCCTTATGGCTGACTGATTTGTAATCTAACATATATATTCACAGAAAGCCTTAATTATGTTTTGATTTTTTCAATTCTGCAATCAATACACACTTTGAGTTAATTCAATCTAAAACACCTAACTTTGTGCTTTCCTGTATCCAGTGATATATGGAACATGATTATCCCATTAAATCTGTAATAATTAAATTAATTCTTGATATTTTGAAAATTTCTATGGTTTTTGACAATGGTGTAGTATTAGAGTATATTTTCATGTTTGGTTAAAATTTCAAATCAATAAAAGATAAAGCATGGAGAGAATGCTAAATCCTAAGTTTACTTAACAAGAGAGGAATGAAGAAGAAAATCATTCAGTTTAATCAGGAAAAGAAAACTCTGTTTAACTGAACAATGGAGCATGTAGAAAATCCAAGTATTTCCAGCCATTCCTGCATAAACATACTACAACCAACATATGCACAGAAACAGTGCTACCTCTGCTTTTGTGACAGATTTCTTGTTATAACATTTATGCAAGATTGTATAGGGAGTTTTTGATTACAGAAAATGTTAGATGTCATAAGTATTTTTGTTGCAACTTTTCAGAAATAAATTTGAAATGAGGCGCCAAAATAATATTCGATTACTATAATTGTGCATAAGGTTGGATTTGTATGTTCTTTTCTGTGAAAATGTGATTGGTTCCATACAGAGTACTAAAAAATTGTTGAAGGAAAATGTGTTGCTTTGTCCAAAGCATATCTCCTAGGTTTATTAAACTTTGCAGTTTATGCATATTTAACAGATATGGGACACTATGAATAATTAACAATTGTACCAATATAAATTTTGTAAAATATTTTTAGTTATTAACCCATGATCTTTAAGTTTAAACAAAATTACTACCTGACATCTGAGTATTTTATTTTTTATATGTATATTATTTACATGGTCTATTTTAGGATCAGTAGAGAAAACTAGAAGAATTATTTATAAATTTTGTGTAGTGTCCATGAGTTTATATTGGCATTAAGTATTAACATTTATTTAAATATTTCATGTTAAAATGTAAAATTAGTTTATCAGATATAGGGATGTATGTAGGATACTGCTTTTAAAAAGGGACACTTTATAATTCAATTTGAAGTGATCATTATCTTATGAAGGTATGCTCATAATAGCTAACTATTCCTAAAATTTAATTCAAGTTCTTTAACTAACGATGCACTAATAAATTTTGATTTAAATTATTTATGGTAAATAATGGATCGTACGCATATGCTTTGGAAATTGAAGTGAAACTACAAGCATGTCTTTCCCAATTTTATATTGCTTTTAATGCAATATAGAATTTGATAAATTAGAAATAAGTTTCAAGATGAGCTAATTAGTTGTCATGAGAATATCAAAATGCAACCATTTCAGGTTTTGGATGCAAATTATTCAAAAGTGCAGTAAAAGGATGTTGTGTCTTTGCAAGTTTTTTACTCAGAACATGAGACAGCTTCCAATTTTCTAGATAACTTTACTGTTCAGCATACATACACATTCATACCAAATAATGGAATAAATACAATTCATACCATAACAAAGGGTTTAATTGGCATCTCAACTGATTCAGTCCAATAAATAATCTTATAAATTTATTATGTAAATAATAATAATCTGAAAGCCATTGACAAGTAAAATTATATTCATTGTAATATAGTGGAAATAGCAATAATCCCGCTTCATCCTTTTCAGAATTCCAATATACTCATACTTCGAACATAAAGGATCTTGGTCAAACTTTTGGAACAACAAATAAAATTTGATACTGGCATATAATAAATACTGTAACTGTACATCTTAGTTCAAGTAAATGTAGCTTTTCTTACTTCTGCAGATAAGAGGATGAATGTATTTGTCTACTATTATATATGCATTCACATTTATATTCAACATTTACAATGCAACAGAAAATATTTGAAAATTAATGAGGAAAAATTGTTTTTGACTCACTTTTGTACAATAAACTTAAAATTCCGTGTAGAAATATATATTTATCAATAAGAACCTCATTAGCTAACATAACTTTGTTGTAGTACTATATATTTGATAGTATTTTAGTTTAAAAATATGTTTCTATATTTGTATTTCTTTACTGAGTGGATAGTTAACAAATTTAGAATTATTAATAGTCCCAGAAACCATTGTATTTATATTATCAAAATACTTTGCTAATATATTTGTTTCAACTCTTAAAATGTTTTCATTCTTTCACATACACAAGGTTGACAAAGTTAACTAACTTATTTTGTTGTATTTTCCTTAGATTTAATATGCCAGACTATTTATCCATTTTCAATGTTACTTTTACTGCTCATGTATTTCTTACCGCTGCACAACTTTATATTTTCTGTGTGATCTATTTTTCTTCAGTACCAGGCTTAGTATATAGTCATAACTTTTCAAAACTTAGAAAATAACAGATAGTTCTTCTGTTATACAATAGAGGTTTCTGATTGTCAGACTTGAGATGTGATGAATAAGTTTTATATTTAGAATATAAAACTGTGATTTGCCTCAGTATTGTAGTCATTTATTTCATTATAAATATTAAGATAATTACTATCAATAGCATTTAATATTATTATTAACACCTTTATTTTTATTATCAGAATTCTTATTATTTATTTAAACATAATATCCATAGGATATGCATTGATATATATATATATATTATATATATATATATATATATATATATATATAATATATAATATATATATATATATATATATATAATTTCTAATTGTTTATTCATTATATATGAGTATATAAATAATATTATTATTTTGACCCATTTCTCATTTGGTGAAATATGCTTGTTGTTATGACTTTATTATTATTATTTTACTTTGTCAAAGACAATCATACAGTCAGAATTTGTCAGTTTAACTTCATTTATGTTTTTATTTCTAATTTTTGTTTGTTCGACAAGTTTGAAGTAAGTAACCAGCATTAAACTTCAATGGAACATTTAACTTATTTTTGTTTAAAAACTTTATTGGCACATCTAAAATATATTATTTTAATTTGAGATATTTATGTTGAAGAAATGTATTTATCCACAAAACCAGTGTGCATTATTTTAATATATTAAGTGTAATTATCAATTTTTGAAGTCTATATTATGAAGGTGTTTACACATACTAAACACATTGTTCCAGTTTAACATTACACATATTATTAGCTAATAATTATTCATTTCAGAAGATTTATACTAAATTTTCACAACTAGCAAAGTGTATATTAAAATTGAGCAGCAGCAGTACAAGTACATTTTCATGATTTGGCACTTAAATGCAACTTAATCAAGATTAGGTTGAAAGCTTAATTCTGTATAATAAGCAATGTTTTTTCAATTATATGTTTCAAAACTTTTCCTCACATCAAAATAAGAAAACATTTTGTTGTTATGGTATTCTATCCTAAGACTGGTCTGATGTAACTCAATGGTAACCTATCCTGCACAAGTCTTTTCATTTCCATATAATTAGCACATCCCACATCCTCATTAATCTGCTAAGATCCCTCTTCTGTTCTTACCACACACACTTTCCTATAATTCTAATTTTACAAGACCCTCATGTCTTAAAATGTGGCCTATTACTTTATCCCTTCTCTTGATCAACATCGTCCATATTGTTCACTCTTCCCCTATTCTGTTTATAACTTCCTTGTTAGTGATTTTATCCACCCATGTGATTTTCAGAATTCTCCTTTAGCACCACATTTCAAAGGCTTCTATACTTTTCCTTTCCACAACTCATATCAGCTACACATTTCACACCCATACAATGCCACACTCTATACAAACATTTTTAGCAATGATTTTCTAATATTCACACTTGATTACCTGTAAGTAAATTCCTCTTTTTCATGAAAGCCTTCCTTACCTGTGCTATCCTACTCTTATATGTCTACTATACTTCTTCCATCCCTAGTTATTATGATTCCCAAGTAGCAGAATTCCTTAACTATTGTCAAAATATCCCTTCCCAATCTAATACCCTTTGTTATTCCACTATTTCCCATACTACACTCCAGTACCTCTATTAATCCTCATGCCATTTATTATGGTTTCCAAGTCTTCTTCTGGCTACCCTAATACTACAATATAATCATCAAAGCGTAGGGTTTTTATTTCTTCTCCTTCCAGCATTCTTCATCACTTGTTCTATTTATAGGTTAAACAGCATGGGTGACAAACTGCATCCTTGAACTTTCTTGATTTCTGCTTTTTTCTTGATCTTCAATTATAATTACTGCTGACTGCCTTCCGTATAAGTTATGTACAAGCCTTCTTTCTCGATATTTTATTCCTGTGCTCTTCAAATCCTGAACAGTGTGTTCCAGTTCACATTATCGAACACTTTCTCAATCAACAAATGAACGTAGGCCAGTTTTTCTTATCCTGTTTTCTAAAATTAGATGCAAAGTCAGTATTGATTCTCTTGTCCCTAACTCACATTCTATATGACATTCCATCTTCCTATATACTATTTTTGTTAATATCTTGCATATAAACATATGTTAAACATTTAGTTCTTACTAACAAATTGATGTGTATGATATTTTTTTTCCATTAATAACTGAAAGAAGGTAAAACCATTTTTCTTATCTTAGTGTGAGCAGTCTACCGCAAAAGTTTACAAAAGTATAATTGAAACTTCCTATGAAGGAAAAAATAAATATATCTGTGAAATTTTGCTATTTTTTCTTCAACTTTTCTAATTCAGTTGCATATTTATTTAAATATTTTAATGATTAAATGTTCACCTTCAATGCTATTTTGTTTTATCACTTCATCTTAGATTTTTCAATTAAGGACAGTATAAAATTTTATTTAAGGAAGCTTGTCTGTCACAATTTTAACAGAAAAACATAGAAATCTTAAGCCCATTTCTATAACACTTTTATTCTTTTTTGGGCAAGGAAGAATGGCTTTAACTTTTAAAGCTTAAAAAATATAGAATATAATATGTAATCTTTGAAAATATATCATTATTATATAATGTATTGGTTTTCATAAATTAGTTTTAGACATAGTGGAAAATAAATATTTAAATTAGTAAGTGAATGTAAACAGACGTTATATACACATATAAACCTAGTGTTCATTTATTTTGTTTTGTAGCTAATGAGGTTCTTAAAATTGATTTCTTTATTCAAATTTAACTATAACTAAATTTTTGAATGTCTTTGCCCAGATGGTCTCCATCTCTCCGGTTGGCCCAAGATGGTGGTCAGCTTTCAGATTTCATCGATGGACTTGGACCTGGGCAACTGGTGGGACGGCAGGTACTTGGGGCCCCCTCACTTGGTGATATTCAACTCAGCATGTGTTACCAAAAGGGCTACTTGGAAGTTGAAGTCATAAGAGCTCGAGGCTTGCAGGCACGCCAAGGCTCCAAAGTTCTGCCAGGTACGGACAACAGTGATTGAAATAATAGTGACAGTAAGTGTCAGTGTTTTTAAATGTTATAGGTGCCCAACCCTGAAAGTTACTAAGAAACCTATTATAACCAATCTACTAAAAGCTAGCACATATGACCAACTTGTGACCATTTGAAAGCAACGTTACACTCTAGCACAAAATATTGTGGTAGAAAGGTTTTGTTTTAATAAAATAAATGTGTTTACAGACCTACAAGACTACCGCAGATGTCATTATACAGTTGTAGCTATTGGTCTCTACGTGTGAGTTTGACACAAAAATGTACTTACAGATTGGTTAGTTTGTGGCTTAATAACTGAAAATGTTAGAAAATGTGTGAGAATAGCAATAAAGCAAAAATATGTCATCCATATTTCTCAATAGATGAATATATTACAAAAGCTGCACTCTGAAAATGATAAAGCAGAGTGGACATACTGTAATAAACTACATAGATAATCCAACATTATGTATACAGAAAATTTGCTCACTATGCATGTTATTATAAAAATGCACACAAATAGTAAATCAGAGAAGTATAAAGCAATGAAATATGATCAACCTGCTGAATCTGATAGTAAAATACCTAAGATTTTTTTAATGATTCAAAAGAAGCAAGGAAGGCCAGTGTTGGTAAACAAAAATAAGGACTGGAAAAACTTAAGAACTGCCTAGATCACAAAATTAACTTGCATGTTGTATTAAAAACTAAGCAACAGCTTGACTCATAAGCACAGAGATTCACCTTGGTGATCCATATAGCAGCATGGAACATACTAGAACACTAACTACGAGAACCATAGGAGTAAACTATCCATTGGAAGTGAGAGAGCTCATCCAAGAAAAGTAACACCTCAGACCAGGGTTTCCCAAACTCTTTCTGCAATGGAATGCTTTACGAAATTGGACATTTTAATGGAACACTTAGTTTAATTTTTAGGTTCGGTAATTTGTACTTGTAAATTTTTTAAAAAAAATTAATTTATATTTAGTAATTATTTTCAAATATAGAACTGTAATATAATATAATGTAAACATAATTATTTTTATGTTTTGGGTCCTTGAATTTCATATCTTGTTGATACTAGGTACAATATTTGTGTGTTGAATTTCAATATCTAGTATGGTGTCAAACCTGTTTCTGCACTTTGACTTCATTGCAGCATAATGAGAAAATCACCTTCACATAAATAGGTTGTAGAAAATGGAAGTAAAGCAATCATAGCTTGTTTGAAATATTGGGATAGTCTTCTGAGAAATGCCCAGAAATTGCTGTAGGACTGATTCTTGTACTTTTGTTTCAAATTAGAGTATATGATTAAATCAATTAGATTTTCATAGTCATTGCACTTAAATCTACCGGTTTAGCTGTCACAGAAAATGGTTTCTGAACCAGAAATCTACCTTGCTAGCTTTTGGAAAATATTGTAAAAGAGTTGATAGGTGTTCTAAAAACATTTTGAAAACTTCTTCATCTACTTTAAAGTGTAATTAATTCAAAAATTCATATAAGATGGGAAAATAATTAAAATCAACTTATGAGATCCAAAAAAAATTTTTTTGTTATCAAAAGATGCTATCTTATCTCTTGTATTATAAATTGTAATACTTTTTCCTTATAATGTTAAGTTAAGTTCATTGCACTTTGTAAAAATATCTGCCAGTTTTATCAACAATGATTGATTTGTTAAAACTTCAACAAAATGTTGTCTTGACAACAGCGAAATTTAACCGATCATATGAGAAGACATTTTTTAAATGGATGATTATGACAATATGTTGAACGTTTCTGAATTACCTAAATTAATACAGATACTTTTGTGACCATGTATGTTTTTTATTTGTTAACAAAACTAATAATATTAAATATATTTTGCGGACCACTAAAATATTCCTGCAGACTTCCAGTTGAGAAACGTGAGACGTTTCTAATATTTTTGTTTGCAGAAGATTTATCAATATGCATAAGAAATTGTCAGTGCAATACAGTCTAATAATAATTTGAGTCAGCTCTACTCATATGTAATTTATACAAGACCTAAAGTATGTCCGCTTTTTGATTTATGTTCAACTTTATCATGAGATAAAGGATATGTTTTATGGGGTATGTCTGGTGTTATTTCATAATATTTTACATGTAAAAGTGCTAGAAAAAGCTTACAAGATTTATATCCAGGAATGTTTCTGATAAAATTGATTGCTTGCAGTCATGTTTGTTGGCTGATTGATAGTGATATCATTGATATTTTAGTTAGGTGTCAGTTAACACAACTGAACTGTGTATCAGCCCCATTTTCTAAGTGGTTTTTGTCTTGGCAACTATGGGATAGGACTGTAAAGGGGGGATGCATTGCAAAAGGCAGTGGAAGGTAGCCTAGTGTTGACTAGGGTCCCTGAGCTATAGTTTAAGGCTCGTACTCAGTGCTACACCTAAAAGAAATGCATGAGAAACCCTACATTTGTTTCCTTAATGATATATAAGGCTAAATTATAACTACGGACACAGTTATCAAACCAGGAGCAGGTCATATTCAATATATTACTTTGAATAGATCCTCTTCTTATCATTGCAAATGTTTACCTTTTTTTTTGTTTTATTAAAATTCTAACTTCCTATTACTATTATTTTAAATTTATTTTAAAATAATTTAAATATAATTATACAGCTTATTCTTAAAATATATTTTTTATTGTGTTGCAGCACCTTATGTAAAAGTATACCTTGTAAGTGGGAAGAAGTGTATAGCGAAAGCAAAAACTGCAACAGCAAGAAGAACTTTAGATCCCCTGTACCAACAGCAGCTAGCATTTCGAGAACCCTTCCAAGGCTGTATTTTGCAGGTGTGTCTAATACAACTTATTAAAGTATATATTTTATTTATTGTCAATATATTGTTTTATAATATTACTTAATGACTATGCTTTTTTCATCCTAACATTTTTTTTTCAATTTCTGAAGTTTGGCATACATTCATAATTGTTACTTATTTTAAGCCTCTCATTGTTAATATGTTGAACTATTTAAAATGTCACTATTTTCGAAAATAAACAGATGTAAAGTGAAGAATCTCTTGAAATTGTGGTCATAATTCTTATATTCCCATACAACAGAACGACACTGATTGATATACAATTATTTACACATGTAGTTGTACATACTTCAAGACATAAATCACTTTGTTAAGTCTAGTTGGAGGGTTTTCATAAGAGTTTCAGATTGAGTTTGTTTACAATTTTTTACTATCAAGTTCCACTGGGTGTGTAGAGTTTTAAGAATGTAATCATACAAAAATATTTTTGTTCAGTTTTTGATGTCTGAAATCATAATATAAATTATTTTTAATTGTTCTTTCAGGTGACTGTTTGGGGTGACTATGGAAGAATAGAGGGCAAGAAAGTGTTCATGGGTGTAGCCCAGATTATGTTGGATGATCTGAACCTGTCCAACATTGTGATTGGGTGGTACAAGTTGTTTGGAACAACTTCCTTGGTTAGTGGGCCTCCTTCGCTCGGCCTGTCTCGGCGCAGTTCCTTAGCTAGTCTAGATTCCCTCACTAGTCACTAGCCAATAGATGACTTCACTTCTTTCACTGTATGACAGACCTTCACCTCCCTCACTTTTGCCTACTGATGACTTGTTGAATTGATGGTGATTCTTCAACTTTATGAAGAAAAATGTAGGTATTCAATGAATCAAGCACCAACATTAGATGGTGTACATATATGATCAAACTCCTGTCTTCACTTTAAAGATAATTGGCTGATTTTTAGTAATTAATATCAATATTATCAAAGTTTTATTAATGATTCTGTATCATTTAATAACAGCACTTCAACAAACTATAATTTACTTCACTTCAGGATGAAATATCTAGCTAATTTCACATCGTTGTAATAAATAGTATTTTCTATTAGATAAAATAATTTTACTAAACAAGTTTATTAGAAAGAATGGTTAACCATTGAGTATGAAGGAATACTTAAAACAAGTAAATAGTAATGAATTTTATTTATTAAATTATTACATATGTATAAAGAATTTAATCAAATTAATTGGCATTGATTGGAAAAGAGAAATGAAGAAAGGGCATGGCAAGGGATGTGAAATGTGACTTGTGAAATATCAGTCATTATGGTGGACTAATTATGTAATTCAAATAGATTGTATACTTCTCCTGCTGCATGATACAGGTGGTATTTGTATCCTGTAGAAGGATAACTCTTCTGAAAAATTGAATTATTTATACTGTCATAGTGATTGATACTAACTCTTAAGCTAACAATCATAATTCCCCTTACATGTTTGTAACATTTATATGTATATATAAGAAAGAGACACAGAAAACAGTGGATGATTTACCTTAAATTAATAATAGGCAATGACTATATATATATATATATATATATATATATATATATATATATATATATATATATATTAATTAAAACCATTAATAAGGGCAGGAAAGAGAAATAGAAAGGTTGTGGCTTGCCAGAAGAGTAAAACTGGTAAACATCTCATAATTTTTTTGAAATCATCTGTCCCCTTTATCAGAAAATGAAAAAGTGCATTCCAAGTGATGGCCAGCCATAAACAATAGGCCACAAACTTTCTCTCTCTATAAAGGTCAGGACAGAATGTGGGCAAAGAATTGAGAATTGATAGGAGCTGGAACAATGCACTTATATGTCCACATATTAACATAAATACATTTACAATCTCACATTAACACACAGATACATACAATCACATTAATGCATACACACACATACTAAAATGGGTACACATGTACTCGTGCAATTATGGGTGATCAGTAAGGGGAGTGTAAGGAAGGTTAATATTTATAGAATGTTGAGTCCACAGCTCTGTCTGGACTGCAAAATGTGTTGGTTGGAAGGAGAGTCCCCATAGATAAAACTCAGGTTTTCTGAAGAATTGGAGAGTACGTCTTTGAGGAGAGTTAGTGTGAAGCATTGGTTCACAATTCCTGTTGTGACTCTCGGGTATGGGCAGCTATAGGATTTTTTTTTTATTTGACTGTGCTGCAGTGGTTGGCAGTTTTTACTGGGAGGGGTCTCCTTTTCTTACGAATATAGGAGGCTGGGTATAGTTTATTTTGTAGATTGTATGGGAGGAAAAGCAGGTTATATTTTCTTTAATTCTTTAGATGATATTATTGGAAGGTTGTTGTGGGTGGAAGCATAAGGCAGACATGGAATCTGTTCCTGTCACAAGATTTGCAGTCTATTGTGGGTGGGGGATTGGGGTTTGTAAGGTTGTAAGGTTGTTACAGAGGACAAGTGGGCAGTATGGTGGGGAGAAATTTTTAATTTCTAGGTTGGATTGCAGTCCATTGTAGGCCAGATAGAGTAGAGATGATCTTTATGTAGACCAGGAAAATAGGTTGTTTTTTAGGGGAAGCCTACATACTGTTGGTCGTGGGTTGGATTGGCTATTACAACAGTGGAAAGTGCCTGGGAGTTTGTGGGGGAGGTTATTGGGATAGTTCCTGTTGTGGAATGAATTGAAAATGTAACAGATACGAGCTCTCCTGAAGGCTAGACAGTATGGGATGGAGTGTTTGGTGTTTTGATGGTGGCAACTGGAAAAGTGAATATGCTGTAAGGTATTAATGGGTTTAGGCCTGTGGTTTGTCATCATCTAGGAAGGTGCTGTTTGTGGAGGGCTAGTTCCAAATGAACTTGATGGGGGATTTAGCATTAAGGTTGTATAGAAAGTCTGTGAGTCCATAGCATTATATGCCATCCAAGTGCCTATAGCAGTCCCGCTTATATTATGGTAAATTTTGTTTTTGAAGGAGAAGTAGTTTTTGATTAGCACAAAATAGGTGAGGACAATCAAACAGATGGTGTTTGGGAGGGAATTTGGTGCTCTACAAGACAGGAAGTATTCAAATGCCAACAGGCCACTAGTCTGGTGTATAGGGAGACAACATCTATGGTTAATCAATAATGTGTCCCAAGGAAATCATTTGGGTAATTCAGGTAGGTGGTGGAGAAAGTTATTGTGCTAATGGCTGGTAAGTCATCTATAAAGATGGAAATCCTTTCAGTGTGAGAATTTTATCCAGCAACAATTGGGCAACTAGAGACCCCAGGCTTGTAGATTTTTGGGTGCAGGTAGTACATAAGCATTCTTTTTTCTTTTTTTTACCTGAACGTATTGCTAACTACAACAGCACAGTCAAACTTTTATAACTTTTACCATAGCTGTCCATGCCCAGAGCTACAAAACGAATAATTTCAACCAGCTATTCACACTAACCCTCCTCAAAGTCCTATCCCCAGCCATTCTTCAGAGTTGAGCTTCATCTATAGGAACTCTCCTCCAAACACATCTTGCAGTCCAGAATAAGCCCTGGATTCAATATGCTTTAGATAGTAACCTTCCTCACTCCTATACTGATCACCCATAATTTCATGAGTGCATGTAAACCCATTTTAATATGTATGTGTTAATATGTGGATGTATGTGTGCATCTCCCGATCTCCATAAATTCTCAATTCTTGCCTCTACCCTGACCTTCATTGAGAGGCCAAGTGGGGTCTATTGTTTATAAGCTAGAAAAAAAGCTAGCTGCAGGGCAATTTTGACTGCTTAGTTGGAGGCTGGCCATCACTTGGAATTCCCTTTCTTTTCTTATCTTCTGACAAAAGGGGGCGGTTGCCTCCAAAAATTCAAAACAACCTTGCACTCATCATGGTACTTGCCAGCTTTAGACTTACTATCTCTCTTGTCTGTCCTTATTAAGAGATAGTAATTGATTAATTGATAGTAGGCGTCAACTGATGGGAAGTACAAAAATATTAATCTTTGAGGGCCTCAACTCTCAATGTCTGAACAGTAAGATGGCTTAGTGAAGTAAGGATGATGTGACATTGTCCAAATACTTTATATGAATGAGGAATAGTGTGGTGTACATTACTTACTTGGAATTGAGTGCTAGTGTTTCCATGCTGGTCAGGAATCAATAGTTTTCAATTTTTTCCTCAGGAGGTAAATGTGCTACCCATGTGTCAGAAGTATAACTGCTGCTACAGTGTGTGTATGTGTGTCTGTAGTTTTCTTATGCATGTAAAGCTGGTGACACAATTAACATATCTCAGAAAACAGATGGTATGTTCCACTTTATTGGTGACGATATATTTAGCCTTACATTTGACATTGGGTCCAGCAAAATATCATCTGCTTCCAACTATCACAAAAATAATATATTTAATAAATATTAATTTCTTTTGATAAGTGTAGGATATTAAATACACATTTTAGATATGTCTCAAAGGTGGAATAAGATTTTAATTATAAGAGTCTCTGTGGATCAGTGCCTTAAGTATGAATGCAATTGGTAAATGTACGTATGCATGTATTTCTAATTTGTATTCATATATTACTGATATAATTTTCATTTATATGACAGAGTGTGTGCATCACAATGTGTATGTGAATACATGTTTTGTAACTGCTTCCACCATATAACAGGAGTGAAAAAATATACATGTCGAAGAAAATGTTCTTTGGTTTCAACTCATTTACAAAATGCACTGTCATTTTCCTGCTGAAATGGACTTGTTCCTGACTGGAAACCCAAGAACATTTTATTCCACAATTACATCAGGAAAGCATACAATCTTTAAGTAGTAAATATTTATTGATTATGAAACCATTATCATTTGGCCATATTTTATACAGGAGATTAGTATAATAATATGAAGATGTATAAATCTTAGATACTCAATGAATATCTACATACATAAATTAAAGTATTATCTTTCATATTGATTATAAAATCAATATTGAGTGTAAAATACCTTTTGGAAAAAAAGTGAGACAGTTTGACATTTGTTTTTAGACTTCCCAGGACTTTACTTGATTACATATAGCTGTTTATTACAGTCAGTAGACATCTTAGTAGACTCGAAGATTGCCAGATCTAAGAGAAAATTTACAAGACATTGGCATTCCAATATATCAAGTTTTTAAATTTGTAATAAATAGATTATATTTACGTGGTTAATACATTGAAAGATTAATTTTTAAATAATGTATTTGTGAATTAATATAAAACTATTTTCTTTAATGTATTCAGCAGAAGTTAGGTAAAATAAGAACATTTTATACTATAATGGATTGTTTGAGAATATATTAGCTTTGCAAAATTGTTTGAACAAAAATTGGTTTATTGTAGGATCAGTTATGCAAAAAGTTCTGTTTTTACATTATGGTTGAATATTATAAAACTTCTTCCTAATGTATGCACTGCATCCTAATTTTATTCTTCTTTTTCTTCCAAATTAACTTTCCAATTTATTTAACAATTCATGGAATTTTCTTTTTTACTAATACATTTATTATCAGCATTTCATCAGTCTTATTATTTACCTATTAATTAGCTTAATTAACTGTTAATAAAAATAATAATATATACCCTTGGTCTTTTGGTATTGATCTTTTTCTCTATTTTCAAGTTATTCTTAATCTTTGCTGTATCAGGGTCATTTAGACCTCCAGAGAGTTATTTTCTTATAATAGTTGTGTATATTTTCTATGCAGGCCCACTGTAGGTTTTTGTCAATGTCATCAGGCATCCCAGTAGTACACTAAAAGGAAATACACTGTATTATTTAATAATGGATAAGTATAATTTCTAATTGCACAAAGCAGCTTCAGTTAGTAGGCAATTATGTCAACTATAATACAATAGAATAAAATTATATACATAAGTAATTGATATTAACCTTTCCACTGGTGGCGAGTTTAGAGCTCACCATGACTTATGTGCTCGGCACTCAGCCCCCCATGTACTGTAAAGTGATACGCTGTGCTGAGTACTTTTTGCATGGTTGTTGTGCAAACATATTGGGTACTAATACTTGATTATGTTTTAATCTAGGAACTTTAAAGGTAAGAATTTAAAATAATGTTTTGTACTGTGCCCATATGTTTTCTGTAGTCTTATAAAAAATTAGGCTTCATTTTACTATTTCATGTATTTCAACTTCACGTGACATGGCAGATGCATATTTAACATTCGAAAGGGCATTGATGTCAAATTCCTGATCACTGTCTTCATTTTCCAATAAATCATCCTCAAAATCACTATTCATGATCATTCCTCTCACTTTATCAACAATTAGTACTTCATCATGCATTTTTTTATCACTCACTGCATATAATACATGACAACTGCTATGATTCATAATGTGTCAATTGCACAGTCACATGTTGAACAAAAGCAAAATTATGACATACCCTCAATACTTCCTGATGCAGCTATAAGCATCAAGGAACTATACACACCACTAGTAGTCACTAAGGAACAGGAGTAATAGTGGCTTACAGCATTTAAAGCAAAGAAAGCCAAAATCCATAATAGTGACACATAGCACCACTGTATTGGTTCATAGTACAGGAATGGTATGATGTCATCCAGTGCGCATAGCACTGGCGACACAGATTGCGCTAGCCACTTAACTGTCTTACAGCAGTGAAAAGGTTAATGTAACATTGTAAATTTTATTTTGACAGAAGAGAAAGTCAGAGAATAACAGGTTTATCATACAATGAATGTATTATAATGAACATTTCAAACTTTCAGAGATTTTATAATGTTCCTCCTCAGTAGAGAAGCACACTGTATGCAGCCTGACCACACATTTTTTAATTTAAACTCCAGCATGACAGTTGTTAAAAAGCAATTGGCCTCTATTCCCACATAATTTTCCCTGATAAACTATATTCTATATATGCCTTTTTCCTGAATGCATTGCAGCACTGTAAAAAACAAGAAACAAAAAAACCATTTTCTACCAATACTTTATACAGGCCCTTCTTAGTGCCATACATGTCAATTCATAAAATGTTAAACTCTATCTTTGGAAACCATTTTTCCAACACAAACTCTACAGTTCAGACAAAGTTCTGTGTTCTCAGATAACCATATATTCCCTTTTTCTATGACACATTTTCTTTTTCTTAACTTCTATCTCAATAAGCAGAACTCTGTGCATGTATGAATGTACTTTTCTGGTTTGCTGGAGTTTGAATTTAGTTGTGTATGGTCAGCTGAAGTAAAGAACAGTGCTCTGTCCTAAGAACATCTGACACATTAACATAGCAGTGTTGTTTTAATCCTCAGGAAAATTCCAAACTTGCTCATGTTCTCAACCATGGTTTGAAAAATTGTGTGTTTAAAGTGTCTTAAATATTCTGATATTGAAATTCTATTACAGAAAGCATATTGTGCTTTTTCTGTACCAAATTTCTTTTAATTTTTATTATTCCCATGTGATGAGAATGGTTTTTCCCTGTTGTAACCTGATCATTAAAATTTTTGACTAATGGTTTTGTTGCCAAATGATAATCATTCTTGCTTGTTGCCAAGTCAAATCCTAAGAAATATGAATGAAGGAGAAGTTAGTTTGTGGGATCCATCTTTAAGACTTAAGAAACCATTGATATTATCATACTTAAATGCCATAATCTATTGTAACGTTTCTGAAAGATTATGAAATATAGTAACTCACATGCCTAGAGGTTATCGACATTTAACACAAAGTACTGTATGGCACACACTGTGACAGACTGACTCTGGTATAATTTATACATTCATGGAATATTCTAGAAACAGATCATTCTCGAAACAGGAGGTACTAGAAATAGAGGGTAAACAAAGTAAATTAAGTAAATAAATAAAACATGGTTGCATCGAGATGTGACTCAAATCTGATTCCATATTTCTGAAGTCCAGCTCTATACCCCTGGGCTATAGCTGCAGGCTGTGAGATGTGGCAATATTTTCAATACAATATTGTTAAGTAATTGTATAGGATTTTTCAATAAGGGCAGATCAATGTTGAAGTGGAATAAAACAAGCTGTGTGTGAGGTATTAACAAAATTATTTTTTATTTGAAAGTGCATTCATGGGCCTTTCAAATAAAAAAAGAATTTAGTTAATACCTCACACACAGATTGTTTTATTCCAGTTCAACATCGACATACCCTTATTGATGACCCCTTCAAATGCCTGTAGCAGTTTTATTCATTAGCATCAGTAAATAGTTTTATGCCATTAAGGTATGGATAGACATAAACACTCAAATTCAAAGCTACAGACGGAGATGATACTAAATGTATACAGGCGAGTGATCATAATAGTATAATTACAGGACAAGAAAAAATTTCAAAATATTCACATGTTTCAATCAAAGTGATTCAACATCATCCCAACTGTTTACACCTATACTTCATTAGGGTTTTAGAAATAAGCTAGAAAGATAAACATAACATTTTACATCATTTACTACTATATTTGCTAATGATGTTGCCCTCTTCACTAAAGTGCCAAAATTGGATCAATTAATATATCAATTGAAATTAGGACTTTAACAGGGCTTAAGAGCCAGGGGCTCATATGCACAATGCTGCATATGATTCAACTTAGGAAAGAGGAAAGTCTGAAATGACTGGGCAGGATTCTTAGAATGGGATCCCATTATCACGAAAATATGTTATGTACAAGTGCAGTTTACAGACAGACCTTCCACAAGTGACGCACAAGGACCAATCAGATCACAGCAAGGGTATAAACACGGCGCATTCAGTGCACAGTGACATATAGCCTTATGACGGCAGCAAAAAATGTCCGCAGAAACGTTGTGTTGGTTAACCGTGAAGATTTCATCCGAATTATTCACCGGGAAAGTCCACATTAATTAATTCTGATTACATATTTATACATTGGAACAGACAATCCTAAATATCATCCAAATAAAAACCTAAATTCAATTTTCAATTCCCCGCTTACATTAAAGATTAATAATAATAAACTCATTTGAATTATTTATGTATATGCCTAGTTCTATGTTTTTAATGACCAAAGGATAAAACGGTGATGGGACTACAAGTACAATAAAGTAGTGCTACGATTTGAATAATGTGTTGAAGAGAGTCTACTGCATATCTTAAGTTCTGTGAAAGTGAATTCTGAGTGCCAGCCAGCAGTGGTATGTGTCTCTTTTTTAACTGAAGGAAGACTGTTGCTTCTGAAAATGTGAAGATTTA
The DNA here is from genome assembly GCA_034510155.1 of Eucriotettix oculatus. NCBI lineage: Eukaryota > Metazoa > Arthropoda > Insecta > Orthoptera > Tetrigidae > Eucriotettix > Eucriotettix oculatus. Next base: position 68,789,690 of record CM067379.1, on the reverse strand, counting down.
AATCTTATACACATAACTCATCTGGATAGGAAACAGGGATAAAGAGAGGTTGGCTTACCTTAAATAGATAGTAAATGTTGTCAATCTAGGAAGCAATAATCATCAAATTTTCAAAATATCCTGAGCCCTCATCTTCAAGACAGTGTCTGAAAAGTGTGGCAGTCAAAGTTGAACAGACTGATATGTGATTAAACTAGAATTCAGATGTACATCAACACCAAGGAGGGTGATGTTGATATTGGCGAGGTATTAGTTACAAGCGAATTTAACAGAGAATTTGGTGTTTAGGTTGTGTAAAAAATTGGAAAGGAAATTTGGCCTATAGTATGAAAATATTTGTTAGATACAAACATATTCATAAGTTACCATTTTGAATCCTTGATTGAAACTTTGATGAGGCAATAAACAATTATTTTTGGTATATGTATTATTTTTCTCTAAGACTTAAGAAGTAGAGGTACAAATTTATTTACAAATATGAGAATTTTTTATATTGTTGTTTGTTGTTATTATGATTAAGTTGGATCTATGAATATCGAATGATATTTATTATTTCCCTCTTTTACAATGCTTCAATGTATACATTCATGCATAATACACAATAAATATTTAATATTCAAAAGTGATTTGAGAATGTGAATATATTAGTAACACAGCAAGAACAATTAATTTTTATTAATCTATTGAAATTAGTTAGGTTCTCAGATATATAAACAAATACCCTGAGGAAAAGTTTTGGTTTTATGTTAGTATATTATTGGCCTCTGCTCATTTGCTTATCTATTCATTTAAGAACTGTGCAAGTATTTTTGCTATCACCACACACTATAAATGTGAGAAGGTTTAATGACAGCTGTATGGATATAGTAGAAATATTATGTATTGATTTTAGATTATTTGACTGAAATTGAGATTATTTCAGCTATAAGGGAAGCAGTTAAAAGAATCACAAGTAGGAAAGTTATGAAAGTAGGATAATCGAGTTGGATCAAGTGTAACTGTACATATAACCTGAAAGCACAACACTAAAGATGAATAGCATTTTTATTTACTTACAAAGTTAATCTTTGTTCATTTTCAGACATAATATTTAGATACTTTTTTCTATTTCTAATCATGTTTTCTACTTGCTATATGTTGTTTCACTTTCACCAAATTATTATTCAAGCTATATGTGACAGGACATGGGGGAATCAGTTACCTCCTTGAAATACTTTTCACCAGAATCATCTGGACTGATAATTGTTCTAGAGTTTTTGAAAATATGAGGTGAAATTAAGTATTTATTTACTTATATTTGTTTGTCTTAGTTTTACTATTAAGTTATCCCAGGTTTCACTTAAAATGTTGTTCATATTTTTATATGTACAAGTATTCAAAATTCAAATTTTCTCTAGAAACATTATAAGATAAAAGATGAAAAAAGATCTGGCAATCAATTCCATTTTTATAATAGGAGTAATTATTATTATGTATTCATTTATTTAAAGTTATAGATTTATAATCAATGCATGCCAAAATAGTGAGGTAGTTTTATTTTGTTTTGTAGTAATGCTATCTTTCTACTTATCTCTTAGAATTGAAATATATTGACAGTGTAATAGCATGATGCATACAAAATTTTGCACTTCATAAATTTAATAACTATTTTAGAGGCACACAAAAGAAACATAAATAATAGTAGATCTATAATTGGCATGATATCCATTTATAGTTTCAATAAACAGTGAATGAATGATAACAGTAGATTACTTTAATATTTTCTTCATATGATGTACTTCATTTTATTAACTATGAAGAAATTAATAGTATAATTTGCATTTGTATCATACAGGATATAAAATAATATACGAAAATATGAAAAGAGATAGCATAAATATTCTTCCTTGTTTATTTGTATTATATAATGCTAATCTTCACTGATACCATTCTTTCTTACTCAATAATGAACTTGTTTTGGCTTCTGCTATTAAAACTAGGCAACATAATATTATCAATGAGATACTCCATCTATCGCCTTTTCAAAGAACCTGCAGATTGCTTTACAATCTTTTATTAGTTCTAGACACAGACTGTCACTAATAATAGTGTTTATAGTACAAAATCATATTTAAAATTTTTTAGAGAAACTTCTCATAAAACACTTGAATTATCAACATATCATTTCATTGCTTGCGGAATTTAAGGTTCAACATTTTGAGGAAATAGGTTATATAAATTTAAGGATGTAGAGGATATACTGTTTCCACATTATCTTCTAATACAAGAACAAGTGGTAGTTATAATGACAGGAAATACTGGACAGGACCAGCACCTGACCCCACATATGCCGTGAGGATTTACGGGGTGAATACGCATATATGGCATACAGAGCCCTGGAGGGCTCCTAACTGAAGGTGCTCACGCGTCTGTTGAAATCCGGCCGAGTGGAGTTAACCAGAGATTGCACCGAGGCACTTATCCACCCGATCGGCTCGTGAGGTGCGGATTATGTTGCTCAAGTTGCGTACGGCTCCCACATCCCAATTTTTTACCTATTGGAAATGCACTCTGCCCGTAATTGCCAAAGTGCCCTCGGGGCCACTGCCTTACCCAAGGGCAGGTGGCTTCTATTACTGGGCCTGGTCCGCCCCCTACTCTTAGGTTACACATTACCCAGGCACTGACTTGCTACCACCGCCACCATGGTTTTTTGAGCACATGTCACTGCCCGACAGAGTCCAACCCAATTGTAATCAGGGCTGCCACCCAGTAGAGTGACAGCTGGGCTAAAGCTCACCCCTGTCTACCTATATTTTTCGCTGAGGGCTTAGGTCAACCTTGTGCTGCACTTTGAGCCAGTCTGGGGAACCTCTTTCCCCAACAAGTGCCCCAGCGTTAACCCCGGTGGGGGCGAGTACTCCCCAGTAACTGGCCGGGTTCAACCCAACCTTAACGGTAGTGCTGGCACTTCCAACCAAGGGTAGCCTCATTCCGTCAGAGGAGCCCCAGTGCAAAACTCCACTGAAAGGGAGCACCACCCTAAGACCAGCATTCGAAACTTCCCACTACTTATGGATTGCTGCACCTGGTTTCTGAGACCAGACGCACCCCACTTGGAAGTGGAAATTAACAGCTGTCCCCTATGGATGATCTGCGCAACCACCCAATAATAGGGAAATTACACCCAGACAATTTCATCATCGAATAACTAAGTATGGCTAGCAATTTCCATACTCAACACCTTAGGCTGAGGGCTTGATGACTATCTAGGAATGGACTCGGTTACTAGAGCCACTGCGTGATAACTCCAACCCGTCTTAGTCCATCCCCCGAGCTTGTAAAGGATACTAGATCCCAGCGAGCCACCCTGGTCCGCCCCCTACTATTAGGTTTCACTTACCCACGAATGACAGACGGGACCCAACACCAAGGCACATGAGAGATGCACGCTGCTTCCTGTTTACGCCTTGACCGATTAGATTACACAGGAGCACTGCGGGTAGGTTCGGCCTCTGACTTGAGGATGAAAGGTTGTACACACATCATCCCCCTCCCGCCCCCTCTAATACAAGAACACTGGGTATACAATAAATCATTACTAGGAAGCGAAAATATATTTTAAATAATTAACTTTAAGTCCAGTGGTATATTAAAAGTTTTGGCTGTCAGATATTTTGATATTAAAGATTGAGGAGTATGTAATTCTGCAAACTTAGCAAAATAATTGTTTTGAGGTTTGGTGCTTAAAGTAATATTAAAATTATGATAGTATAAAATGTATATGATTAAGGAAACACTCGGTGTGATGGTTGGCCGTCACTCGGAATACTTTTCCCAATCTTCTGATAAAAAGGGCGGTGCCTCCAAAACTTTATAAAAAAAAAGCTCAACATGGTGCCTGCCAACTTTACACTTCAGGTAAGCCACCAATTTTCTATCCCTCTTACCTGTCATTAGTAATTATATATTGGATAAGTGACGAAGTCACACATTGGATAATTGGATAGAAAGAGAGATAGACATATTTAGGAGAAAGATAGGAAATTTGCTCTATCTCACTATTCTGTTCCAATGTATGTGAGTTTTTCACAATATAATATCATTATCATTGTAATTTATCTATAATCAATGCTGGTAATTATTCATTTCCTCCTCTCTATATTCCCGACTATCCACACCTAATAAGATGACTCGTGTTTGTCAGAGTCAGTGGCCTAATTGTTAAAGCATTTAATGGCAAAAGCTAAGGTCCCAGATTCAATCCTCTTTCCCTGTCTATATTTTGAACATATGCCTTTTTAGGAAGGCTTGTACCAGAGCATGTGCATTGTTTTGAGTGCCTTCCTAACTAGTTATACTAGCTAAAATAAGATTAAAAAATAGTAAATTGGATAGGAAAGAAAGATAGAAAATAGTCATTGTCTTACATTGAATTGATTGTAGGCATTGACTGGCAGGGAAATTTGAAATGTGATTTTCAGGAGTCTAAACGTCCTTCTTCAGACAAAGAGTGTCTGAATGGTGTGGCGGCCAGTCAGTTAGTTATAATTCAAATTATAGCATTCCATATATATATATATAGAAAAAGAATTTAGTAAAACATAATTATACCCATACCGAAGAAGGCTGGGGCTGATAGACAAGAACAGCACAGGACAATTAGTGTAGTATCTCATGTGTGCAAAATATTAATGGAAATAGTATATACAGGATGGAACATCAAATAGAATGTGAGTTAGGAGAAGATCAATTTGGTTTTAGCAAGAATGTAGGGACTGTGGCTAATTTTAGAAGACAGGATAAGAAAAAAGTGACCTAGATCCATGCCATTTATAAATTTAGAAAAAGCATTTGATAACATGAACTGCAACACTCTATTAAGGATTTTGAAGAGCAAGGGAATAAAATATCAAGAAAGGAAGCTTATAAATAACATCTACAGAAGGCAGTCAGCAGTAATTATAATTAAAGATCAAGAAGAAGAAAAAAAAGCAGAAATCAAGAAAGGAGTAAGACAAGGATGCAGTCTGTCGCCCATGCAGTTTAACTTATATATAGAACAGGTGATGAAGCACGTTAAAACTGAATATAGAAAATGAATCATACTGCAAGGAGAAGAAATAAAAACCGTACACTTTGCCGATGATATAGTAGTCTTAGGGGAGTCAGAAGAATACTTGGAAACCATAATAAATGCCATGAATGGGGTCCCAGAGAAAGAGTTCAATATAATGATTAATAGAGTGAAAACCAAGGTAATAGAGTGTAGTATAGGAAACAGTGGAATAACAAAGGAAGTTAGATTCGCCGGGGATACTTTGACAGAAATTGAGCAATTCTACTTGGGAAGTGTAATAACTCGGGATGGTAGAATTATAGTAGACATAAAATTTAGGATAGCACAGGCAAGGAAGGCTTTCCCTAAAAAGAGGAATTTACTTATGGGTAATGTAAGTGTGAATATTAGGAATTTGGTACTAAAAATGTTTGTATGGAGTGTGGCGTTATCTGGGTGCAAAACATGGATGATAGGAGTTGTAGAAAGGAAAAGAATAGAAGCATTTTAAATGTGGTGCTATAGGAGAATGCTGAAAATGAGATGGGTGGATAGAATCACTAACGAGGAAGTTCTTGAACAGAATAGAGGAAGAGCAAACATTATGGAGGATGTTTACCAAGAGAAGGGATAGATTAATAGGCCACATTTTAAGACATTAGGGTCTTGTAAAATTAGCATTAGAGGGAAGTGTGGGTGGTAATAACAGAAGAGGGATGACAAGGATGGAATACACTAATCAGATTAGGGAAGATGTGGGATGTGCTTGTTGGAAATGAAAAGGCTTGTGCAAGATAGGTTAGCATGGAGGGTTGCATGAGACCAGTCTTAGGACTGAATATCACATATACAGTTGTATATGTATGTATAATTCATGTTATTGAACAGAGAGTCAGAAGATAGAAGGAACATGTCAAAATGTTGTGAGCCTAAACTCCTGTATGTGTGTGTATATATATGTGACTGAACAGCATGGCACCTTGCTGTTCTGATGATTTACAATGTATTCCACAATTTGGAAATATATTTATTCTGCATAAATTAGACTGCATTTAATAAGATATTTCAGAATATAATTCTTACTACAATAATATTGATGAAATTATGCAGTCAAATGTTTTTATTTAATAATATACCTCTATACAGTTACTGACTTCTGAATTTATTAATACTTTTGAACCAATTTACAATTATCCATAGATTAACTTGAGTTTTTATAATGCTGCATAGGTAAAGTCATAGTAAATGCATAGTAGATTTGAAACATCATAGATTTTGTTAATTAGAAATTTGTTATGTAATGCAAATATTTATTTAAGTATTTTTAGAAACAAGTTTTTAGTTAAAATATGTATTCTGTTTATGGCTTTGTTGTTTGACTGTATGTATTTACTCCAATACATAAAATCTAATTCAATTTTTAAAATTTTGTATTATTGTACATACATTGTTTCATAATATTATTCCATTATGAAAGTAGCCAATAATTACAGTAATTATTTATAAAGCATAGTTAATAAGACATATGCCTTTTTTGTTTTAGTGAAATGAAGAAGATGAGAAGTACTATAGTGCAAAAAAATCCTGTCATCAAACAAGTAACTGTGAACTCTTAAGTGATGCAGTGACTTTTTATTATATATATATATATATATATATATATATATATATATATATATATATATATATATATACTTTCTTATATGACACTTGGAGCTTTGTTAATAATAGTAATAATGATATTATAATAATTATAATGTGATGCGAATTTGCTCCTAGCATTTATTCATATGCTTGAGATAAAAGGTATCGGTGCACTTAGCAAAGACATTTACATGAAACTGCCCTTTACATTTTAGAAATACTGTATGAAGATATTTGTACAAATATACCAGAGGATCTACACACATTATATTATATATTATATATATATATATATATATATATATATATATATATATATATATATATATACTTGTCTGTGTGTACAATACGTATGTTCAGATATAAACTATACATATATTGTGTGAATATTGTGCTTTGTGCATCAAGCCCAAAAGAAAATAATGGAAAATTGAAAAAAATATAACTTTATACTGTATATAAATATTCCTAACATTGTAAAGAGGAACAAAATCTCTGAATATTTAAATTCACAAGCCTTCCAGACATTTAAGTGAAAATATCATTAAGATATAGAAAAAAATATATAATTTAATTAAATGAAACTTTTATTATTTAATAAAAAAAATGTAAAAAGATCTCTATAATTCCAATAAGAGAAATATATCAATCAGAGTTCAGTGAGAACACATGCGAAAGAGTATGCTTGTATGTTTGTGTATGTCTGTGGTATGGGTCATGTTATGTCTTTTTTATTCAAATGAATCTGACTTATTGAAGTATTACTACAATGTACTATTTTTCAAAAAATTATTTTTAAGAAAACAACAATAGTTACTTTTAATTATAATTTCCAAAGTAAAATGTTTATTTGTTTTCTGGACAGTATAAGATGTGGACGTTTGCTTACAGAAATGGATTTATTTGTAGAGTTTTGAACTTCCCACAAATATCTGGTGTGTACTTGTGCATATTTATATGTTTACATATACAATCACAAGCACACACAAATATTTGTTTCTTGAATTCATCAATGCAATGTTTTTCACTTGAAATGTTAATAATAATCCTTGTTAAGCTGAGTTTATTTGAAATGACAGTATATTCATATTATTGTTGGCATTTTACAAGAATTATATGAAAAAAAAGTTTAAATTATTTTGTTAAGATCAAAGAAATATTTTAAAAAAATACATCTCTTTATATTTGAAATTCTTTCTCCCTATTTAAAGCATATTATTTGAAGAAGACAAAAGTACTTTGAAATGCTTATTTAATAAAAGTTGCCCTTTCACTAGTATCTTTATATAAAAAAGTGAAATTTTGTTAAATATGTAAAGTGGTGGTGGTTATGACAATAGCAACAAAATTATTTGAAATAAGTTTAAATATAATATATATATTATAAATATATATATAATAAGTATATCAATATTTAAAATTATTGTCTGTAATACTAAAAATAGTATTACAAATTGTATACTTAAAATGGCTTGCTTGTTGGAAAGTTTTGTAATATTATTTCATGAGTGCTACTAATAATGCACAAAACTGAAGTGAAAAAATATTGTTTTAAAGAATTATCAGTCTTTCCCCCAGGATCCTTTGAAAGGTTCTGTCTGTCCAAATTCATTCATTTGTTGTGTTTATTTGTAATTTTTATATAAACCAAATGCAGCCTATATCATAAAATCATGTGACACCAATTATTTATTTAGCTGCAATGCTGTACATATTAAAGAATGAGTACTTCTGTTGCAAACCTTGAATTCGTTTTCTAATTCTGGAACTGAACAAAAGATTTGTCGTCAAAATTTGACCAATTTTTTTTACTGAAATTTGCCACTAGCTATATTTAGAAGTTTTGAAATCATAACAAATAAATAATATATTTAGCTGTAGTTGGTGCTCAGTCTAAATACAATAATTTTTATTATATTTGTACACAATGTATTGTACTAAAATTTTCAACCATCAGCCAAAAATAGAAAGAAAAAAAATGTAAGCAATATATATATATATATATATGATATTAAGAAAAATTGGCTAAATGTTCCAATATTGCTTACAAATATTATATATATATAATCACCAATGATATTATATTGTATCGTTAAAGACTTATATAATACATTAAGAATGAATTTGGTCAGATGGTTTCTAAAAGACTATTTGCATAAAAATGAATGGGTTTTCAAAGTGTGCCCAATATTTCAGTTATGATTAATGACATTCATAGCAGAGTTGTGGGCTCTTAACATTATCCTAATACATTTTTTGCGATATATACAAAGTTTTGAATGATTGATAAAAGATCTTGGCTTCCTGTCTAGTTATGACACCTAACATCTGAAGCTGCTAAATATTATAAATGAGAAAGAATTTTAGAAACAAAAAGTTATATTGTAGTTTTTATACACCTGAAAAATAAATTTTATTGGATTAACAAAAACCTGTAAGTTCTCGTACTGGCAGCATAATTCATTTCCAAAGACTTACATATAAATTTAACTTATTACATTTTTTAAAAAAATATTGCAATATAAAAACCAATCATCATTTGATTTGAGAAATATTTTGTTTGATATTAGTCACTTTATTAGCTTCTTTACACATACTATATGAATATAGCAGCATACATATTAATACTTAGACATTAAATAACATTTCATGTCAGACTAAAAGTGTTAAGTGAGATATCACTTAACTAAGGAAGTTGAATATATATTGTTAAGTACTATTTTCATCTCTTTTCCTGATATATTCTTTCATTCAACATTATCTAATGGAACTGACATATATCTATCACATAGATATATACAAAGTGAATATGTGTGCTTGTTCATTCACATACTTGCATATGCATACATGAAAAACAAACAATGAAAAAATAATGATTCGTCAATTATACAGGGTGCCCATAACTTGTCTTTATAGCTTTAGACTTTATTATTTAAATCTTTGTGCGAAAATAAAAAGTGAATTTCAACATGTAGCATGATAACAGAAAGTTTTATTTCATCAGTCATACACCTCAATACATGCACTTCAAATGACACAGGTAATGGCCAGCAAATATTTAATTTCATCATGTGTATGCTCCTACATCTCTAGAAGGACATGATTAAATGTATTGAGAATGCATGTGTTCAAGTTCTGTAGATCTATAACCTTGGCTCATTACATCAGATAGTTTACAAAACCCCCACAGAAAGGAGACTAGTGGTGTGAGATCAGGTGATCATGGCAGACACCAGAATGAGCCAATCCACTATACCTATACCTATTCCACATTTTGTGTCAAATCTGTGTCACCTGGAACTATGAAAAGCTTTATGAGTTATCTTGTTACATGTTATCCCCCATAGTTTTAAAATTATTTAAATATTAAGTTGTAAAGATAATTTATGGACACCCTTTATATACAATTACATACACTAACATAAAATATCGAAACCATATAGAAGAATGGAATCAACATGGGATTTAAATAATCAATACTTCCATTCTTGAAAAGTTTTCTTGAGAACTGTCATTTAAATTCAGGCATATAAGTACAAACTATACATATGATCAAATAATATCATGCTTTGTATACACTTAATGTGAAATATATACTGTATAATATTCTTCACATCACTTTACAATGTTGAGATAAAATAAACTGCAAATCTTTAATTTATTAGTCACAACATATTTGATCACAGGATAAAATGAAGACAAGGACAGCTCCTTCACTCTTAATTCTACTGACTTGGTCATTATTATCAATGAGTCTTCTAAGACCATTGTTGCAAAATGGACAGCTTTGTCTACGAAATATTTAACGATATTAATTAACTGAAGGTTGTTATTATGAACAGAATAATGTTGGAAATAGAATTAACAAAAAAAAATCTTTTAGCACTTAAAATATTATGCGGTTCAGATATTTGATATCAAAAGAAGACCAACTCTTATGTATACAAACACAAAATAAGTAATTGGTAAAAATAAATAGAGCAATGAGAGGAAATATGTTTCTATCTAGAAGATGAAGCTGATAAGAAGTTAGGTAATACTTGCATACTCAGCTAATAAAAATAATTATTATTATAGTTTATATTTATATATAAAAAATATGATTTAGATTTATTTACTCTAAGTCGAATACTATAAGAAGACAACGGAGTATTTTGTGTAATGCAAGTATTCTGAACCAAAAAAGAATCAAGAGTGCACATTCTTGATTTCTTGCTCCTAATTCTTCCATCCCTCTTCTCTATCCATCCTAACTTGAAAACCTAAGATATATAGACTGAAAATGCTCGGTTGGTCGTACTCGATGTGGTGGCGGAGTGGATAGACGCACGCCCCGGCTCTAGGGGTGATGCACTGTTGTTTCGTGCACCCAGGTTCGAGTCCTGGCCACATCGAATTTTTTCAGTCTTTCTTCCTTCTTCCATTCTCTTCTACGCTTGACATATGTATTTCCTTGTGCATGATTCCATGCCGTACATATGATTTAATGAGCGAATTTCCTGCCTTTCTCCCAAATATTTCTATCTTTCTTTCTATCCAATTATCAAATGCGTGACTTCGTCACTTATCCCATATATATATATTATATGATAAAAGATTTTCCTGGTAAATATGTTGTATGAGTAATTCTTGGGCTTTTACCCAGGTCATTATCAGCTTAGCCCAGGATATTGTCTATTTCAAATAGTGAATTTTATATCAGGTTGGATCCCATTAAGTTTTTGAAGACATTTAAATTATCCAGTTTGTGTGGAACACAAGGAACATCCACAGCCATTGAAGTCAGAGGTTTCAGAACATGCACTACATAAAGGCCATAAGATTCATGTTGTGTGCCCTAAAGTTATTCACAAATTTAATAACTACTGGGCTTGACAAATCATGAGATCCAATATTAGCCAGGCTTAGACAATCTGACTAAAACCAATTTAGAAGCCCAAGAAGCATTCCCAGTAGACACAGAAATAGTAAACAGGTAGACAGATTTGCTGAGTTAGGGCAATCTGCTGTCCAAAGTAGAAAGGCAGTATGCAAAATTTTTCAACTTTTGAAAATATTTAATGGATAAATGAATTATAATAATTTATAAAAACAAATTCATATTTATTGGTACAAATAAAACATTTTCAAAGAGATAAGGGTTTTGTGTAAACGTCTAAGCTCAAAAAATTTATATCCCTTTATTTGTCAAGAGCACTTTTTTAGACTCATATACATGGGAGAAAGGTAAGAATACTCTCCAAAGAATGGATATGCTCAGGTGTAGAAAGAAGTTCAAAGAAAAGCATATATTCAAGGAATAGAGAGGAAATGAAGAAGAAAGAAAGCAATTGATATAAAAAGGAAATGGAGGAAGGTTGTGAAATTGAAGCTTGGTTTTGCCATTAAGAACATAGGATAGTTCTTCAAATTGTCAGAAGTGTCAGCCTTCTTCAACAAATAATCAACTAGATATATATTCTATCTGTGTACAGTTGGTTGGCACAGTCTGGTTGGCCAATGTAGAGTGCAGGGTAGAATCTATTATTAATTTTATAGCTGCTATGGGAGGAGAGGCAAGTGATGTTTTCTTCCTGTCTCAAGGTTTGCAATCCCATGTAGGTGTGGGATTTTGAAGGGTGGATAAGAATGTTGCAGAGGTTGGGTTGGTCTCCAAAGGGCAGATGAGAAGCATGTTTTTTTTTCAGGCTTGGATTGCAGTCCAGTGTAGGGCAGAGGGAGAATGGAGTTGATTTTCTATACTTCTGGGAAATAGGTGGTTGTAAGGGGTAGGCTATTTTTCTTGTTGAGGTCAGGAAAGGGTGTGGGTGTTCAGACATTTGAAAGGCCATAGGATATATGTTTTTGGAGGAGTTCCGTGGGGTATTTTCTATTGATGAGATGTTGAGGATTTGATTGGTGAATATAATCATTCTATTTCAGGTATTGATCTCTCCTGTAAGCGAGTCTGTATATGTGGCCATGGAGACAACTGTTGAAGAGGAGGTATTATAAAGTGTTAGTGGGATCCACGTGGTCTGCTGTGTATTGTACTGGAGCTGAGGAGTAGGTCAACATCAAGGAAGGCTATGTTGGCTGAGGAATGGTTCCATGTGTTTTGAATTTGGAAAGGGATTCTGGTCCTTAGCATGAACATATCATCTATGAGCTTCTAAACAGGTTAAGGATTTTAATGGGGATGAATGTAGGTGCTTCTGTTCTTATAACCAGTTCTAATTTACTTGCTGATGTACCTGTAAATGAGGAACCAACACTTGATATGAAGATCAGCTTCTCAGATGCTTTAAATATGTTATTGCAAGAAAATGGAAATAATAGCTGTATACTTCACTTTTGTACAGGTTGTTAATATAAAGCAAAGAATAAAAAAGGAAGTGTTGACTATCAACAACTGACAAAAGACAATGTTATTGAAGTTGATGCCAAAGACTTAGTGTCACTGTCATGAGACAACAGCAATATTTTGTAATATGTGCATACAGAAGAATTGACATATTGCATGAGGCTCACTTGAAAATTGGACATGGAAGTCAGACATGATGCAAAAGGAGTTACAAACCAGGTACAAAAATGTCACCAAAGAAGCAATTTCACTATACTTCCACTTGTGCTACCCATGTCAGACCAAATTGTCTAATTCTAAGAAAGACTAGTCTAAAGGAGCAGAAGTAGTTTCTTACCAGCTACTTGATATCTTCACCACTGTAGGTATTCCAAGAAAGATTCCATCAGATAATATGAGACAATTTTCAAACCAAGTTATATTGAACTAAAGACCACGTGGCCTGAACTGAAACTGGTACACAGAAAACTGAGGCATAGTCAAAGCCAAGGTTCTATCACACTTTCCAAATATTATGTTCAGATATTATGACATGGATGCAAACAAATAAATAAAGATATTGGGCTGAGAGTCTTTGATTCATTCAATTCATGAAATAAAAACATTCTTTTCACCAAGACATTAACCAAATCCACCCAACAACCTCTCCCTGAAAGCATTTCTGAACTCCAACACATTTTTCAGTCCAGGCAAAGTCCTGGACTCAACATCCTAACTTCATGTTATGGTCTTTCATTTTACCTTCCTCCTCTTCTCATTTTTGTTTTAATGATTTTACATTTTTCTTGATAGAGATAGAGTTTTTGGTTTTGTTGGGTGTCATTTGCTGCCGTATATTGGATAGCACTCTGTAATTTGAATTGCCAGCGAGTGGCTGGACCTGGAATACAATGTCAATGTGAAAGTTGTTGTAGTAGTATTCAGTCAATAGATTGGTCTGATGTAACCCTCCATACAAACCTATCCTGCACAAGCCTTTTCATTTCTACATAACTATCACATCCTCCCTAATCTGCTTAGCGTATTCCATTATCGCCCCCCTTCCCTTTTCTTCCATTCTTACAACATACATTACCCTCTAATGCCAATTTTACAATATATCCATGTCTCAAAACGTGGCCTATTATTCTATCCATTCTGTTGGTCAAAGCCCTCCAATTTGTTCTCTCTTCTCTTATTCTGCTTATCTCAAAGTAAGCAGATTTATAAAATATTGACCGGGCAAGTAAATGGAAATTGCAAGGACTTTTATTTCACATGGACAGTCATTCTGGTCCGATTTCCGATTCGATATATATACCTACACGTTTTACACCAAAAAGGATAATCTATACTAAAGACGTGCGTCATTTCTACAGATCAAGCGAGGATTACTTAAATTGATTACAATTTTAATTTTCGGTGCGTGTTCCCCAATGTCAAAATAGCCAAATTGCTTCTGGAATGATAAATATAATCTGTTGTGTTTTATAAAATCTTTTGTTTTTCATACCAACCTTATTCGTAATTTCAACCTTCATTCCTACTATCACGCGTTGGGCTGGAATCCGCCTGAGATCACAGACGTATTCATTTAATGTTTCTTTCTGCGCATTCGCTACTTATAATTTTCTTTTCTCACTATTTTGGCTGAAATAAATCTACCTTCTGTTGGGAATTTTGTTCGTTTCAAGGTTTCATAACTGATCTCTGAAATATCTGCTTTACTCGGTTTAAATTCTACAAGTGAAGATGACGCAAACTATTTTTGAAATCATGTAGCAGAATACTGGGGACGAGATCCATGCCGGCGTGAGTGGACAACTTGGATTGGTGATCTTTCTTCAGTGGCCGAGCATAGTAACAGACAATATTTTCAAGATGATGCCCATTAATATGATCAAATCGCTCGAAGAGCAAATTGTGCGCAAGGTTATGAAGGAGGTCACTGAGCTGAACACGTATACGCCTGTTGTTGAGGACCGATATGGTGTATTCGTAGACCCCGTGACCGAGCAATCCATAGCCGTCCGGCGGTTCACGCTGACGAACTCTTATGGCATGGTCGTCCAGATAATTAACTACGGTGCCACCGTCACAAGCATACTCGTACCTGACAAAGAAAGCGTCTTCCGCGATGTTGTGTTGGGCTACGACGACCTGCAGGGTATGAACGTACTCCAGTACTTTTCAATTCAAATGGGAAATCTTGTAGTAGGTCACAGCTAACGCCAATCTGTTATCAGTGTCACCTACCACAACCCTTACACCATTTCGACTTTTCATCACAGTTCTTATTATTCCTTTTATGACAATGTTGTGGAATAAGTTGACAGAGATGTCATGCATTCATTAGTTTCAAATCCGAGTTACTTTGTTGTTCGCCAGGAATTGAGTCCTAACAATGTGTGTTTGATTTTAATAAAACTAAAATAATAATATTTTTATCTTTTGAAGGAAATGGTACATTAAAGGAATTGTGTTGCAGATAATTACAGGGTGTTTGAGAAAGAACTCCCTAACTTTAAGTATAAATATAATGGGGAAATTAATGAAGAATTGCAGATATGAGTAGGCCTACATATCATGAAAGAGAATACTTTCAAGTTCTGTTTAATGTTAGTAAACTTCAACGTGCACACGCCGATACGATATTCCACTTCTCGCCACGTATTCCACCAACATTTCAGGTGTAACTGTCCCAACCGCTGAGACAATGCTTTCCCTTTAATGATTGAAGTTTCTCATCTTTTCACTGTACACAACATTTTTTATGTACCCCCAAAATAAAAAGTCCAGTTGGATTAAGTCTGGGCTTCGTGGTAGCCAAGGTATTGGGCCAGCCCTGTCTATCCACCTTCCTGGAAAGCGAGTGTCAAGAGCCGCACGGACATGCTCTTTTTCCGCCTCGATATAGTCCATTTGGGGAAAGGCGCACTCTGTCCACATGTCACAGTAAACGTCCCCGTTTATTGTTTTTTCTACAAAAATAAAAGGACCAATCACATGATCTTCCATCAAACCGCACCAGACAGTAAATTTTGGAGAGTCACGTTGATGCTAAATACGTTCATGTGGATTTTATCATTAGGTTTTGTTTCATGTAACAGTTGCAATTTGTAGGCACGTAACCGAAGTCTTCTACGCGCATCATCACACACAGCACCTTTAGGCACTCCTATTTGCAGACTACGTCTGGCCAATTTCTTCTTCCGAACACACGAAACACGGATCTGTTCAACAACATCTTCAGAAGTTCTCCGTCTACCTGGTGATTTTTCTTTTAAAACACTACCGGTTTCCTTGAAAGACTCTAGCCAATGACGGATAGGTTTTGCTGTAGGTGGTTCACCACCATACTGACGTCTAAAATTACGTTGCAGTGTTCTAACTGACTCAGTTTGCACAAGCCAAATAACACACCGCGCTTTCTGTTGCGGAGTACACATTGTTGCTAAGTTGCTCTTCACTGCACGCACGCCTGGACTGAAGTGAGGGCACAGAGGTAAAAAAACAGCATTGGTTTCGTCTCAAGGTCACCAACTGCAGGGGGAGTCAAACACCACAGACTAGAATAGTGTATGTCACTTAGTACACATGAAAACTAGGGAGTTCTTTCTCAAACACCCTGTATATCAGTAGCGGATTGAGAGATGGAGTACAATCGGGGAACATTATTGTAAAAATTTATATTTGATTAGTATGATAATTACTTAAGTCAACTCTAAATCACTTCAGTGTACTGTAGTATGGGAAATAATGGAATAATTAAGGGTGTTAGATTGGGAAGGGATATTTTGAAGAAAGTTTAAGTGTTCTGCTACTTAGGAAGCATAATAACTAGGGATGGTAGAAGTATAGTAGACATAAAGAGTAGAATAGCACAGACAAGGAAGGTTTTCGCAAAAAAAGAGGAATGTATTTACGGTTAATATAAGTATGAATATTAGGAAGTCATTATTAAAAGTGTTCCAATGGAATGTAACGTTATATATGGGTGCGAAACGAGGACGATAGAAGTTGCAGACGGAAAAAGAATAGAAGCTTTCGAAATGTGGTGCTATAGAAGAGTGCTGAAAATCAGATGGGTGGATTAGAGTTACTAACCAGGAATTTCAAAACAGAATAAGAGAAGAGAGAACAATATGGAAAACGTTTACCCAAAAAGTGGAATAGATTAATTTATCTAAAAAAAATGGAATAGATTAATAGGCCACGTTTTGAGACATGTAAAATTAACATTATAGGGAAGTGTACGGTGTAAGAACAGAAGAGAGAGGCCAAAGATGGAATACGCTGAGCAGATTAGGGATAATGTGAGATGTAGTAGCTATGTAGAAATGAAAAGTCATGTGTTGTGACGTCACGCCATTGGAACTGACGTCAGAGGCGTTTCGAAGCAATTTCAAAAATCTGCATGAGAAATGTGGTTTTTCTTTGTTTTAGGAACACGATAAGTACTATAATGGAGGTTTTCTAGCTAATTAACTCCCATGGAATCTGTAGGAATTGAGTAAGCGATGTTCATTCTAATTACGTAATATTAATTATTTTTGAATAAATCTTTTTCAAAAATCTTTATTATATGTAATAAACAGTAACAGACTTTTCATTTTCACATAACTACCTCATCCCACATCCTTCCTAATCCGCTTAGCGTATTTCATCCTTCGCCTCCATATTCTGTTCTTACCTCACACACTTCCCTGTAATGCTAATTTTACAAGATCTTCATGTTTTAAAACGCCCCTATTAATCTACCTCTTCTCTTGGTCATTGTCCCTCCCGCGGGTTTGTTTGTCCGTATACGTACGCGTAGATCCGACATCTGAAAAAAATTCTAACTTATTGGGATTTTATACGTTTTCGTAAGTTGAAAATTGGATGAACTGACTTACGGACACAAATGTTTGTGGATCAAAATGATTCAAGTGACCATCTCAGGGCATGGAGAGAAATATCGGAAGACATGGAAATATCCGGGAAATCAAATTATTACGTTATTGTAATTAATTATTACTTTTATTTATGATAAACAGGTAGATCATATTATAAATAGTTGCTAGTTCGAGAAAAATAGTATTTAACAGCATTCCCGTTACTGTGCGCTCTTGTTGAGCTTCTATTCTCTCCAGTACTCGTGAATCTGTTTCTGTTTTCATTTTGTGGTCGTGGTGTTTCCTCAAGAAATTTTATGAATACCTTCCTGATCAATGATTACGGTTTAAATCATACATATACACTTTATTATGACATCGGCACGGTCGGGATTTACTTCAGCAGCTTTTAATAAAATTCTCCACTTGCTACTCAGATTACCAAAGGCACAGTCGACAACTTGCATTGCATTTGTTAAATATTTCTTCTGGTTGAAGGTCTCTTCCCACTAGACCGTACCATACTAGGACCGTAACCGTACCGAAACATGCAAACAAATATACTTTGTATACATTAGTATAACCTAAAGGCTTCTGCCCACTAGACCGGACCGTACTAGGACAGTGCCAGGAACGAAAACGACAGCTCCGGTCTGTACGTCGCCCACTACATCGGATGATTACCATACCATACCCGTTTAGTGGCCGATCGGCTCTAGTCGCTGTATAGTCATATTTTTCAGAGGAGTCCATGAGGTAGCTACAACATGTGAACATAGTGTTGTAAATTTACTAAAATATGCCTATTAGAAAATTAGCGTTACTATAATTATCAATGATTGCCATTATTTTTGACGAGGAGAGGAAATCGATAAAGTTTTTGTGAGTCACTACTGGATTAACGAATCTCTAAGAAAACGGAAAACTGAGAGAGAATATTGGGTGTTATATAAACACTTAGTTGATGATGAAGAAAAGTTTTTCCAGTTCTTCGTAAGACGTTACCAGTTTAATGATTTATTTCTAAAAATTGATAATGATATTACCAAAACCAACACCATATTTAGATAAAGTATTTCGGGAAAAGAAAAGATAGCTGTCTGTCTACGGTGATTGAATTTCAATCTATTACTTTCCTCAATTGTTTATTTAACACTTTTGTGCGGTGTATTCTATAGAAAAGTAATCCTTCATAGAGATTGTATTTAGTGCCAGAATTAATATCATACCAAGATAAGCTTTCATTTCAATCAATTAAACTGGTTCCCATGTATTCCAAATAGAATTCCTCTGAAGTGTTCTAAATGAAAAATTCTCTGTTTCATTTACTGTAGACGTTATTAATTAGTCAATAAAAAGTCTTTTTGTAGACCAACTTATCTTCCACAATTTCATACATTTTTTCTCTATACAGTTTTTTATCCAAGATAAATAATTGTTTGTATTTATCTATTTTTATTATTACCTAAAATTATTTATTTAAATATTAATCTCTCCTTTCTCAATTGTATGTATTTATTTACATTCATTATTACCTAAAAATTATTTATTTAAAAAATAATTCTCTCATTTCTCTGTCATCATAAATAGCCTGTCCACTGAATTAATCCTTTGTAAGTTTATGATTCCCAAACAGATTTTTACTAATGAATTTATTAATTTTATTTTAAATGCCATTTTTACATTCGCTGGAAGTAAGCAGTGAGGAAATAATAGTATCTGTCTGAAATTAAATTATATACAAAGTTCTTATTGTTACTAAATGGTAAATTAAAATTTTCCCAAAGAAATTTATGATAATGTTTTGAACCATAATATTACTAATGTCCGCCACAATAGTCTTTAAATATAACTTATTATATAATTTGACTACATTACTTATACAGCCTCTTTTATTATTCACAAAATTATTAGAGTTGATCATAGTGACAAACTTAATGTTACTTGTATAATACAGATTTATCACTTTAAATACCTCCTTTCTTACTAGTTTCCTCTTAAATTTTTCTTTTCAAGAGTCTTCATAATTCCCCAATGCTTCATAATAATTTCCATCAATATCTCTTGCAAATATACTCCTTACTTTTAAGTCCAAAATGACTCCACTCATTGGTACAAGACCTAAGGAGTCAATTCACCTGTTTAACATCTAATTTTATGACCTTATTAATCAAGTCATTGAAAAAATTCTTCTTTCTGAAGAAGAGAAAATCTATTTATTGAAGGAATTTTCAATATTCACAAATTGTTTCAATAGGTGCATTGTCACAATATCTTCCTTAATTCACCACAACTTTTTTTGTTCTTACCTTTTGTTAACAGATATTTTTTATGGCTCTGTACAGTATTGAAACTGTATTAGTTTCACTGTGAAATACAGTAATATGTTTTTCCTTGCAGGATATGAAAGTAATGAGGTGCCAATAATGGCTGGTATGGTGGGCCGTGTTGCTGGTAGGATCTCTGGTTCAAAGTTCAATATTGATTCAGATACTTATAATGTCACAGCTACTGATGGCATGGACAGCTGCAATGGAGGACTTCGAGGATTCAACAAGGTTGTTTATTAGCTAAATAATTTATTTGTGGCAGAATCAGACAAATAACCAGAACAGTCTCATAAAATGTCTATTGTATTTACAACATTTAAAGAAGCTTTCGACCTTGTGTCATATTCATCTTTTACTGAAAGCATCATACAAGAGTAGTAGACTTATATGCATACGTATATTCTCATGTATGCATATATATATATATATAATTAATGGGGAAAGGACCGAGAGATAGAAAGAAGGTGACTTACCTGAGGTTCATAGATGGTAGATATCTTGTGAGGTTTAGAGTACTTGAATCTTTCATCAGAAAGTTAGGAAGACAATTCCAGTGATCGGCTAGCCGACGACAATATATATATATATATAGTAACATGTAAAGTTACAGCCCTGACAAAATCTATACGAGCAGGATTGTAGCTTGTGAGTTGTGACCTTTTGGGTAAGTTTCGTGCCACAAAACAGACATGCGTTGTCATTTGGCTGATGTAAGCAGAAGTGTATGGCAGTCCATACCAGAATGTGCTCTTAGATGCAATTCCTCGTGGCCACATGATAATCAATGGCAATCGAATCAACCCCAGATTTAGGTTAGGTGTTCAATTAAGTTACGTCGGTGAATTTTGAGAATTGTTAGTGGAGAATGAACGAGTGACCACACCTTGTAGATTACCAACTTCATCCTCTGATTAAAATTAAACTATTAAATTGTTCTTTTGGTGTTTTAACGTACAAAAAATACCTAGCGCCCTACAAATTCCTAAAATTATATATCCACGCAGAGCTAATAGCAATAGGCAAAGAGTTATAATCATTTTGTATTATACAAAATTTTCAATTCAACTGTGTTGTGTTAATGAATACACTTTATTAAATACACTTATGTTTTACAACAAGTACAGATTGTCTGATATCAGCCAGTCGGGTAAAGATCTAGTCGCTGGGGTGCTCTGGATACTCGGCCGGATCTCGTCCGTCGACCTCCCGTCGGCTGCTCGATGGACTCGGGCGTAAGGACGTTTCTGTTCTCGGGCGTTGTAGACACATCAGTCGTCGTCCTATTCGGAACTCTAGGTAGTGTGTTGCCTGCTGTTGATAGCGTCGGACATATCGTATGTCTGTTGCGACGTATGTCATTATTTTCAGTACGGACGACATACGACCTCGGCTGGTCTGCCTTTCTAATGACCGTGCCGAACTTCTTTATATCTTTTACGAAAACTCGGGTCCCTGAAGCCAACTCAGGTAGTCTTCTTGCCCCTTTTGCCGAGTTATAGTTTCTCTCGATTCTTGCTCTTCGATGGTCTTCTTTTTCCTTAACTTTTCCTCTATTCACCACCCTCGGTTCCAAGTTGACTGGAATATGGGGTAAGAAATCTTTCAATCTACGACTCATCGATAGTTCCGCTGGTGAGTGTCCGGGGTATGCCAGCAGGCCTTTGTAGGGGTCTTTTTCTTTCGTAAAAATTCTCTTCACGATTTTGACTCCCGCTTCGGCGAGTCCATTGCTCTGTGGGTAGCCAGGGCTTCTTGTAACTAATTTAAAGCCATATGCTTCCTGGAATTCCTTGAACCTTTGGGATTCCTGAAATGGGCTGAACTGAGTCCCGTTGTCTGTGAAGATCTCTTCCGGGATGCCTTGTCTTGCAAATATCTCAGACATTTTTTCTATGATAGTTTCCATTCTCAAGTTAGGAACTTTCGTCACTTCTGGGTATCGGGAATATCTATCAAAAATTATTAGATACCATTCATTGTTTACTTTAAATAGATCCATGCCAGCTGACAGGTAATGTCAGAACGGCTTCAAATAGGTGGGTAGAGATTCTTGTCTTGGCCATCCGCTGCAGATGTAGACCCTAACAGCTGCTAGTTCTGAGTCCTGTTTCTGTTCCTCGACGATTTGCGTGAGCTTAGAAGTGAACGCTGGAAGATTTGAAATCGCCCCGATCACATGATTTTCCACTTCGTCCTGGAATGCGTCATGTATTGTCCGCACAATTGGTTGTCGAGATAGGGCGTCGGCTGTTTCCAAGTCTTTACCGGGTACGTGGACCACATTGTAATCAAAACGCATAAGACGGATACGATACCTTTGAAGTCTAGGAGACATGTTATCCAGAGCTTTGGTAGTAAGAATCGGGATGAGTGGTTTGTGGTCGGTTTCCACTATGATATGCATGCCTGTTATGTAATCGGCAAATTTCTCACACGCATAGATAATAGCTAGTGCCTCTTTCTCGATCTGGGCGTACCTTTTCTAGGCGTCTGAAAGTAGTCTTGACAGGTTTGATATCTCCCCCTTCTTGCATCTGGAGTAGCGCTCCTCCAATCCCGAAAGATGACGCGTCTGCCGTTACGATCGTTTCCTTCCTAGGATCGAAACGGGCTAATACCGGAGCCGAAGTCAAGATTTCCTTCACTCTGGCAAAAGCTGCTTCTTGACTTGGTCCCCATACAAATGCTGAATCCTCTTTCAGCAAGGCTTGAAGTGGAGCCAAGATGGTTGCTTTATCTGGTACGGCCTTCGCTAAGAAGTTAACCATACCCATCAGCCTTCTTAGTCCCTTCTTGTCATTTGGAGCTTCCATATCGACGATGGCTTCTACCTTCTCCGGATGTATACGAGTACCCGACTCGTCGATGATGTTTCCCAGGAATTCAATTGATAGGCTGCTGATAACCAACTTCTTCTCGTTGAGCGTGATTTTAGATTCACGCAGTTTTGTTAAAACCATCTCTAGTCTACTGTTATGTTCCTCTTGAGTAGCTTCGTATACTAGAATATCGTCCATCAAACATACGATGCCGTCACAGCCTACCAGTATTTCTTGCACTTTTTTCTGAAAACGTTCAGGAGCACAAGTGATTCCAAATGGTAAACGATTAAAACAGAATCTCCCAAAGGGTGTGATAAATGTGGTGAGTAGACGTGATCCTTCGTCTAGGACTATTTGGTAAAATCCTGAAGCCGCATCTAGTTTGGAAAAAATATCTGGCATCTTTTATTAAGTTGAGAGTATAGTGAACATCAGGTATGGGATGATACTCTCGTTGAACGGCTTTATTCAGCTCTCTCAGGTCCACACAAATCCTCGGGCTGCCGTCTTTCTTGAACGTGACAACCATAGGAGAACACCAGCCCGTATATATATTGACCGGCGAAATTATCCTTCTTCTACCATCTTCTCTATTGCCTTTTTCACTTTGTCTAGCAGGGGTATCGCAATTCGCCTTGGAGATGTCACGGCAACCGGTATTGCATCCGGTTTGACAGTTATTTTACACTTTCCAGGAATTTTCCCAATTCCCTGGAATAATTCGGGATATTTCGACTTAACATCATCCAACGATATAGCCTTTGAATTGAAAATAGCGTCTTTTCACTAGGCCTAATTTCACTGCATCCGATCTCCCCAATATAGGCTGCTGAAGGTTTTGGATATAATAAATTTCTTGACGAATATGTCTGTTCTTGTAGGATAGTGTAGCTTGCTCGACTCCGTAGACGTTCAGTGTCGTCGAGTCAGGACCTGTTAATCGTTTCACTGCCCTTGAAACTTCTCTGTTGCCTGCATATCTCGGTGAAAGAGCCGTAACGTCGCTCCCCGTATCGATTTTAAATCGAACGTCCTTCCCGTTGACTTGGATTGTTGCCGTCCAGTCTGTATTGTCGCCGCTTTTCACCTCGACCGTGTCGATGTGAAATAACCCGTCGGCGTCTAGCTTGCCCTCATTAACTGAACACATATTTCTCTTAGATCTGCAACTTTTCGAAAGATGTCCTTTTTTATGACAATTGTGACATATGGCAGAGCTAGCAGAATTACTCCTGCCACTACTTCCTTTTGGGCAACTGTACTTCAAGCTTGATTTAAAAAATTGTATGTTTCTTGAATTGTTGTTTGTTATTCTCCAAAACATGCAAACAATTATGTTTGTATACAGGATGTAAGAACAGTGACTCAGAACATAGGCTTATAAGTCTGTAAACCTTACAGATGTGAACCTACTTTTAGGAAACGAAGTGTGAATCAGATGTGGAAGAATATATATTGTAGCATTTTTTATGTGCAGCCAATGTGACATTTTTGATCTGCCAAACCTCCAAAAGAAGTATAATCAATAGGGTTTCATACTCAATCCAAGTTGAAGGTAGATCAAAAAGGTTCCTTTTGTCCAGCAGAACTTTTAAGGAATTCTGGATTCCCCATCTAGGATGAATTCACTTGCTACCCAAAAAATAAAGAAATAAGGAAAGGAATGGGTGCCACTGCTATTAATGGAATATGAACAATTTTGTATAATTCTTTGCTAACATTTACTTGGCATATAATATAAAATGTATGTACAATTGCTAAATTAACACAATATAACATGTTGGCTCAAATGAAACTGGATCTTCCCATAACAATTCCAATTCACAATTATACTAACAGAAAGGAATAATATAAGAAAATTCTTTTTACATTGTGTGTGTATGGGGGAGGGGAGGGGGCAATAAAAGCAACTTAAGCTTACAATTTGAATGTTCTACTAAACTATAACTATTTATCAATGATTAACAAAGTTCTCAGTTAATTGTATTGTATATTCATGCATGTGAATATAATGAGTACGTGTGTGGTTAATGATTGATCTGACACACTTGACAGTACTCCCACACGTAGGCTAACTAAGGTGAATTGAGAGCTTTACTGATTGTTCTTCACATTGTTGATGATTTTACACATTAATGGGAAGTATTTGCCACATTAATCACTGGTTACAGATTGAGAACTTATACCCATACTTCAATGATTCCATGGTTCAGGGAAGCAACATTTGTCCTTGGCCCCTCACGTCCCAGTCAGATAAACCCTGTGGGGATTCATGTACCCGAAAGATGATCCCTGTGATTATCAATCAGCTTCACTCTCACTTGCTTCTACTTGTTCACATCATATGAAGTCAACTCGGACCACACAGCTCATGGGTTCCTACAGAGCTTCCGCCCCATATTTATACTGCATACTGGATTACTACTCTTTACCAGACCATCCTGGTGAGTTTATAAACCAGCTACACAGATAACCCCCCTCCCCCTTTTCAAGGTTGCCTATGGAGGTATTACCACACAATCAATAGTCGATAATTAAAACGAAAATTGAGAAAAGAAAATTGGAACCAGTTAAAATAAATTAATCAAGAATAACCAATGCATTTTAGATGTGATGGGCCATCACAATATTAATGACATTACTGAATTTTGTGAATAACTTCCACTTGAGTATTGAAAGGCTTAAAGAAAGATTTGATCTTATTTCATTTCATAAATCATTCTTTCTTGCAATAATTGAATTTGGACATAATAGCTTCATTTGCAAAACACAACATTTATTTGTTACTGTGGAATACGGGCAATATGAAAAAAAAACCATTCATAGAAAGAAACACTAATTGTGTACAGTCTAGCAACACATCCAACTTGTATAGTCAACACCACACAAGAAAGTGGCAGGAACACACACAGAGGAAAGTGAAGTCACCCTGAACAGAGCAAGTGCACAGGGGGAAGTGCCCTTAACATCCAACAGGGCACTTGCTACACTGTCTCATTCATAATGCCATATTTGGTTAGCCAAAATGAGGTGCAGTACTATTCTGGATTAAGGTGCTTAGGTCCTTTAAAATTTGGCATGCTTCTTACTATCTAGCATGGTGATGCCATTGCTCAGCATAAGGTAAGTTAGCCACTCTCCATCTCATTTTTATCCCCATATGAATTAATTCAAATGACAATGTCACACCATCCATAGTTTCCTTATATATATAAATCATGTAAGGATATGACATTGCCAAAATAATTAACATGATTGGATAGGAAAGAGAGAAAAGAAAGGTGGCAGACGTCGTAATGGGTATGGGATTCTCTTCAAGCTTTCTGAGACAACCATCCTTTTCTTCAGGAGAGAAGGATATGCAATGACTGGCCATCACTGGAAATGTTTAACTAATTCAAGAATCTCAAACCCTACATGGTGCCGGCCATCTGGACCTCAGGTAAGTCACCTACTTTCTATCTCTCTTTCCTGCCCTTATTAATTGCTTTAATTAACCTGACAATATCATTTCCTGGCACATGTATGTAATTTATTCATTTGGATTAGTCTCTATTTAACAAAATTGGTGTTTTTTCTGTAGGTTATCTGGGAGCCTCATGTGTTTGAGGATCATGTGATGTTCAGTTACTACAGCAAAGATGGTGAAGAGGGCTACCCTGGTGATTTATTGGTGTATGTCACATTTACACTCACCGAACTAAATGAATTTATCATAGAAACACATGCACAATGCAGCAAAATGTGCCCAGTGGACTTATCTCTACATCTATTGATGAACCTTGCAGGCCATGTAAGAAATAATAATTATTAGCATAAATGTTATTAGTTATTAAAGATCAGTTGATGTCATTCTTGCACACAACTGCAAATAATTTTATATTTCAATTGAAATAAATGACATCTGTGTTGAAAGAAATTTGCAATTCATTCCACTTTTCAATATTTATAGATAGATGTGGAAGTTTAAATGGCATTAAATACTTTCACTTGATTCATTAGGGATACTTAAATATAGAATCTTTCTACTTTTATCCTACCATGAAGACATCATCATTATTTGTTGCAAAAAGGATACTATCAATTTATATAATAAACCACACAAGGACGATGTATAGAAAATCCATTGAAGACAAAAAGATAAATTTCAAGATTTAAAGTTTCTTTGGAATCTAGGGAAACTAAAACACTTAATAAATATTTACCTTCAGGGGCAAAGAGACTAATTGTATTTAAAAGGAAATAAAACTTTAAAAATATAACATTCTTATCAGTGTTGTTGTTGTATTCAGTCCTAAGACTTGTCTGATGCAACCCTCCATGTTTACCTATCTTGAACATGCATTTTCATTTCTTCATAGCTACCACATCCACCCTCATCTTCTTAGTGTATTCCATCCTCTTCTCTTCTTACCACATATAATGCTAATTTAACAAAATGTGGCTTATTAATGTATCCCTTTCTTTAGGTCAAAGCCCTCCATATTATTCTATCTTCCCTTATTCTGTTTAGAATTACTTGTTGACTAACTCTTATTCACCCATCTGATTTTCAGAATTATCCTATAACACCACATTTTGAAAGTTTCTACTCTTTTCCTGTCGGAAACTCCTATTGTCTTGTTGTGCACCTATATAACGTCACACTCCATACAAATATTTTTAGTAATGATTTCCTAATATTAATATTTATATTAGCTGTAAGTAATTCCTCTTTTTAGTGAAAGCCTTCCTTGCCTGTGCTATCATACTCTTTATTGGTTACAATTAATTTGATGCTCTTAAATTAATCATGGAAGCTAGAATTGCTTAGGAGGAAATAAAGAAATCCAACTTGATTATCTTGGTTTGGATTTCAGTTTTAACCATTTTATGCCAAGCTAAATCAATTTACATAACTAATATTAGGTGTCATACCTAATAAAAGAAACTCATATCATGTTCAAACAATATGTTAGAATATTCACTGTTTGCCTATTGTTGGAAAACAAATAATGTAATATATAACTCCGTGCCCATGTTGAGAGTCAAAAAATGTGATAAAGAACTGCAAATAGAGCTGAATGATATGCACTTGGCATAATAGTTGGACATCTAATGTAATATTCAGTTTATAAGGGCACTTAATAATTAATGAAAGGATTATTTTAAAAAAATACTAAAATTGTAGTAAATTCAATATTTAGAAGACTTAATTACTTGAAAGTACAAAATTTAGATGCAGATTAATTATACAAATTTGACATGGCTAAATTATAAACAGTCTTAATGGGTCTCTTATCTGGCCCTTGAAACAGTAGTGAAATCTTTGATTTAAAGAATATTTGCAAATGTAATATGAATAAAAATTCAAATTTGATGCTACAAAGTGTGCAATTGTTAACAGTAATTTAATGTCATTGATTTTAATAACTTAATTTAACAATAGTGCCAATTATCATTGATAATCCAATAACAATATATAATATTTTTGATTTCGCTTATGTTAAAGAGACCATGGTGTGCAATGTTTCACAAATCTTCATGCACTTTTCACATAAGGCTGCTACAAAGCCCAACAATATTAATTACAGACACCAGTCAGTATCTCAAACTACCTCTGCTGGCCCCCAACTCCTGAGTATCACAAAATGATAATATTGCAGGCTTTGCTGTGGATTGCAAACTTATACAGGTCGAATCATGCAATTGCAATGCAAAGCAAGTCTATAAATGCCACCTAAAACAGTTCACTATTACTGATAGGGCAATAGTATGCCAAACTATAGCTCTGAACTAGACATACATTATTTCATACCTGTCTAGTGCAAAATCCTTCACCTAACTCATTAAGTAATTAGACACTCAGTGCTTGAATATGTCTGTCATTCAAGTAACTGATGAACTGAATATGGATTTAGACACTCCAATCTGTGGATGAGTCTGCTCTTGATTAAAACTACAGAACAATTAACAAAATTTCATCACAATTTTCTTTTTCTTCAATGAGTCAAATATAAATAGAAAGTCAATGAAGTCAATATAACCCACTAAATTCCTCTTTTCATTGTGAACATAGTGTCTGCTTTTAACGATAGGCATAATTTTTGCTGTACTGGTAATCAAACCCTTCTAGTCACAGTTATTCCAAAGTGCATGGGAGGGAGCTCAATTTTCTTAAAATTATAACATCACAAGTGCTGGTTTTAGTCCTATTCTATAATTAGAACCAACTATTTATTACACTTCAAAGTTTGCTATACAGTTAATTATTTCTATTGTTGTAATAATCAGTACTTAAACTGGCCTAATGTAACCCTTCATGCTAACCTATTCTGCACAAGCCTTTTCATTTCAACATAACTACATCCTCATTAATGTGCTTATCATATTCTATCCTCTGCCACCATATTGTGTTATTACACCCACACATTTCCCTCTAATGCTAATTTTACAAGACCCTCATGTCTTAAAACATGTCCTATCCCTTCTCGTGGTCAATTATTTCTAAGTATTAAATTACTCGCATTTAATACTCACATTAATGTATACTACAATATATAAAATATAAAAGGAACCTGTATCATAAGCTTCACAAGCTTGAACAATGCAAGATTCAGTAGCATGAAACATATATCTGTAAAGCACAGAATCAATTTTAAATTTAATATGCTTATATTGAATGAACTAATAGAACTTAAGCTCAGAGGTCTTTCCAAGTGAATAAAATGAAGGAATTGTTTGGATTTCCACTTGGATTGTTTCGAAGACTGGATCTGTCATTTAATCAGACTGAAATAAAATTTTTAAAAACAGGTACAATTACCTCACCTACCACTCCTAATTCTAATAAGTAGAAAATGGCAGATCCTTTAGAAAAATGACATTTACATACCCAGATAACAATTTGTGACTAATTCATTCCAATATTTTTTGTTTTAATTGTGAAAGATATCTATCTAAATATCTGTAATATGACTTTTATTTTCAGTTACATTTTTCTTCATGTGTAAAAATAATATTTTTTTATGTAAATTGATGTTACTTTAGGATGCTGGTAAAGAAGAGCTAATGAATCACGAACTGTTAATAAATTCAGACAAATATTTGATGGTTTCTCAGAATAGGAATGCCACAGGTACTGTTACAGGCTTAAATTTAATTTTGCATTATATTTAAAAGAAAAACTAGATGTGTTTTGCTGCATTAAAACAAACACAATTAACTGAATGAAATAAATGAGACATTCATGGTGCAATAACCTCTGAATTCCCTTGCAGAACTATTTAGTTGAAAGTATTAAGCTGTATACACACAACACACATAAGGGAGTATTTAAGAAAGTAGTAAACACAAATCTTCCTACAATGTTTCTTAACCTAACCTTTAATTATTTGATGCTCTGTATTCATTGTATACAACACCAATTGAATTCCATACTCACCTAGAATATCACTTTAAAAATCAAAGTCAAACAATACAAAACCTGACTAACCATATCACACACACATAGATACATACTTCTGGTATTATTTTCATGTGTATTAAATGTAACAAATGCATACAATTTTGTATGTTAGGTGTCTTCATTCCTGAAACATTGAGGGTAATCTAATTTCATTGTAAATATTTAATGAATAATATTCCTGCTAATTTGTGAATAAGGGTTGGAACAAAACTACCAGATACATGCTTATTAGTTATGTTATTTTAATGAGTAATCATTTAGAGGGTGTGCACACTACTAACTTTTTTATCAACCAAGGGTTTAGTTGGTTGCTTATTATTATGAACACTCAATGAGATTGCACACATCTAAATGATTCCAGTAGGCCAATAGACTGGCAGATTGTTAGTTGGATACAATAACCAATTACTATGCAGCTAAAAAGTTGGTAACTTTCAGCCAGTGCTTATGCAGTACAGTCTACAATAAGAGTGCACACACTCTCCAACAATACAATAAGTAAGAGTCATCTTGGAGAATGAATAATGTTATCAATGCATCAAATATTTTTGTAATATTTTGTTTTTGATTTGTGGCTTTCACAATACAAATACACTAATACAAAAGTTGATAGATGAATTTGAAACGAGACTAGCTTTATGTATAACATGTTTAAAAGAATATTCCAATAATAGTAAAAAGGAAAATCTATGGGAAGAAGTATATGAAATTGTTGTTTCTCAATGGGCTGTTAAACTTTCCATGTAACAAACTATTACTTTAATATTTGAACCCAACATTTGTGTTTTCTTGTTTTCATCATTATCCTCCATCACATTCATTTTCCCTTTGACTTGTATTAATTTTATAATAATAGCAACAGATCTCTGTAATATTAGTTACAGGGTACACAAATATACCTTTGATCTGCCACTGAATGCAAGAAATTGGCTAGTTGAATTGGACATTGTGTGCTCTAACACCCAACCAAACAGTTTAGTTGCCCAAGTGTGTGCACATGCAATCCATCCAAACTAAACTCTTCTTCTTCCTTGACTCTGCAGTCCATTCAGGACCTTGATCTACCAGGCCGACTGTGTACATGACACATTTCAAATTTGGAGTGATATGTGGTCAGTGTATCAATTCTCCAGCAGTCTTAATCCCAGTCTCCATGACCATGATGGCACAAACATCCAAGCCCCTGCTAAGGATCGAGCCTAGGACCTCTGTTGTGAGGTAGTGACAACAGGAGGTCAGCAAACTCAAACTAAACTCTTGGTTGATTAAAATGTTTGAAGAGTGCGCATGCCTTTTACAGTTATAAAATAGAATATAAGTGAAGAAAATGTTAAAAATTGGTAGGAGAATATTTTAGATCTGAAAATAAGAAAAAAGTTTCTTACTGTTTCTGAAATTGTTTCATTATTTTATTACTACTTGTCATAAATCCTACTTTCAATGTCAGTCATGCTTCTAATTACCTACTATGCAATTAGGTAAGTAACTATCTTGCTTGCTACAAAATCTTCTGATGCTGTGATCAACTCTGATTTCCTCTACGCTATAAATTCTTTATGTGGTTGGAAGTAAAACCTCAAATGGCACATGAAAGATTCAATATAACCATTAATAATTGGTTTAATTGTAAAGAATTGCAACTACTAAAATGTCTTCTGAAACGTCAGCAGTATAATGCTATTTCTGCCAAATTGTTCTGTTTGTGATGACTTTGTTACTTCATTTGTGTGACTAACAAACACTTTGTACTGGATGAATATTGTTATGGATTTACTTGTCCAAAACATTCTTGAATACATGATATTATTTATTTGGAAACAGGTGAGATAAAGTGTGTTGGCAATACATGGTATGACTTTCGGTCACCACGTGCTCTGCATAGGATGCTTCCCTTGCTTCCAAACAGAGCTTATGACAAATTCCTATGTGTTAGACAATATCCTCCTACTTCCTTGAGCTTCATAGCCAGGTATGATACAAATAATCTTAACTATAAAATATCAAATAATATTAACTAAAATAATGTAATGCAGTTGAAGGTCAATTTCAGACAGTTTATTTAATTAAATAAAAAAATTGTATGATCTTGTACCTTATTTAGGTTTTTTTCTGTGCAGAAATTATAACAGATAATGTGTTATTATCATAAAAATGTAAATTAATCCATAGTAGGTATAATAAAAATAATAATAATAATAACATGAATAGTATCAAAAAATACAATTGAGAATCACTTTTCCAATGATCTACACATGCTAAAACTTCAGACATAACGTATTTAATATCATTACAAATTTTACAAGTTTTAAAGCTTATCAATGCTCCTTTAGACTAAGCACTTTAGCTGTCATTATAAAACTGAATGAACAGAACACTTGATATTTTGGTTTGTCCAACAAGTCTAACTCTGGAGATTTATTTTGTTATGTGTAAACACAATGCACCATGGACAACTTCCCTTATATTGTGGTGGGGTGGGTAGACTTGAGCTTGTTTTAACTCCAGTTTTTGTAGTTGGTAGAGAGAGAAGTTCTGAAAAAGTTGACGCTTCTGTTCAAGATATGTCAAAAGCTTAGAGATAATAAGTACAGTATATTGTGTGGAAAAAGATATTGCCACATTCTATATATCCTATTCATAATCATATTATGAATGTAGTATCATTGTGCCAGTTAACCTCACCTTTTCTCCTTTCTCTACTACCCAAGTGAATGTCTTGCCATATCATCAGATCTATATGTACAATTTGTTCCTGTGACCTTAGGATGCATTTCTAAAACCAATGTAGGAGCCTGAGTAACTATCTTTGAAATTTCAATGTCAAACAATTTTTCTACAAATACATTAATGATACTAAATAAAAATTACAAATTATACAACATTTTTAGGCAGTAAATTATTATATATGCCACATCTTAAGACCTGCAGTGAAGGCAGTAGGGTATAGAGCCATACTGCAGAAATGTAGACTTGGGTTCGAGTCCCATCCGACGCAACCAGTTTTATTTGTTTTCTTTATTTACATTGTTTGCCTTTACTTTCTAGTATTTTCTGTTATGAGAATGTTCTGCTTCTGGAATATTCCATGTATGTATAAATGGAACTGAGTTCCAAATCGGGGTCAGTCTTACGCAGTATGAGCTTTGTACAGCACTTCGCTCTTAAATAAACCTCTATGTGTGTGTGTTATTGAATCTCACGATTCCTCAGAAACGTGACAATATGTTGCTTAATGTAATATGAGAGCTGTATATTATGCTGCTGCAGTTACAATTTTGAGCATACACGGTCACATCTTTGTTCATTAGGATGCTAGATGCAGTTGTGAAGCATAATCTATTTGTGTTTTTATTTTGTTAGAGCATTTCAAAATGTTCAAAACAATTGAAAGACTCCCTGACTTCACGAAATTCTGAGAAAGGTAATGTTTTGCTAATACACATCATTACAGATGATGAGGCATGGATTCCTCACATCACTCCTAAATCAAAGCACTTCACTATCCACTAGAAAGAAAGTGTGCACAATTTTCTTGGACAAACAAAATGTTTTGTTGGTTGAGTTCCTGCCAAAGAGGGTAGCAATCGACAAAGACATTTATTGTGAGACACTACTTGCCCATAATATGGCAATACCATAAACTGTTATGTTTCATCTTGATTACACTGTTAATTCTGTTGTATTTATGTTTGTTGATTCTTTTTTATGTGTTTTGTTTTATTTATAAAGTTTAATGGGTGAACATTGGTAATCAAAATATTTTTTAGTGTGAAATTTATAATTAGTTAACAAGATTCTACAACACAGATATTTTCAGTTGAATTGGTTACCGTGATAAAACATTTTAAACCCATCCTGAATAATTTAGATTTTTGTTATTTTCTAATTTAGGTGTAAATTGGAGTTTACGATGGCAGTTATTAAAAGTTTTTGTATTGTTACTAATCTCAGTTTTACCTGGGTAAGTGATTTTCAGTTGTTCCTATTTTTTTTCTAACTACAAGCTTGAACAAATGCTTGTATGGCAAAAACATTCTCAATTATAATTTCTTATCAGATAAAACTTGAAGAAGGAACAAAAACATACTGAAACTTTATTATTTTATTTATTTACTGAACTGTCTGAAATTAGTCATCAACTGCATTATATTTTTCACATTAAACATAAGTAAAAGGAAACTATTCAATAGAAAAGATTTTAAGAAACTACCAAATTTTTAATTTATTTGGGGAACAAAATTACTTATGTTGTTTAAATTTGATAGGCTGGGTAAATAGTGATCAAATATTGTGGTGTGAAGAAGTTTCTGTTAATGAAATAGTTATTATAAAATTCCATTAACAGACACGAGATGCCCTGTGAAAAGTATACTTTTGATTCTGTAAACCACTAATACAAAAAATATACCCATAATACCTGTGTCAATTGGACTTATTGTTCAATTTATTGTTTTAATAATAAATTACTGCAATTCATAAAAGAATAACAGATAAAAATGTTACCATCATTTTTTGACTTAGCAACTTCATAGTACATCTCAAGTCTGGCATAACGAAATAAAGGCAATTAGTAATTTTTACTCATGAATATCAGGAGTATTTTTATAACCTTGAATATTGACTCAAATCATTTCTGTTTCACCATCAAGATTAGAGCATGTTCCCAGTGGCAGATCAGTTGAGATATCATCTGACCAACAAATAGTTCATTTATACACAGTTCGGGATTTCCCATTATCTGAGAGTGAAATAGAATTAGAAAATATGAAACTTCAGGAGCAAGCTGAGGCGGAAAGATATAATGAATGGTTAATTGAAGATGGGCCAAAAACTGATATTCCAGGAGATTATGTTGATCTTTATCCAGAAAAACATGAAAATGAAGATGGTGATGAAGAGGATGAAAGTGAGGAGGATGCAGAAAGAAGTGAAACTGAAGGTGAAGAAGTGGAATTAAATGTTATCGAGCCTGAAGAAGGAGATGCAGATGATGAGAAGAGAGGTAGCACAGAAAGCGATGCGAAGGCAGACAGATGTCCTTCAATACTTCAATATGTGGAGGCAGATACAGATGGGAAAGCACTTCAGGAGAGAGGCTTGAAGGGAAAGGATGGGGCTCATTATCGTAGATCTTCTGGAATTGGTTTAATAACACAAGGATATCCAAATGCAGTGAATAGAGTAAGTGAGGCCATTTACTACTAGTTCCCTACATTCTATTCTTCATTTTAGGAATTTTGTCAATCATTACTGTGGAACTTTCAACTCTAAACTTAAGAAATGCTCATTATTTTGCACTTACACTATTCCTATGATAAATTATTTTAATGACAAACACACAAAATTTGTTTCTACAATAATTAATTAACAGCTGTAATGGTGTTGCTTAAACATTTATTGAGTCATTAGTATCCAGTAGTAGGCAAATTTTCTAAACGACAACTAATTGTTTCACACCTACCCCTCAAAGAGTGGGGTAGGTGTGAAACTTTTTTGGATACAATCATAATTAATGTGTGGAGTAACTTTGACCCCAATTTGTATTCATGCTCTTTGTGATCTAGAAAGAAACACTGTGGAAATAAGACAACTAAAATCCTGGTCATGGGGCTGGTAGTATTAAAATATTCAGTAGCCAATATTTGTATGGAATTAATATTTTTTGGGGTCAATTAGATTGATAGAGTTTCTCCAGTTTTCTTTTTATTCATCTGTTTTGTGTTTAATTTAAACCCCATTCCATTTGGGAAGGGAGGACTTTTGGTTTGGGGTGAAGGTGCATTACATAAAAGAAATGAGAATGGTATCCATTCCAAGTTTATGGATGTATCTTGAGTTTAATTTTGATATTCAACATGCCAGGTAAGATTCTATGTAACCTCTAGGAGTGGGGTGGAAGGGGGTGAAACAAAGTTCCCTCAGAGTAATTTCTACCAACATTTATACATGTTACTTACAACCTAGGGACAGACACTAATATGAGTGGGGTGGCAGTGGGCAATTAAAAACATTATTACCATCAAATGAAAAGTTTTGGGGTCACTCAGTATGATAGTATATTATGAGTCATCCCACTGGCTGTGATGAAATTCATAATCCTTGATTTCAGATATGGCAAAGGGAGTGAAAAGGTTCGAAAATGTGAGTCCATCAAACTAATCACACGCTGGCCAAGACTTTTTATATTTTCAAAACATTGTAATTAATGTGATGCAACACAATATGACAATTAATAAAAAAGAAACAGTTGGCAAATTTGATAAACAACAAATAACTGTTTACACTGTTAATATACTTGTGTAATGATCTATCATTTTCTCTCTCAGACACAGTTTCCATCTTGTCTCTTGATGCCCTGGGAGACATATACCAAAAAGGTAGTATACCGATTCTACCCTGTAAGACATGTAGAACCCAAAGTTCCTCCTGAAGAAATAAAGGAAGAAGCTTTTTCAGATGACATAGGAACAAATAAACTTTGCCAATGTGAAGCTGCACAACATCTTGCTGGCTTATTGGATGAGATATTTCATGTATGATACTCATTTCAAAGTTAAATATTCTTTCAATATGAAGCAAATAAACTATTATTTAAAAGGTGAATACTTGTTTAGTTATTTATTTGTCATACGAGTTAATTCAAATTCCCTTAAATCACTAATTTTAATTACAGTGACAACTGTATTTCAAATAAGATCTACTAGTTGCACTCAATAACCAATGAAACAGTCCAATTCATTCTCAAAAGAAACAATATATTTATTTCTTCATCACCAAATCAATAAGTACAGGAGCTTTCAAACAATTTGTGTTCATAATCATCTGTCATCATTTGTCTCCCATATAATCTGACCATGACTACAACTGCCCTCACCACTAAGGACAGTTTGGCATGATATGTTTGTAAAGACTATCTATTTGATGCAGGATTTTTAACATAAACTAGATGTTTCAACCATCCACTGTGGTTCTTGTAAATATTTGAAATGTCTGTTATATGGGTAGTTAATTCTGCATCAGTATGTTAATTCACAAACATTAATTGTTCTTATATGTTGATTTATGATAAAGATAATGTAGCATATGGCAATTAGTAATGTGTTCCTGGAGGCAGAAAATTGTCAAATGTTTAATTATATGCTTTTCAGATGAATATGGCTTAAGATAAAGCAAAAAGTTCCTGTTTTGTTACATTATTTGAGGAGTTAACAAAAATTTTTAAATCTTTTTTTATCCTGGATTTTATAATATTAATATTTACATTCATTTTTGCATTTCTTCATTTAGAATATCAGTGCAAAATTGACAAATCAACTTTGCTAATCTGAAGTTGCGCTATGTCTTTCTGTCTTGTTGGATGAAACATAACCATGACTCAGGCTCAATTTGAAGCTTCTGACCAATAATTTCTCAAAGTGTGACATTTTTATCAGCTTTGAAGTCTATTGCAATGAGACCAAAGTCACAAACTAAGTAATTCCACAAGTTTCACTTCCTCTGGAAGTATTTGTACTTTCATATTCCAGGTTCCTTCTACACTAGCAAGCCATTTGATAAATTTAAAATTGAAACAAGCTGGTAATAAAGTTGCTTACTTTTAATTTAAAAGGAATGTCAATTCAGCCAGTAGATCAAGGTTGGCCTTTATAAAGGATGCTTTATGACGGGTTCAATTGACAAAAAATATGAAAAGGTCAGCATATATTTTATTATATTTCTGCATTATTATAAGAAAATATAACAATATTTATATGAAAATATAATACTTTAAGAATCTAAAATGTCAATACACATTCATTCTTACAGATTTTACACCAGCAGTACATTATATAACACAATATAAAAATATGAACTGTAAGATAAATAACACAATGGCATTTAAAGAACAGCAACTTTATAAACAATGCAAATTTAACAACAATCTAAGTAGTTATCTGAATTAATATACATTCCTTATTTTTTTTTATAAAAAGGTTCAACTAAAATGTTGAAAGTGAATATTTAAAATCAAATTATGACTTGAGCATCAAACTTATTTATATCTTTTAGTGTTAAGCAAGCATTTTATCACAGAAAATATAAAAATGAGTAAAGTTTTACTTGTTTAAATTGGAACATTTCACTTTTATATAAAAGCCTCTCAAAACAAAGAAATATTTGAATCTAGGACATTTTTCAGAACATATTTTAAATTTTATAACCAATATCACAAAGACAAAATTATCCACTACAATAGGAGATTATATGTTTAGTTATGAACAAAAATGTTATTTTGGGTAGTCATTAATTATATTCTAAACTGTATCAAAGCAGCTAATAATTTTGTAATGAAAAAGTGTGGTTGAAATTGCCAATGATTGATTAATTCAAACACAAAAATAATGTCAACAATGTTATAAAACATGACCATTAGTGTGCTACTGAAAAAAAAACATCCATCACCTGAGATTATTTATTATAACTTATTTCAGTATGACAAATTGTGTGGAAGTTGATATTGTTAATTGAATTACTGGTGTTATTAATTTAACTTGAAATACTCATGGTGCGTGTCATTTGAAGCATAAACTTTTTTTTAATTGAGGCTAGGTTCATTCAAAATAAGATTGTTTAATTAAGACAATAATTGTAGCAAAAGTTAAAAATTAAAATGTTAATCTTTTGAAAGTTTCACTACTTTAAAATTG
Source organism: Eucriotettix oculatus (assembly GCA_034510155.1). NCBI lineage: Eukaryota > Metazoa > Arthropoda > Insecta > Orthoptera > Tetrigidae > Eucriotettix > Eucriotettix oculatus. The sequence continues at coordinate 68,750,523 of CM067379.1, read as the reverse complement.
GAGCCAGTGTTTAAGACAAACTAAACAAAATTAAGTACTATGACCTATGCAGTCTCAGATACTGTCTTAATTCTAATAAGTTCCTCAGAGAAGTCCTCTTGCTTTTTTTTTTACTATTTTAAAATACTTATTCCATTTCCATCTATTATATTTATTGTTGAGTAAAGTAAGGAATAAATTTATACTTGTGTTACTTTGTTTGAAATATATTTTATCAAAATGAAGAACTGAATTCTCCTGGAACAAGACAACTGCAGCCTCATTCTTAAATTAAAATTAGAAGTGATTTGCTAATACTGGGCATCATTCACTAAAGCTAAGTTCAATAATAAAAACAGAAAAATTACTCAATATAGTATTTACATATAATCAAAGAGCATTGGAATGAATATTTTTAAAGTGACCCCTTTACTAGATCACATAAATTTCATGCAATCAGATGTATTAATCAAATTATTAAAGGAACTATTAAATAGTCATGATCATATAACCGGAAAACTCACTGGTACTAAATTTGACAAGTACATAGAAACAATGCTACAAAATAAATAAAAAATTCTGGTTAATTAGTAAATGTAGATTTTTCTTCATTATTTTGTAATGTCATAGAAATATAAAACCTACAAACAAAGGTCCATTTTAAAATGACATGTTACAATTACATAATACCATTAAGAGTTTATGGTAGTGAATGTACATAGAGAGAAGGTGCAAATAAAAATTATGAGCATGCACAGAATCAGAGAGCCAAAGACAAAAGGTTACAATAAAAGACCAAAGAAAAAGTTTCTTTAATTTCAAAAAGGCTGCTGGTTCTCAAAACTATTATATTACTGTCAAAATTATTTAATTATTTGCTTGACTAAAATTGTTTTCAATGAAATATAACTTAAAATTTGTTCTTATTATATACAACTAAAGCATTACAAAATACTGAATAGTTAATTAAGCAACATGATCTCTTGGACATTGAACAATAATCTATGAAAGTGTATAAAAAACTTAAAAACAATATGATTTAACCTTAAATACACTGAACATGAATTCCAATGAAAACTTAGAAACCAATAGAGTGAGAATGCTTGCAGTTCATGTATTAAAGAAAATATGTTACAAAAAATAAATATAATGTCATCATTCAATTCCTATAATTATTATCCTACATTTTTTATCAGTCTTTGATTGCACACACTGAAACCAAATTATCTATCTTCAACGAATTGGATTTTCTATCTTTACCCATTCTCTTGGTACTTTAAGAACCTCAAGCAACTTTCCTTCACGAGAATTTGGGTCAGGTACATTCATATATTCCCAACGCTGAAAACAAACAAAATAAATATTTGATACAGAAATATTAAACTATTTTTAAGCATTAATAAATCAAAGAAAACTTGTTTCAATATTCTATATTTGTTTAAATACCAGGTTGAATTGAACAAAATGACTGCCAATGTTTCTCACAGGGTATTTTTTATATTGATGTTATGGAGGTTTGGCATAAAATACTTTAATTTGAAGTAAATTAAGAACCTGAAATTAATTAAGTATCATACTTACAGCAACAAGTGGAAGAGACATGAGTATACTTTCAAATCTTGCCCCTGGAGTATGTAATCCAAATTTTGTACCTCTATCATATATAAGATTAAATTCAACATATCTTCCTCTACGCAACAGTTGCCACTCTCTTTCATGGTATCCATATGCATCATCTTTGTGTTCTTGCACTGTAAATAATATTAGTATCTTAATGTCATGTTAATTAAAACAAGAGAGATAGAAAGTAGGCATCTGACTCAGCTGTTGCTGGAAATGTCTTCCTAACCTTGTGGTGTAAGGGGCGGTACCCCATAAATTCTAGAACTTCAAACCCTACATGGTGCCTGCCATCTGTACGAGTACGACCAACCGACTTTGTCACTTATCCAATATATAATTTATCCTTAATAGATGCTCCTAATTCTTCCATCCCTCTTCTCTATCCATCCTAATATATAGACTGAAAATGTTCAGTTGATCGTACTCGATGTGATGGCGGAGTTGGTAAGACGCACGCCATGGCTTAAGTGGCGATACACTGCTGATTTCGTGTACCCAGGTTCGAGTCCTGGCCACATCAAATTTTTTCAGTCTTTCTTCCTTCTTCCATTCCCTTCTACGCTTAACATATGTATTTCCTTGAGCATGATTCCATGCCGAACATATGATTCAAAGAGCGAATTTCCTGCCTTTCTCCCAAATATTTATATCTTTCTTTCAATCCAAATATATATACACACACATATATATATATATAATATACATATTGTAAAAAAATGATCAGTATTTGAAACTAAATAAAATTGTGTAAGCAGATATTACCTAATGGAATATAAGAAGGTATCACAGAGTCTGCACAACCTGTAACAAACTTGAACACATCTTCCTGGGAGGGGGTGTCTAAGTCATCAAAAAAAATTCCTCCAACACCTCTTCGCTCACCTGCAAGTAAGAATTGACAAAAATTTAATAAACTGAAAATTATTGAGAAGAGACATAAAAGTATATGCCCTGAATAGGGAAGATATTTCCAGTGACGCATCTTAATAATTATAATTGCATAAGTGTAAAACAATGTATTCAATGAGGCAGGGAATTAAAAACATTTATGTGTGTTAGCACTGTTATAGGCCAAAACCAGGATGAACAACTTTAAAGCTACAATGCCACCTAGCATCCAAAATTTCTTATATCAAAACAATTAAGAATGTGACCTTGTCAAAATAATTAATATGAACAGTGAACAGGAAAGGGAAAAAACCTGAGACATCAGCGGTTTTTTTGGGGGGGGGGGAATTTAAAAGGGGGGATGTGGAATGTAGAGCAAGACAGCTAAGGGTTAACTAGGGCATCCTGAATGATGGGAGAGGAGTTTGCTGCAGTATTTCTTTCTCCATGTTATTGGAGGCAGCTGACCGATGGTATCAGTGAATAACTGTTATTGTATGCCCAAGGTCTTTGATCCTAGTAAATACACATTCCAATAGAGATGAAGGCACCTCAGTGGGTGAGAACCTTAAAACCAGATAGAGAACAAGGCACCCCCATAGGTAAGCCACTTCCTCAATCTGTAGAGAAATACCTGAGAGAGAAAGCTCTGACAGTTATTCTATCTATGCCAATTATATAGCACCTGAGAATGAAGAATGGTGACATTGCCAGACAGAATATGTTATGAAATAAAGTAAAAAGTTTGCACTTACTTTGGGAAAATTAAGTGAAATAATAAACAAAATAGTTTGAAATAAATGAAGTATGTAGCAAAATGTCATTATTAAATCCTAATTGTATCAATTATAACACTGTAAAGAAAGTTGATACCTAAGTAGACAACAAAGTTTCAAGAATGAAACTGATTGACATGAAGAAAGATGTATTTTTCTATTTCATAATTGCTCCTCGTGCAGAAGATAATGCAACAACAGTTATAAGAATTTATTTATAATATCATTCATAATTATAACACATCATGTTTTGACAAATCGCACTAATCTACAATAGTGTTCATACAGGCACCTGATAACATTGTAGTAACTGGCTGCATACTGTGTCATTAATTAATAACTTCCAGAATTAATTAAAAACTGATACAAGGTGCATGAAAAATGTTTCTAAATGCTTTCAGTTTTGTAACATTGAAATAGGATGGGCTGAGATTTAAAAACAATTATGTCAATGAAATTAAATATAGTTACAATATTCAACACAAAATCTATACATACCCCTATGGGTAATAGTAAAATAATTGTCACACCACTTCTTGAATTCTGGATAGTATTTATTGTTATATTTATCTAGTGTGTCCTTAAGAGTTTGATGAAAATGAGCACAATCACTTTCATTAAGGTAATATGGTGTCAAATCAGTTCCACCGCCAAACCACCACTGTAATAATGTAAAACCAAAGTGTAAATTAAATTACAGGAATATATGTAGACATTTGACAACATTCATATTTGTAGAAGCTACTCAGGCATTTATTATTTCAATGAACGAGTTCCTTGGGCTGTAATTAATTAGAAATAATTGATGGTACAAGGCTACAAATTCATTTATGTTATCTTATTTTATTAAAATTTTGTTATTTTATTTTGTATTAAGTTTAAATATAATCTAATATAGATAAAATTCCAGTGACATGCCAAATATATCAAATTAATTAGTTACATTATCAGACTTTGGAATTAATAAAATAGTAAAACAGCTTATAAATTTATTGATTATTTAAAACACCAGATAAGGTTCCAAAATTAAGGAATGAAACATTCTGTAGTTTAATGAACTAATGTTAAAAAATTTATAAATTAAATAGTTTATCTGAAAATTAAATATATAATAAATGAGTTAAATCAGCCTCTTTGTTAGTTTTTTAAATTTAAATATTACATCATTTTATCTCTCATTTGAGACTTCTTCAGGAACTAAAAATAAATTTAGAATAGATTAAATTGGGTAATATGTTATGAAAATTTTTTTAACACTAATAATGGTTTCAAACTTACAAAATTTATCTATTTTTGTAAATGTTCTGACTTAAATAAATATAAATTAAATAACCAACTCACAGACAAACCTAGTTCTAATACCATTCATATAATATTTCATCCTCACATTTGGAACTTAGGTCAATTTCTTTTATATATTCAATTTTTAAATATGCAGTTAAATGTTGATTCAGAGAAAAAGTACAGGTCCAAATATATCAAATTTTTTGTCATTGACCAAAACGTTTGAACCCAGTCCAGAATGAAAATTTTTAATTTGGACTTTTATTTTTTTTGATCTAAATTAGTGTATAATCATATACATTTATAATTTTTAACAGCATACTTTTAACTACATCTTTCAAAATTTAATACCCTGAAGAAATTAACCTGATTAAGTCCCAAATGTGAGAATGAAATGTTGTGATTTTAATAAAATCTTAATTTGTCTGTGAATTGGTTGTTAATTAAATTTTACATAATTATTTTTAAAAACAGATGTTAAGTGTTTTCAAATATATATTATAGTCATGTTCATTAGACCAACCCCCAATTACAAAAACTTGAAACTTATTAAAGACTTTCAATAAAGTAAAATAAATATTTTACATCAATAAAATCATCACATCAATACTAACCTGAGTAGTTCCATCACTATTATTGACTTCAAAGTATCTATAATTAAAATGAATTGTAGGCACCATAGGATTACGGGGATGAATAACTGCACTAACACCAGCTGCAAAAAAGGGAAGATTTCCATCACTTAAATTCTTTCCTCTGAAACAATAAAAAAGGGAAATAAAAGTAAAAACTGAAATTGAAGGTTTTTAAAGAGCAATGCTTCATAGGTTTAAAATGAGTGTCTCCGTGATGGATATTTGTTTTAAAAACTTCTGTGCTTTTAAATTTAAGTTGATATTTATGTTTTTGTTTAAATATATAACATTTAATACAAAAATTACCTAAATTACAAGGAAAATAAGCATTCTAGTTAACTTTTTAAGTTACACTGCAAGAATGTTTTCACCTCCATACTATTTCTATATAACTGTAATGAATTGTTTGTTAATGTTATTTAATTATGAATAATTCTTTCTAATGACTGAGAGTAAATGCCACTTGTGGATGTGGTATAGCATCACAGGATTGAGATTTTAGGGACAGTGCTTGATCTTTTAATTCAAATATTTGAAATGCATATAGTGAAAATAAATACATTAATTAATTATAAGCAAAGTTTTAATTATTTTGATAATAAATAACCCACCTTGAAGGACTCTGATAAGATCGAATAACAGAATTTCCGTATAAATAAGTATTTACATCATTATTCGGCATTCGATCAATATTTGACCAAGAACAGTAACATTTAAATAATACTTATATAAATAATTAACATAATAAAACATTAATTTTAATTTGGAAGAATTATCATTAACAAGAAACAAAGTGCTAAATTTCATACAGGCACTTAATTATTAACACACTTATTAAAATCTTTAGAGTTTTAATTTGTTACTTATTCCAATGTACTTTTTATAAAAAGACATTGATATTTTATGCTATTAACCTTTCTCTCATTTGAGCCACAGCTGCCCGTGGTAAAGTGCCTGACACAACTGATATATTCACTCCAGCTTTTTCAAACACACGTCCATCCTGGAGAACACAAGTTATTCCACCACCACCTTCTTTTCGTAACCATCTATCTACTTTAAACTTTGTTTCTTTATCTTCTTCTGCTTCTAAGGCCCGGCATACTTCTGCCTATAATTGGGAACATTTAGTGTTAATTAAAGTTTTCTTGAAATAATTGGAATAAGTAATAATTGTTACAATAGTAAAAGTTACAATAAGTTAAATGAAATTTGCATACAGGAGACATGAAAACTACATTTCAAATACTGACTTGGATAAGCAGAATAATTTAAAGTAAGACGATTAGTAATCCAATTTAATATTATTTTTAATTTGTCATCTTATTTTTTCTTATATATATTTCATTGACAATTTACAGCTCCCCATTTCTACTAGCTTTATATACATATGATATACACAATGAACACTTTTAAAAGCCAGTGAAACAATAAAACAAGTCCTGGTTAAGGAGTTTGTTTAGTGAATACTCCAGAAACACTATAGAACTGCTAGACATCTGGAACGTTGAATATCTGCATACTGTTTAACCCATATTTAGGATTTCAGTAAATTATAAAAATACTAATTTCAACATATTTGGAAGTATTCTGGCTTTGACAAAAATTAATGTTAATCGGGATAAATGATTTATTTCTACCTCTATTTGTAGTGTGATAATTAATCTACCTGTATTCTCATAATCATCAATTCCATCTTAGTCTTCATATCATCAGAATTCTTTGCAAGAATTTTTGCTTCTGTGATGGGTTCTGCCATGTAGGCAATTTTCTGCTGTTGACATAGTGCTGTTTCTTTGAAGCACAAGGAATATGCTGCTATTCCAGATGAAACAATTGAAACAGTGCAGAACCTAAAAGAAGTAATTTTTGTTACTGTTGAAAATAAATTGTTTATTTACGGAATATTCCTGTGGAGAATATTCATACTGTATGTAATTGTACATCTCAATGTAATGATTTAATAAATGAAATACAAAACAATGCAGAAAAAATTATAATTAACACCAACATGAGGCTAATCCTAATAATGGAACGTCATCTCATTACTAAAAATTGAATATCTATTAATGAATGAAGATTCTTTTGTAAAATAGTTTAGCTTTCCATTCTGAAAAGAAATTGACAAAAGAGTTATTGCAGTTTTCGTAGGTTAAACTAGGCGTGTTAATATGATATATGAAATATTTCTAATTATAAACATACATAGAACATTATAATATGTGACTACAAACGTATGGAATAATACATTTAATAAGGATTGGGTTTTCCTCTAACCTTATTACCGGTCTTCTACATTCAAAAAGGTGAAGAAATAAAGGAAACTGATATGCTCGTCTTGCTCTGGAGTAAATATTTCTGAAGAACATTTTCACAGACTGTAATAAATTGTGTTAACGTCGCAGTAAAATTCAAATTCTATTTCTGTTTCATAACGCAAACGTGTGTGTAATGAGTTGCACCTTTCTGTTTACGTAGCAGCCGACAAACCGCAGCGGTTGTAACGTCATATGGCAATTTTTTGTTACGTTTCTTAAAACGATGTAATATTCTAAAGTTAAACTGGTGTGTCAAATTTTTCAACTAATTAGGAACATCATATACTAAAAGTTACAATAAACCACAACACTAATTTTTATTAAAATAATTGCAATTATCTACATTATTTTTAAACGATACGTTTATGTTGAATTGTGAAAAGTTTATTTAGTTCATTGTTTAACTTGTTATGACGGATGGAATATAATTAAAGGCGTAAAAGCATTTCTATAAACAAAAATGTCTGAGTAAACATAAGTCCGTTTTGCGAGATAATTGCGATTTCGTGGTCGAACACTGCAGGAATGTGGACAAGTGGACTAGCCACATAAAGTCCTGAAATGAACCAGAACAGTGTTTGGAGAGTAATCCATCGCAATGTAATGTACAAGTATCCCTCAAACAAGCTGAGAAGCTGAGGCGGACCTTAGTCCCAATCTAACGTTCTGTCACTGGATGCATCGGTAAGCTGTAGTCATTGGACAATATTCCAAGTGAAGCACGATTACTTGTGATGAGTTAATTGTCACAATTCTCACTTTGCAGTCATATGAGCTTAAATCCACATGATGTGCAATAAGTCTCGGCATCAGCGACGTTTCTCAATGAATGTGTGACTAGGAGTGCTGCTAGGTGATCGTCTTCTTGGGCCATACACGATACCAAACAAACTTAACTTTGGGTTCTTTGGAATCATCTTGAAGAATTCATTGAGAATGTTTCTTTAGGACAATACCAAGGATGTGGTACATGATGCAACATCATCATCGGCATATTTTGCTGCTTTGGCTGGACGACATATAATGCGCAAAGATGGATTGGTCGATGAGGTTCAATGCTGTGATCTACAAGGTAACCTGATCTGAACCCTACGGATTTCTGCGTTTGGGGTCACCTTAAAAGGCTGTGTATCGAGTTTTAACCACGGGAAACGTGAAGCTTGGTTCACCATTTTGAAACCGAAACAAGAGAGCATCAATGGAGGTCCGCCAGCAAAGATCACCGACTACCATCATGCTCACAGTGTGGTGCCTTTGGAATTCATGCCTAAAGGCAGCACCATCAACTCAGCAAGGTTTCGCGAGACTCTCAGAAAACTGAAAGCAAAAATTCGAATTGTTCGTCCACTCGTGGAGCACCCTATCCTTCAACCAGAACGCACACGAACGCTGCCACACCGCCACACCCGCAACAATCCAACGCCTTCGGTTCACTGTCATCCATCATACCGCATACAGTCCCGACTTGGAACCCTCCGATTTTCGTTTTGTGTAAATAAAAGTATAACAGACAATTACAAATTAAAATTTGAACAATATTTAAGCTTTGAGAGAGCAAACGTTTCAATCAACAGTTGTGGCCTTTGTCAATACAAAAGCCTTCTTAAACCAGTGGAGACCCTACAGCAAACTCCTCTCCCGTGATTCAGAAGAATAGTACCCAATAGCCCGACTTAACTGATGCAGGTTTTCTAGGGTTTTCACTGCATTTCTTTTAGGTGTAACACCGTGTAAGCCCTAGTCAACACTTGGCTAATTTTTTCTACCTTCCACATCCTCCCTTTTCAATTCTCTTCCTATGTTTTTTAAAAAAGGGGTGTTGCCTGTTTCAGGATCACCTTCATGTAGCCTGTTACCCCCCTCCTTTTCCTAAAAACACAATGTGTTGCAGAATTGTTTTTCTATATCAATAACCGTGCATTTTACGTTCCATGCTCAGCTCACAGTCTAAATTCGGTAGTCAGTGATGCACGGAATAATCAATTTCTTAGACACAATTGAAGAAATTTTTGTATTTTCATCGTCTACAGAAAAAACATTCACCAGATTGAAAATTAAAATATTTGAGTGCTAAGCGATGGTCCAGCAGAATGGATGTAATCAAACCTTCCAGGTATCACATAGGAAAATATTTAATGGTCTGTCGGAAATATTTCAAAATATCAGCGTGTGACTTATAGTCACAAAACTCAAACATAGTTTTGTGACTATAAGTTTGCAATAAATAAAAATACTTTCTCTCGTTCAAAGTTAAACGTTTGCTCTGTTGTACTGTGATCTGAAATTTTAAACAAAATTAATTATTTAAGTAAAATGAACAAACGCACGTGATAAATACTCAAGTATGCATAAATTTACTACACGAATTTATCAAAGTTATCGTTTGTATGAACAATTTGAAATGGTTTTATAAGAATGTACCGTAGTAGCTCGTTAACAGAAGCAGACTTGCCATCAATAAATAATACACTTCCTACAAAAAGAAAACCGACACAATATAACTATGAACAACACACTGAAGTTATCTAAAATTATTAGACTCTAAAACCGATTACAAAGTAAAGAGCTTTAAAAAGAACCTCAATCAAACGCGGTCTTAAAAAGTAGATTTGTAAAAGAGAAAACGTCAGACGGTGTGTTTGGGGTTTTCAGTAGGATAGTATTTGCTTTATCAGTAGAGCATTAGTTGCCCTTATTGATGAAACATTGTAAAGATTTACATCTGCAACTAAAATACGTTTCAAGGTTTTAAGCTGCCATTAACGTTATCTATCTGCATAATGAAATTAATGCTTGAAAGTCACATTTTGTAGAAAATAATTTTAGTGATCCACGTACACTTTTGTAGTATCTTTTCAGAAATAATTTAATGTCAATTTTTCCAATCACATCAATAAATAGCATTAAGAATATTTCTTACTTTACCAGTTGCAATTCCTTCTTGAGAAAGATCTTAAAATGAAAAATAGCTTTCATACATAAACTAAGTAGCTTTCATACACGAATTGAATTTTTTTTTCAATTAGTATGTAGTAGAATTTCTATTCTTAGGTATACCTTATTAATAACGATGTAAGTTAGTTTTTAACCTTTAATTTTTGAAAATTCTTAGTTATAATCATAGTGATAAAAATAAATAGTTTGACTATAATAGATGTTATCTTTTTAAACACACTCCTATAAGCAATAAAACTGAAATAGGTTTCTACAAGCCTAGTGAGGATAACACACGACCTCATCTTCTGTTTTGCACGCGGGAGCTGCGGATCTGAGTGACAATTGTGAATGGCACCAGATAAGGTTCCAAATCATGTTCTACTTTTCAATAATTTTTTGCTGACGAATAGGATGTTGTATTATTTGTTTATTTACAAACAGCTACGTATTGTAACGAATAAACTTGTGATAGAAGCCTTTACTACACAAGATTTTTTTTCTGACGAATAGGCTGATGTATATTTATTAATAACAAGTAGGAATAACTTGATTGTAGAATTAGGGTTGCTACACAACACAGAAAAATGTAAACAAATTTCAAGTTGAAAATCAGTGACTATCAGACTGGGCAGTTAAAACTCTTATTTCATTTATATAGAAATATTTATTATGAATAAGAACATTGTTGGTTTTATGTGCAAAAGAAGCTTCAGAGGCTTCAACCTGCATGAAAGACTCAAGATGGTGGCCATTGATTAAAATTGAGCTAAGCTTATTGGTTCCTAAATAAACCTTTCTTAGTATAGAAACACGCTCCTTGGCTTGGCTTATGAAGAGTGTAATGATAAAACAACTAATTTGAAGTACGGAATCAAAGACATGCGGCGTGAGGGAAGTCGTAGGTTACAGACTGGGGTAATAAAACCCAGACACGGTGGTACGACTGGGAGTTTTCCCGAGACTCGTGAGATTTGGCGGAATCGATGGTGAGCGAGGATGGTGTTTTATCCCAAAAATGTCCGCGGAGTGGGGTAAATAGGTGGCGTTCAGTGTTATCTTATCTCACGTGAGATTGGACAGTGACTAACCAACGTCTCTTTACAAATAAGGTTAAATTTGAACAGAATACGTTAGATATATTTTTAAGCAGGGGCGTGTGCTGAATGTTTCGGTTAGGGAAGCTATAGAAGTCAATAAATCTCGGAATTATAAATATAGTAAATGAATTAAACTGACTCATTATTATCAATAAAACACGAGAATGGTCACAATTCAAATAAAATTATTTCGTTTTTGAGTTTTGGTCATTCTATGTGCTTTACCGAACATTCTTCGATTGATGACTCCAAGTTCAACGTATGTGCAAGAAAGCGTATTTCCTTTAATCTGCAATCCTCCTAATTGGCGAGACATCACTGATGCGTCACCATAACACTGAGCAAGGAGTTTGGAACCACAATTTAATTTGTTTACAGGGTCATGTACAATTTTTGAACTTTGCTTCAGTTGATCTGTCCAAAGAAACATCTTGAAAATCTAAAAATATTTCTTCAATGGTACCATTTCTTGAATAAAAGCTCCTCGGGTTTCCACCCGTGTAATATCGAAGAACAGTGACGTTTGGACGGCTTTCACTGCCATCGTCTTCCAGGCTTCGAATTTGGCAAATGACTTTCTGGTACAGGATCGTACTTCGCTATGAACTGAATCAAATCTCGATAATTGCCTTTATTGACCGAATGAGCAGATTCGTCTTGACCCCCTGAAACTGAGCTCCTTGTTCCCGAGGGGAAAAACTGCATCAATAAGTCTTCGTAGAATTGCGCGAATCTTTCTCACATTTTCTTTGTGCTTTTGAAGGTTTATAAGTAAATATTCATCTAATGGGGACGCTTCAGCCCAGAGTGACTGCGGGGCTTACCTGATCATGTCGGGGATGCCTCGCACTCTCTCTGGGTATTTTTTATCAAAGTTCTCATATGCCGAGACACCTTCACCTATTTTAGGAGGTATATGTACCGGGGTCAAAGACCTTGGGCATATGGCAAGAGCTGTCCGCTAATCCCATTGGATCAGTCGGCCAACTGCCTCCTGAAACTGGTGGAGGCTCGGAGAAGGGAATGCTGCGTCCCCACAGCAAACTCGACTCCCGTCATTCGGAAGGGTGTGAGAATAGTACCCAATGCCCGACCTACCTGATGCAGGTTTTCTAGGGGTTTCCCTGCATCTCTTTAGGTGAAACACCGGGTAGGATCCTTAAACCATAGCCCGGGGGCCCTAGTTAACCCTTGGCTACCTTGCTCTACCTTCCGCATCCCCCCTTTTCAATTCCCTTCCTATGCTATTAAAGGGGAGTTGCCTGTTTCAGGATCACCCTCATGTAGCCTGTTACCCCAAAAAATAATAATAATAATGCGTGGTCAATTCTTTTGAATGTACCAAAAGTCTTTAATTTCCGAATACATTGTAAATTACAAACTTTACAATCCGAATGTCTTTTCATAACTTTGTGAAGATTATTCAAATTATAGAATCCAGTTTTGTTCCAAACAGATTTTTCAGTACCGAAGAATAAACAAGGCCAAGAATACTCCTGGCCTGTTGTTTCACAAGCGTCTTAGCCATTCAATGCTGCCATACAACTCTACGTTAAATTGTAGCATGAAATTTTTATTTTTAGTTGTTAAAACCATAGAAATGGTGTTGCTTTACTTGATGAATGTTTAAATGAAGAAAATCCTTTGTTGAAGACGTTACATACGCTGTCGCAGCAGATGTTCCAGGCGATGGCTGCGAAAGTATTGCTTCCAAACTCATCTTTATTTCACGAACTTTAAAGTCGTTTCGCTGTATATTTGTGCCAAGAAACCGTTCTTATGTATTCACAGTATATATTAATAGCGTACGACGCATAACATTACACAAAATACATACAATTTTTTTAACGGAATTCTTAATAAGGCATGAAATGACGACATGCTGTAAGTAGAATTAGGACTGGTACATAAATTGCCACCAAAATGGACTACGTACTTGATTTCACAATGGAAAACAAACATTCGTGAACTATTTTTGTTCAGAAATGAAACTGGAAGCAGTTCTTCCTTTGCTTCCTAAGAAGAATCGCCTCTGTTTTAAAGTTAAATCAAAGTTTGTAAATCTTATTCCGATATTGAAATAAAATTAATGGTCCAAATTTGATTTAATATTGTGACTAAATAGAGTGTAATATAAAATCATATCTACAGTTACGGTTCCAAATTACAACAGTATATTTACAATAACTCACGATAAATCTACAATAGGTATTGTAACGAATTTACACCTAATAACTTTTAGTATAAGTTTCATAATTGTTTTACAACATTCTCGGAACAAATAAGGCAATACATAGCTAGGTAAATATGACGCATTCCATCGTCACCAGTTTCACACATAGAAAATTAATAGAATAAAAGAAACAGTTAATAAATTGGAGAAAATTATTGACATGTTAATTGAGTCCAAATAATGAATATGATTCCAGCCTCATTATAGTTTCGAAGATCCATTTAGTTATTTTATATTAAAATTTTGATTGGCATACATAATATACACTGTTTGGCTTTAAAGTAATTACTGATATTTATTTAAAAATTAATGGAACATTGTATATTTTCCAGATATTTTATTAACAATCATGCCTATCATTACTTCTGTACAAAATCACCGCCGATATTCAGGCACTTGTCGAAACGGGAAATCAATTTTTTATATCACCTCTGATGAACGTCTGCGCTAAATCCGATTTTTAGGAATAGTAATCGAATTGTTAATAATCAAATGTTACGCACATATCGCGAGGTTGTCTGACGGCGTGTGTCCGGGCGGAGTCATGAATCAAAATGGTTCAACGCCTTTTGTTCTGTATTGGGCGACGCTCCTTTCATAGTGTCTCACAATAAACGTCTTTCTTGCTTGTTGCATTCCTGGACAAGAGTTCAAGTAACAAAACCAAGTTAATCGTGATCTCAGACGGTCGACCACTTCGCGTCTCAGCGTTCACATTCCCACGACCTTCGTTAATCTGTCGAATCAATTTCTTCATCATTCAATTACTCATTATTGTTTCCCATACACATCACACAGTTGCCAAAGAATGTATCCTGGTGTAGAATTCTTTGCATTAAAGAAACGAATCACTGATCTGAATTCATAGTCACAGATCGTTCAATTGTTTTGAATATTTCGAAACGTTCTAAAAAAAACAGAAACTGACGACGGTTCGCAGCTGCATATGCTTTCGTAATAAATGGTTGATGTGATCGCGAAAGCTTAAAATCGAAACTGCAGCAGCAACATTTGAAAACGGTACTTACTTTTAAAGCAGCCGTCTTAATGTGGAATAATGTGTTGACATAAGTACTGTAACGCTCCCCTCTTCCTCGGATCCTTTGTCGTCGCAATGCCGCCCGGGCGCCACTGCATATGCAGATTTAATATAGGTTTTTCTCTAATAAATTAAGCAGCAATCGCGAATCACGAGATCCCGAGGAAAGTGGCCAGCGTCGAGCCAAGACACGTGAGTTTCTAGTCGAGCATTACACTCTCAGGGGTCTTGGCTTTCATGAATTAATTAAGGGAGGGATGATTTATTCAATAATTAAACACGGGGTTAAAACAATTTAATTTAATATTTAAAACCCGGCCAAAGCCCACTCCTACGCCACAATCATTGGATGTTGCTCAGTCATACGCTCAACTGTTAAAACTAACCAAAATAACCTAATCTAAAATATGAAAATTGAAAGTTCATCTTAATATTAAACTGTTCACCGTCACTAGCGAAATGCTATATTATCTGTCGTTGCACACACGCAGTAAGAAAGGGGAAGGGGAGGATTTACTGTTTGCAGCTCCCGCTGCGGCAGCCAAGATCTCCACGTTCCGCCTGGGTCCATTCATTCCCAGCTCTTCGTGCTGGTATCTCTGCTCTCCAACCAAAACACACTTTCCTTACTTGCCGCTCACGGCAATCTCTACCTCCTTTGCTGCCTCAATCTGCAATCCTATTCTCCAAAAACTCTTGTCCATCTCGCCGTTCTCAGAAAAAATCTCCACCACCACACCGCCGTTCACCGCCAAAATCAATCATAATAAAAATAAAAACCACACCAGTCCACTCTATTTTATAGGTCCCAGGCCTACCCCCACTTCCTGAGGGTTTCCTAATCTAGCTTCCTGTCCAGATGCCTTCACACCTTTCCCAGGTCAACGACCGTCCACGATCAAAACAGCTGACCTGCCAAACACAATGGTCCTACCCGTGGATTGCTGCAACGACCGATCGCGCACTTATCTCAGTAGTGAAAATTATAACACGCCTGAAGGGCAAAATCACTTATTACAGCACAGCAGTGCTCTTTATTGGAGTTGCGAGACATGCTTTCAACGAGAAGTCTTCATGATTTCTGTGGCTGTTGTGGTGAAGTACCAGTAATAGATTAAATAAGGCATTTGCGCTGTATTGTAGATTGCCTTGAGTCACTGAACTTCATCTTTATACCGTCGTCATTGAATATATGTATAAGGCTGTATGTAACGAGTGATTACTTACGTACCACGGTGTATTTGTTATTGTCCTGAGTGTTTTCACTAGATTTTTTGGATTACTGACAATTTTGACTTAACTGCAGATCTCCTTAAGATCCATTCCATACATCCATACGTTCTTTTATTAGCATGTTGTATTGAAAGATTTTACTTTACAATTGTGCTTCCTCCGATCAACCAAATTAATTTATTTTTAAATATACAGTCGAACTCGGTTATAAGGAGAATCGGCAATAATTAACGAATTTTAATTTTTCAGATGTAATATTTCTTTTTATGAAAGGAGGGACAGCTCTGTAATAACGAGCAAATCTCTCTAACTTCGGAAACTGCCTAGGGGTTGCTGTAGCCAGACATGTGTATAATATAGTGTTAGAGAACTTGTTCAGAATTTCTTTACCTTACGAACGTGACAGAATCGTAGAAAATAAGATGAAGCAGGTATTATTAAGCAACGATGATGTTTCTGAATCCGACGAATTTTTTGTGAATGATGAATACAAAGTACAGAATGAACGCATCAATTACTCTTTCAATGAGAAGTAGGCCTAATAACATATACCCTTCTAATTCTTCTAATGTATCAGTTTCACACTCGCCAAAAAATAATATAATTACACGAATGGCAGTGATATGTTGTTCAGTCTCATATCTGAAGACAATATATAAATATTCAAATTAACACAACTAACTCACCTTACATAATAGCTTATGGTTATGAAATGATTTTAAACTGCTTTAAATGTGACATTTTACAAACTGTGAATTTTGTATTACTTTGAATAATTACCTCATTCCAAAGAAAATTTGTGTTTGCACCTCAAGGAATAAATAACAACTGCGCTGTTTATTCTTGAAACAAATAGTATCTACTTAGTAGAATAATCATTCATCATCGTGTAGTCGAACAAAGCATATCAGGCGCCGTAAGTTATCTTTCATCCTTGTTAACAAACTCAATATACTATTATGCAAATAAATGAAACATTACTAAACGTTTATAAGCTAAACTTTTGCTAATTAACTTTTATTTATATTTGACGTAAAATTTCATGTAATCACGTCATAGGTTGAGTTTTAACTGATCCATAGGGTTAAGAATATTTTATTTCATTGCTTTTTTATATGTACTTCATATATTACGTTTATCATTACAGTTTTTTGAAAAAGAACCAAAAATGATAAAAATTTTGGTAATTGCCTGTTTGATTTGCGTCGCTGCATCTACACCAATTGCGTAAGTATTAATTCATATTCAAATTAGACGTTTACAATCTGCATGTAACGTGTCCCAATTTTGTTAATTTAATTTTTATTTTTCCTTTCTAAGATTAACCTGTATAAATCAGTTGTTCGGAATCAGTTCGGAATAAGTGGAATTTTTAACAAGGTGCCTTAAGCGGTAAATAATCCAACATCTGATCAGAAAGTTCGGTGAATGTCTACATCGCGAATGGAGTTTTGCTTACCTGAAATCTCGATAGTAATGTAATTCTGGGAACGGCTGTGCAAGTCTTGGAACTCCTGATGGTCTTTGGGTTGTAACATTACGTTTGATGTCCGAAAACATTCTGGCCCTTCAAGACTGATTTCAATTTGACTGTCTTAATTAGTAATTTGCTACATACTTGTAATTAGTTTTAATCCTCGTGTCTGAAAGCGTCTTGTTATCGGAAAGCGATTGTTGTAGGCGGACAAGCATGATAAAATTTCCTGTTTGACTTTACTTAGCCTGATATTCAGGGTTCCAGCGCCGTTTCGACGCTGTGCTGGATATTAACTATGTGACAGTTGTTATAAATTTATGTAATCCATCATCACAATTTGTAATACATAAGGTGGTCGCAAGTTTAGCGTGGCAACAAAGCCATATTGTTCAGTTGACTTGGTAACTAGACTTTTCACTTAATTCTTGGCTACATTTAGTCAATTAGCTTTATTTTACTTGTTATGATGAGCGGCATAAAGCGTGAGAGGTCAACTCAATTTTTTTTCTAGTTTATGGTTAATGGTCTTGTTTTCATCTCTGCCTCATGATTGTTTTATATGCTATCAGTTTAATCGAAGTTTTATTTTTATACATGTATATTCATATTGTGCAGACCTAATGGAGCATGCGAATGCTCTGCATTCGCATCAGATAAGCCAGACAAGGAAAATTTGCTCATTCATCAGATCACAAAGGTGGAGTCAACGTGTGACGCCAGTGGTGCTGATACATGCAAGAACCTTTGTCTAATGATGGTAAGCTTCAGACCATTAAATGAATTACGTTAATTAATCATGCTAATGACTAATCCAATTTAATTTCACGTCACAGGGTCAGTTGGCAAAGAAGGAAGCACCAGCTCGACTTTGTGACGCCGTCAAGGACAATCCTAAGTTTGCAAAGTCAATTATTTCGGTGAGTCCGATTTATTAAAATCAATTTTTCATCATTCACTGTCACTATTGTTTTGGTATTACGGTATTACACATGCAAATATCCCAGATAATAAAAACTTATATTTAAGAGCAGTCTGCTGTCTAGGATTCATAACCTACTGGATATACATACTATGAACTAGTAGAGAAACTTATTTGTCACATAAGAAGGGCAGTCATTCGAGGATCTGCTAATATCCTCCGCTCGCTTTGCTGCATTCACAATTAATCCGTGCAGATAGTAAAATTTTTCCTTCATTCTACACGCGTAACACTGACGTCACTAGCAGTTAACCAATGATGAGGCATATACGTGGGGAATATATAACTCCACCAGTGCCTATATTACGCATATTATTATTTCCGTATAATATTCTATTTATGGACTTGTCGGTGTTATTCGTAGTTGTTGTAGACAAGATGTGTGGGATGCATTACGATAGGCAGTTATGGAAGTGGGTATTAAATAGTGTTTACCTAATTTAGCCATATTTTACTTGCAATTTCTTTTGCGGAAGAGGCGTAGCCTAGCTGTCCCGAGCAGAAAAGTTTCACAAATAATTTACAATCTGAAACAAAAATGAACCGTGCTTACACATAACAAAATTGTCTTCTAGAATTTGTTAATTATTTATATATATGAATGAGGGGGCGGCGAATTTGCCCTACGATCCGGGTGGCTGAAAGCAAAGCTAGGTTCTGTTATATATAAATTATTTAATTATTGGAATGATTAAGGCAATTGATTTTAGTTGTACTTAATAATTTCCCTGAGTAAGTCGTCCGTGCTACTGCGCAACCACCTCGTCACGCAGTTAGCAATTTCAGCCGTCCCTAGCTCCCGCCTTCTTCATTTGCATTATATGGCATATTTATATTTTCATTTCAAACATAAACTTCCAATTTTAATCATAATTTATAACACTAATTTACAAACCTTAGATCAGATCATTTAGATAGTTTTATGCTAAACGTTCTTCCAAAATGTTTCAGCCGTCTTTGTTCTCACGAGCATGCGACAGCCAGGAATGGGAATTCACTGGATTATCGAGCACCAAACCGATTTGCTGCGACAATGGGCTCCCCAAGAGCTGCCCCGAGTAGTAGTTAACTGTAACTTTACATAGATACTTTGTTTTATTTTCGATCAATATGTATTGTGACTCTTATTGAATAAATTTCAGAATCTGAATATTGGACATGCATGTAATGTTTTGGTGCTTTCGTTACACAATGTTGTATGGGACAAAACTGATGAATCGGATAAAACTTAGGAAAATTCGATAATTGTTATGCGAAAGACATTTTGGAGGTGACCAGCCTAGTCTTTGTTCTAATGACTGTTTCTTACTTTTTTGACGAATCTTCATTATCGTTTGGGTTTAGATATTTTTCAGAACCCGGTGTCTATTCGTAAACAGTTTAGAGAATAACTTAATAAACAAGTTTGTTGAAAACATTCGACCTGTTCTCCAATTAAAATTCTAATTAACAGGTCGAATACAATCTTTTAATTGGCATATGTAATTTTTTATTCATAATACCACTGAGAAATCTTCTGTATTGAACGCCAGGATAATTAGGCATGAAGTTAGTGACACTCAATCTTGAAATTTTTTTATTTACAGTACTCTTTCAATTATCCGAGGCAACCACGGTGATACAGGCCAATCAATGTTATAAAGCCTGGGAAGTGAATAGTGTGATTGAAACCTAATCCTAATGACGCAACAAAGAGACCCATTCACATTAATCAAAAAACTAATTCGAAACTATTTTTATTAATACAATAAGTCGGATAGTTAATTTGTTATATACTACTTGTATTAATAAAAGTATTAACTGCAGAAAGTTAGTCCTTGTTTCTTTAAATTGCCGCGGTTGAACTACATGGCGTACAGATAAGTCTACATAAAAAATCGTTTGTACTGAGTGAAAATGGTTACACGTGACTTACTTTAAGATAATATAATTTGTATAAATAATTATTAATGGTAAGAAAATAGTTACGTGAATTATTTTCTCTATAACCACGCAACTTTGTACACTTTATATATAATATGCTGAATAATTCGTATGTTTGTTAAATGATATCTTGAATATATCATATCTTTTCAGTATTTGCTAAATAAACTATTAAGTTTTTCAGCTAGTTGTAAAATATGAGAGCATGAATATTTATTAGGTTTCGGTTTTGTTTAAAAATTAATGCCCATCGTGTTTCATATTGTATAATGATGAGCTCAATTTCAGAAATATTTTCTAATTAGAAAATTGATCATTGCGACTCATCGTTGATCAGTCACAATGATATAACTTTACTCTTCAAAACCACAAAATATATAGCGCGTTTTATTCATTAACAGGCGTTCATTTAACATTCAAGTCAGTATTTCAATTGTGAGAACCTGACCATCACCAGGAGAAATAGTTTTATGGTCCCTGGCGCTAATGTAGGACCTGCTAAGAAACTGCAGGCGTGGTGACCGAATCTCGACATATCTCGTGGTAAGCAATATTAGATACGCTTTTCCGGTTTATGAGGGATTCCGTTTTCATCTCTGGCTATTTGGGACCATAATAGCTAAAATAATGATAACATTGATTAGAGGTTCAAGTTTCATTTTCCACTGTATAAACTAGATGCAAAATTATGGCAATATTTAACCTGGAAAATTCCGACTGCAGTAAATTTCCTCCTTCTAGCAGAAACAGATAGCGAAGCTGGAGCTGATGTAAAATTTAAGTAACTGGACACTGCCGCCCAGCAACAGTTTGTAAAGCGCATGAAGCCCCAATCCCTCGAGGTATTAAACTATTTTACGTAAATAATGAAATCAAAATATGCAGGAGAAAAACCAACTTGTAGCTGACGGGAATATCCATCGTTAACCTGGCGCCGAATTTGTCAGGCTGGAAGGTGGACGAGCTACGAAATTGGTAGTTATGATCGATTACTTGGAGGAGGAAGAAGGAATACTAGGAGAGCGGAGAGGGAAGATGATTATTTAATGGTTCTTGTTTAGCGGCTAAAGAAGGAAAAAGTCTAAAGAAGGGAGAAACAAGAAAGAGATGAAGTCCTGGTCAGATACAGGAAAAAAGTCCGGAAGAAGATGTTACCTGACCGTCCATCGTGAAAGAAGCAGGGATAAGGTAGACCCTCCTTGATATAGATGTCCAACCAGCCCACCAATCAATGCTTTCCCAAAGTTATCAATTCGGGCAAAACCGACGATTGAATGAACAATGGTTTATTTACCCTGACACTTTTAAACTGCCTAAAAAAGCAGAAGACGCCGTAATCCATAAATAAACAGAAATGCGAATGCTTTTCACTGCAACGAATATAGCCAAATCCTGCTACAATACACTTTCTGTTTTAATAATTTTTAAATTATTGAAAGGCTCATGCCCTGAGTAAAATTAGCCACATTTAATAATGAAAATATTGTAAACAGTAGTCTTTTAGTAATTTCTTGTGTTTGTGTGTACAAAATAAAGTAAAGGACCCAAGTTCTTGTTCGAAATCAAATCGTAAATAATTTATACTTTGAATGAACCTCTTTTGACATTTAATTCAAATCAAACCATCAGTTTAATTCTAAACCTATTCGCAGTAAATGCACGCCGCTACATACAGAGAAATATATTGAGTGACGTGCATTGTGATATTTGCCGTAAAATTTGTCTATTTTTCTTCGTCAACCTTTTATGGGCAATTTCCACACGGAATCATTCTAAAAATATAAGAACAATAGTGTTTCTATTTCAGTAATTCCTAATATACTGCTTGATATATAGATTTTCAAAATATTGTGATCTTTTGGTTTCGAGTAATTGGACTCAAACTAAAGCAGCAAATTTGCCGCGACAAAATTTTGTGGTGATTTGGAATATTTGAACGACCAGTTATAGTACTTGGTTGGTCATACTACTACATTCTGGGACAGGAGTTGTGCCGATAAACCAAGTTTCACATATATCTGACCGCTAGAACTGATTTGGTAAGAGATCAAAGTTGGCGTAAAACCGTAGCAACATGCGTTAGCTTCAGAGGCCTATGGTTGTCCTAAAACTTCAGATCTAAACGTTCATGAACAGAAAAGCCTTGTCTTTATAATGGTATAATTTTAAAAAAATAGTAGTGACGAATTATGAGATATACTAGCTTTAAAATTGGCTCCTTTCTAAGTAAAAACTTTCTGGGAAAATTTCGCGTGGAATATCTCTGGCCACATGAGTACAGTAGTGTTTCTGTTTTAGAATTTCTTAATGTAGTGCTTGTTATACTCAACTTCAAAATATCGTGCTGTATAGATCTTTTGCTGTTGAGTAATTGGTCTCCAAACTAAGGTCTAAATTTACTGGGAAAAAATTTAATGCTGACTTTAGCATGGATAGATATCTGAATGGCCAACTGTAATAATGTTTTGACCATATCAGCACATTCTAGTCTAAATGCTGTATAGATAAGCCAAGTTTCATAAATATGGAGCCGCTACATGGAATCAAAGTTAGCCGTTTCAGCGGTGCGTTCACGTTGACCTGGTGAAACCCCATTGAACATGGGCTTATAATTCCTGAACCAACTTACAATGTGGCCTTTGCGCAGTTTTATTTGGGGTCTAGGGTTACTTCATTGCAGAATTTCCTGAGATTTGGAGGTTGTCGAGTCGGAACCTCAGGTGATTTCTCGGTGTTTTGACATGGAATGAGACATGGGTCTTAGGGTAGGTTCAACCTGACGTCCAATCATGACTATAGGAGGTGCATAATCCATATATGTAGTGTTTCGTGACGTGGCACATCTTCGGACAAAACAGATAATATGTCAACAATTAATTGATGATAGTGAGTCCCATTTATTCTTTGTGGTAGGATGTATGACTCTAGTAATTTATGTTTATGTCCTCTGTCTGCAACTGTACAGGAATTTTCATTACACTTGCTGGTGCTGAATGTTCATAACGCCATTTCTCATGAACCCTGCCTCGGTAAATAAAATTTTCAACGAAAACAGAGGACCTGCAGCATTCTTCTGCAAGAGCCATTTTCTACGATGGTTTTCTGGCCTTAGTTTCTGCACATCTTGAAGATGCTGGGGATACAGCAATTGTTCATGTACTACCACTCAGACAAGAGGATGACTCACGCACACTGATTCCAGGTCTTTGTAGCACATCCATCTGAGGTTTATGAACTGACCGAAGCACTGTTTACTTTGATAAGTGTTAGACAACCTGCGTACTTAAGGCAAATACACAACAAATATCTATTGACAAGAGTACCGATCTCAGAAAGTATGCTTTTACGAATCCTTGCTTGTTAGATTTATTTATCAATTGGTTACTACCATCTCTCAAACTATTCGAAACTTTTTTGACACTCTGTATCATTCCACTGTCGTGGAATTGATTGTTGGTAGTTTCAAATGTAGAATTTTTCCACATCATTCCTAAAGATATTTAAAACATTATAAGATATTAAATTTATTATAATTGATTTATTTACAATGTTTTTCAATGTTGCCAATTCTTATACGTAAATTTTAGAACGTGGGTATTGCGGATACATCCACCTCGGTATCATCAATACACTTAGCCCCAGTCCTGGGAGAATGTTGATGATTCTCAGTAAATCTGCCGTCCACAACAGCCAGGACCATATCAATTTACACTTGGTAATTTGCGGAGGAGGGTAATAGTGATGCATCGTTTCTGTGCAGCAGAATAATGGTCTGGAAGGCGGAATTTCGACGGGATCGCGTCGAAAGTGAGGCTGGGGCATCTTGAATGTTTGACGTGAGCAGCAGCTCTCATTGGCCTACAGCGAAATCAAACAACTGATTTTAATTGGCAATTATACGGGTATCCAGTTATAAAAATGAATTACGGTTACAACCGTCGCTGGACGAAGTCCACGACACAAAATTATACACACTGTGTAATTGGTTTTACTATTTATTTAAAAATTTAACTGATGAAGTCCACAAAGATGGACGAAACGTCGTTATGTTATTATATTAACTAAATATAATTAAATGTTTTGCTGGAAAATTTGGCTGTATTTCAATTATTATGAATATGTTTTACTGGAAGATGAATTCCTTATAAATTGTGACCATGAATGGCAATCTACATATTTTTTAACGATCATACCATAAATAGTAGACTCTTATTCGCAGTAATGATGGTGGTGAGAATTGGTGCCGATAGTCAAAAACAAAGAATAAACCAAATTACATATATACAAGTATATAACGTACCAGTGTAAAATCAATTTTAACCTTTGGGCTGTAAAACCCTACTCAAGTTAATCCTTTTTTGTGATGGTTTAGATAAAAAACACTAATAACATAATGACGGACAAACTACAATGGTAAAGATACCTGTATTTTTTAAAGATACTTTTGTTAACTCATTCTGAGCTCACTCTTATTGTATATTTAAACATTATTTCGCATACCGTATTTAGGCATGTATAGGCCTCCCTTTTCTTACTAAAAATATGCAAGTTTCTTGCAGCTTGAATTCGAATTTTTTTATTAAATACAGTAAACACCCTCCGGTTTATTGGTAAGATATGGGCGCTGCGGGAGTTTTCTCGCAGGCGCTTCAGCCCAGAGTGACTGGGGCTCACCTGATCATGTCGGGAATGCTTCGCACTCTCTCTGGGTACTTTTTATCAAGTTCTCATATGCCGAGACACCTTCACCTATTTTAGGAGGTATATGTACCGGGGTCAAAGACCTTGGGCATATGGCAAGAGCTGTCCGCTAATCCCATTGGATCAGTCGGCCAACTGCCTCCTGAAACTGGCGGAGACACGGAGAAGGGAATGCTGCGTCCCCACAGCAGACTCGTATCCCGTCATTCGGAAGGGCGTGAGAATAGTACCCAATGCCCGACCTACCTGATGCAGGTTTTCTAGGGTTTTCCCTGCATCTCTTTAGGTGAAACACCGGGTAGGATCCTTAAACCATAGTCCGGGGGCCCTAGTTAACCCTTGGCTACCTTGCTCTACCTTCCGCATCCCCCCTTTTCAATTCCTATGCTATTAAAGGGGAGTTGCCTGTTTCAGGATCACCCTCATGTAGCCTGTTAACCAAAAAAAACCCGGTTTATTGGTATATAAATTAGTATCTACATACCTCACACCGAATTGCATGCGAACGTCATTAAAATCATTTTTCATTCATCATTGTGAAATAAACTTATAACACCTAGCATCAAATTTTATCTTATATATTTGTAAATAAAGAACATTTACCGGTGAAGTAATAATAAAATTATTGGTAAGTGAAGCAAAATAATAAAATTTATACTGTTGTGGTAAGTTTGATTTAGTTTCCGAATAATATTTTTTAATTTTTGTCTTAACTTCACCTTCCTTGGTTTAATTTACTGTATTTGTTTTATCTATTGAAAGAAAATCTGAAGAACGCAT
This sequence comes from Eucriotettix oculatus, assembly GCA_034510155.1. Taxonomy (NCBI): domain Eukaryota; kingdom Metazoa; phylum Arthropoda; class Insecta; order Orthoptera; family Tetrigidae; genus Eucriotettix; species Eucriotettix oculatus. Next base: position 68,724,621 of record CM067379.1, on the reverse strand, counting down.
AAAAATATACAAAAAGTTGTTGTTAATTAAATTTAAAGAATAAAGTCTGTAAAAGTCAATTAATTTTTATAATATATAACAAACATAAATTTAAACGGAAGAAAAATAAATTAAATTGCTAAAAGTACAGCTCAGCTACAAAATGGAATCTCAATATCACATCTGAGAGCCTGAAATTGGTAGAAAATGAGAGTTTAACCAGTGGTAAGTCATAAAAATAAATATTTAATTTCTATTAATAGTCACAATAATCAGAGCGTTAAGGAGGGCGAATATGTCATTGTTTTAAACCTAATTACCATAAATTTTTTAGAGAAAATGAGTAAGGCACCTGAAAATAGAGATGATGGTAAACAATTATGATACTGACATAAATAACTTAAGTATCTGATAAAAATATAAATTTAGGGAAAAATTACCAAATTAGACATACATCAAATTTCGTGTGCGTGAAACAAACTGGCGGTTGGAGATAAATTATTTAGAATATAATAACTATTATAATATCTTTAATTATATCCTATTGAAGGTCCATTATCGGGACAGAAATATCTCAAGTTAAATTGTTTAATTATAATTTCTATTGTCTGTTTCACCTTATTTAAAACTTATTAATTTTGAATATTAATTTATCGAGTAAAATACGAAAGAATATTCTATTTAAATAAATTGCATTGAAATTGTCAGAAGAAGAATAACAAGTTACTAAGGCATGTTCGCTCCAAAAGTAAAAATATAACAACGTAAGTTAAACGTTATAGATAAATCTAGAAATGTTATAAATCTTAACAACTAAAGGAATTACATAATCACTTCATGACAAACTTACATTCAGAACTGCCTTTATATATGCATATAGTATTACAGGCATATTAGTTGTAAAATACTTTCAGTTTCACGCAGCGTTTCATTATTCAATTCATGACAGGCAACGTTTTATATTACACAGATTGAAACCTGATAATTTAAACATAAGTAAACCAGACTGGTCTTTCACGTTTCCATGGAATTATAATCAAATATTATCAGATTATTACAGTATGAATAAAGGGGTAGTAGAATTTCTGTTTTCTCATACAATTTTTTAAAAGTGAAAACAGACTCAATAGCGGTTATCTTGTCTCAGACTTTTAAGAAGGTAATATTTTAATGGAAATACATTGTTCTTCGCGTAACATAACATGAGACGATTTATCGTACTGTATTATTTATGAGAATTACTATCTTTCGATACTATGCTGTCAAATTTTATACCGTTTTAATTGTATTTTTGATTTCTACTGTCTAACGAATTAAATTGTTTGAGTTTCTTTTCAAACAATGGAAAAACGAGTTTTTGGTAGTGACTGAATACTTTAAAGGAAAATCACCCTGCGCTGTATTGTATAATATTCTAGCCACGAATTTGAAACTAAAGTTGAACTGATTGAAACCCCTCGCTTAGAATACATATATATATATAGGCCCCGATTTACTGAAATGAATATAACCTTATTTACATGAATTTTCAAATGTTTTTACAGCGAATTCAGCATTATGTTTTTAATGTATACTTTTTAACACTTTTCAAATTTATTTATTAATAAATAAATAAATAAAGAAAATTTAAAAATAGAATGATTGATTTCGGAATTCTATTTTTATAATTGACGGATTTGTATTATATCGAATGAAGTTTTCTTTTAAAAACGGGGACACAGTTTTTGTGTTTCGCTATCCGAGTATTTGTAACCTATTTAATATATTACATGCAATATTAATGCATACATTATATTGTAATATATCATTGAATAAAAAATGATTATATTAATTTGCTTCTAGATAATAAGAAACATGTGAATTTATTGTGTTATAAAATCAGTGTATAGAGTTTTGTTTGTCAAGTAGGAGTGACGTAATCTTGAGAGGCTAAAGTGAAAACTATAGGATACATACATTTCAGCGAGAATTCGTGACCAATAGTTTTGTGAAGGGATTTCTACGATTATGTCATGGACAAACCATATAAATTTTCGGTTGCAAAATTTTGTTCGTATGCAACTAAATTTAATTTTGGCAAACTGCCTTTTCCGCGAAAATTTACCCAGAAAACCAGTGCGAAGATTTTAAATTGATTAAACAATATTTTAATTTTTGTACTTACGTGTTTTACTTTTGTAATTAAGTATTTGATATGTTAATTAAATATATAGAATTTATAATTTTTTATTGAACTTCGAATCAGTGGTGCTTAGCTGATTCATAAAGCAAGTAGTTCCAACAAGACCTCACTCACTCTTTGAATCAACTCTGCATCAGATTATTCATCACTATTTGAAACCGTTTATAATAAGATGAATGAGTTTAAACAAGTTCGGACAAACCTCAACGTCTGAAACGTCCGTGATTGCGCAACTTGGCAAAGATAATCGAAGAGACAAATCATGCGAACATGTTGAGGTAACACGTGACTCAATTTACATGAAATATGGTGTCTGGAACAGTATCCATAAAATGGGTACCACGTTTGGACATAACAGTGTGCTCGATTCAGTGAATCATTTGATTAATTTTATTTGTTTCAACGTATATCCACTAGTACATCCAGAGACAAAAAAAAATAAAATACATAGTGGGCTTCTACTGCAAATTGTTTCCTAAGAAGACTGGGTAAGTGATGGTCACGAGTATTTTGGGATGCTACGGAAATTATCCGCATCTATTACTCATACAAAAAGTGAACGAAAAACAAGCTAGACAAAGAATACGTTATTATTTTTGTCTCTTGAATCAGGAAATAAAGAAATAAGTTCTATATTTCTCAAGAAACAAGCTTCCTCCATCTAGATATTACATCTGTGGAGTTTTTATGTCGGAAATTGTTGAATTGAAACAGATTTAGTCCCCCAGTGACTATTTTCTATTTCCTATTCTGAAAACATGGTTCGACGGCAATTGAATTTAAGTCAAAAACCTTCAGAAAAATTACAGTTTGAAAACATAAATACTTTGAAGAATCCCTGTGCAAATTGTACATATCTAAAGAAATAAAGTTAAAATAATATTATCATATATTTTTGTTAGTATTTATGGGACTTACAGAGGTAATGAAAACCTTCAAAATAAAACAATAATTGTTTTATATTAACTTTAAATTAGTAGAAAATGACCAACAGACAAAATATTTTTTTAGAAAGTCTAAAAGTTGCATTTAATACATAATTAAAACTCCGGGGAACGTTTCTTGACTTTGTTAAGGGACTTCTCAAGTCGTTAAAGTGAGAAAAAATACACGTCATCTATCATCTTTCATTACCGGTTGCATTTTTGCATATATTATAAGAAACATTTAATCTTTATTAACCAATGATGTGAATATTGATCAATTTATGATAATTTGTAATTAAAAAACAATATTTTAAAGAAGTAACAAATTAAGGGACCAAATAAAGTGAGAAAATAAAAACGACAGAACGTTTCTACGATCTTTGTTACTTTTTTCAGGTGATTGAAACTTGCATGCACCATATAAGGTTGTTTTATCAAACTGGTATCCCTTCTCATAGCTTGTTCACTATCTCTTATCTGTTTATATGCAGCTGCGCCAATGTTTGGATTCTGATATTCCCTGTACCTAGATTCCTGGAAAACTCTCTTCTGATATATATTATAAATCCACTCTTCTTACTTATCATAACCAGAAAATATTGAGGATGTTCATAACAAAAAAAGTTATACCCAAATTAATTCTTGGCTCAGCTCCAGAATTGCATTTCGGTGGAAACTGTTTGTTAATCCTAAAGAGCATCATATTATATATATATATATAATATGATTTTCTCTCTCTCTTAGGATCGTGACTACTTCCCCCACTCCTTTAGGACCTCTCGCTCTTCGCTCCACATGCGACAATGTAAAATCTGGGCTTTTTGAATTGATGAAATCTTTCTTATAGAAACAAAAAATAAATTAGCTTTGATTATTAACTTACACAATAACAAAGTATTTTCAAAAGTGTAATATACAAATATAAATTTATAAGGAAGATTAACAATAGTGGTTGTTTCAACATCAATATTGCCAGTTTGATACGAAGTTATATCAACTTATTTCTGAAAGAAAAGTTTAAATATTTTTTATTACAACATTTTGGAGCAATAATGTAAAGTTTTTTCTTGGACCTAAATACACAAAATAAAATCTTTCCGATATTATTGGACAAAATGAAATGTAAAAATGAAGCACTGACTCATTCAATTATTTAAAAGTCGTCGTTTCCAATTCATAATCAAACATAACACGAAATTTTAATCTTTTGATAGAAAACTAATTTTATATACTCAAATTAACAAGTTTCTGCCATTCTCAAAATTTGTTTAAATAGTAATTCAGGATTTTTTAAAGTAAATAAAACTTGAATATTTACAATCACAATATTTATTAAAAGATATTCAATAAAACTAGTTTTGAGATTTCTGTGTCGATATAAACAAACCATGTTAACCAATAAACAATTTACTCTATACATAGTATTTATCGTCAATGTAATAAATCGTCTCTGACATAGCAATGTTGGAGTGTTCCTAATTGGGTGAAATTAAGTGTAAATAAACTATTAATCACTAACAAGGATTTTCGGTTAGTAAGAAAGAGTGACAGGCCAATATAAGAGTATATATAAACTTGAATAACAATATATTGTAATTTTTTAAAAAGAATACTTTCACATGTAATTGAAACAATGCTTCCAATAAATTTACATTAGCTCAAATTTGATTCGCTATTATGTGATTTAAATCACTAGTTTGAATATCTCATACTTTTAAATGATTTGAAAAAGAAAAGAATAATTATTGTTGCTTTCTGTAAATTGGGTAAGTAACCTTATGAGTGATTGGAGTAGAATAAATAATTAATTAATTAAATAAAAGCCTTTGTTTCTTACGGTTAACAATTATAACACCAGTAAAAAACGAAAAAATATGTTAATAACTACAGATTATTATTTTTCTTAAACAAGAGCCAAATGTTCTCTTTTTTATTAACTCTTTATACCTAACATACAAGTATTATTAAATAAAACACATTTATAAATGTCACATTTACATCTGCAAGAAATAAGAATGAACGTAAACATTAATATTAAAAGATAGCATACACGACTATTATTAATGCCACTGATTATATTGTGTACAATTTAGGTTTGGTCCTTTCACAAAAGAAAATAATTAAAATTATAATATGCTCTGACGTCACGCTACAGATTCAGGTATTGTTCCATAATCAGAAAATTAGTAACGGGAATAAATGCAGATAAATATGAAATATAACATAGGAAATAATAATAAAATGATATATTATATAACTTAATAATTAACGACCCATATAAAAAACAATACAGTAAAATTCTGAACTAGAATTTAGAAATTAACAGACGTTTAAACAAACCCTTGTAATCCTAGCCAATATTTAATAATAATATTCATTAATTTGTTCATTAATTTGTAAATTGATTTGAGCCTAACGCACTTTAGTTCCCTAGAAAATACTGGTTATTTACGGAGTACCAAAATAAATTTATCTTCTACGTTCATCCATCTGAAACTGCTCAATTTTCGTATTAAGAAACGATTACACCGGTGCTGACGTATCACGGGTGTGGTAAGGGTTTTTTAATGTGTATGTTAGGGATGGGAAAATGAGTATAATTATGACGGTTATTATTACGATAAATATAAGGGATAAAAAACTATAACTTTGAAACTTAAATAGGGAAAGGTGGAAATAATTATTATTAATATATGTTTAACAAAAGGGATTTATTTGAGTTGAATTTAATGTTACCCTTGCTGACTCAGTCTGGAACATGAATATCTTTTCCTCAGGGAAAGCTAATTGCTAAGGGGTATAATTACAAATATATGGGGAAGGGGGGACAGAACTTTAAATAGGTGTGACCAGAGGCGAGAAACAATTAAGGTCAGACTTCACCAAGGCGCCGTCGATGGTCCAGGGCGTCACTTCTGGTTGATGTTGATGACTGTTGATGTCTGCGCGTAGTGCCGTGGCTGCTCGTTGGTGATTTTTCCCAACTTCGGAGTTACTCAGCTAGTCGCCCAGGGATGGTCGTTGACTACGGATGGAATTTTATAACCTCTCAAAGTTAGTCACATACTAGCCAAACATGACATAAAAACGGGCGTTTCTAACACAACGGAAAATAAAAGATTTGCTTAGAAATGTGAAGGACGATGTAGGCTTAAAGAGCCCTGGTATTTATGAAATATCATACGAATGTGGTCTTAAATATTAGGAGAAACCGGGCGAACTATAGAGGAAAGGATAAAGGAGCACGATACACATCTACGATTGAAACAACCAAATAAGTCAGCTATTGCCGAACATGCCTTGTTCACTGGTCACAAAATAACTTTCGACAAGACACGTATTCTGGACAGAACTAATTGCTATTGGGATAGCATTATTTTGGAGGAAGTCACCATCAGGTTCAGTTTGAGATTACTGAATAGAGATTCTGGATTCCAGTTATGCCTAACTTGGAACCCAGTGATTCACTAGAGGAACGCGAGGCTGAGTCACTGGACCCCGGATGCAACGGGGACGGGACGCGTGAACGCAGCACAAGTAAGCAAGCGGACCAAGCCCTCGCTCTCACAACAGCATCTATCCAATACTAACCGATTTTGATACTTCAGCCTTCAGAAGATGGCAGAGTCAGCCATTGAAACGTCACTGATAATCTCTTTGACCCGGTTGGAAACCCGAGAGGAATTTATACATGCCGTTCACCGGGAGAGACCTCGTACTTTAATAAACAATAAAATTATATGCTGACTTATTTGCCGTCTTTTATTTTTTTAATATTTATTACAAGAACTTTTGGAAACAGTATTATGACAAAAATATGGAGTTACGGTTCCGTGTTTAAAGGCAGTTAAGCCGCTCCGAGCAGGATTGTTGGCGGTTTCTTTGAGAAAATACGACAGTACATAGTTATATTCCGCGAGGTGCGTTAAGGTTGTCAGTCGAGACAGCCCATGGCCAGACATGGTGGAGTATGTAATTATAAATTTTTATACAGAGGGGGCCTTACGAAATGTAGAAATCTCAAAAACAAATCACGAGGATGCAGAAAAATGCAGTCTTCCTTCAGAAACCAAAGAACGAAATTTTCCTTCAGCAACCAGAAAAGACAATTATGCTGTGTTCCCAAGAGTTCAATTCTTAATTATTTCCTTTGGTATGTTCACTCACAAGATAAATTATTGAACCGTTACCACGCAATAATCTTTAAGATACCCACGAGTACATAATACAAAGAGCATTAATTATCTCGAGCATTAAGAAAGTAAATTCTGATCACAGATAACAATCTTGAGAATTATCACGCAACCTTGATCAGCTATTATATAAAGCAAAATTGAAATAATAATAGTAGGAGAACTCGGGGCGGAATGGGATAGCGGGGTAAAACGGGATACCCTTTGTTTACTAAATAATGCTAGAGTTTAGTAAATAGTGGTGGAACATTGTAATTGGTCAAGGAAGAAGTCCGACAGGTGACTTCACCGAGTTCTGATTGAACCTTGTGAATGAACTCGTGTTTTGGCGTCTTAGATCTGTAAATATATAATTTTTTCAGCATTTCGACAGAAGGTAAGCTACAGGCCTCCTTGCTTTTAACTCTTTAATAGTATATATTCCTTAACTAGGTTCTTTAGCTACACATAAGTTACGTAAAAGGTTTAAAACTGTTCGTTGAAAAACTTAACCTGAAACTTGAGTGCGGGTCGGAACAGGATACTACTGTATTTGGCAAAATGTATTGTGTTCCTCAATAAATAAAGAAAACCTGGCAGATTCGACATATAAGACATATAAGATGACTTTAAATGAAATACTACTTTGATAATTTTTTCAGAAATGTAAAGATTCGAATCAGATGAATAAAGCATCAAGCTCCACGGGCTGAAGGCTCACAGCAGGGGCAGCAGATGGATTGCGAGAACATAGGACGAGCAGCAGAGACTACGGAGAGAAGAGGCCAGCTGAGTAGCAGTGAGAAACACACTAATGGACGAGATAGTGAGACTCTCCAATGCTCCACCTCTTTTTGTACTGTAGTCGAAATACCTTTATCTCCGTTTCTTCAAGGGCTTTTTTTAGGGAAATAATGCTTTTCAATCCTTTTGTACATATTTTTGTTACTGATATATGCTGAATGACCAAATCTGGTAGACTACGATATTTCGTATTTGTTACAGTATTTTATATGTTTTAGGGATATGTTCTTTGGTGTTTTGGGTATGTTTCTTACCTGTATGTGAATATTATTGGTTTAACAAATCGCATTATATATATATATGTCCGTCAGGCACCCAGCTAGTATATATATATTATTGTTATTGTCTTGTAAAATGATAGCTAGAGGATCTGGATGTTTTCCAAGTTTCTAGCGCTGAAGAAGTTGATAAATTTCTTGACATGTAGTCAATGTTTGAGTCCCTACGGATGAAGGAATTACGGACGTACCTTCCAGCATTGGAGTTTGAATGAAAAGTTTCCAATATTCAATATTTGCATATTTGTAGTACCCCAAAGTTGAATGTCGAACCTCAAAATGGGTAACTGATTTGGCTGAGCAGGATGTTGTAGTAAATGATGTACTGCCGTTAGAAAATGTTAAGCCTGCTGATTCCCTATAATTGATGGTTCTCAATTGAACAACCTGGTCAATTTTTGACAAAAGAGAAACGTTTCAACGATTATTTTCATTGCCGTCGTCAGTCTACCACCTATTGTCGGCGATGATAGTCTCAGAATAATTAAAACGACATTCTGCTCTATTTAATAATAATATTAGATTTGAGAGTCCAACATTCATATATATTTAAATTACAGTGGCAGTTCTTCCGACGACTTACCTGACCGACCTCATCGCCAAAACTGAATTCCTGGAAGCTTCAAGCCATGCGTACGTAAAATCAAACTCCCAAATAAGAATATAATCATACAGAACAGCAATATCACAAGAATAATATACTAATAATTTTATTGATGCATTTACTTTGGTCTGAAAAATAGAAATCTATTGCTGACGATTGTGGTACTGTTCTTATATTAATATCTAATTTTATAAATAATAATGTAACAAACGTTACATCCAAGCTAGACGGAAGCGGGACCATGAATGAACGCAATTGGTTATCGAACTGAAGGGAAACATGATGGTTTGCGTATTACATCAGTGGACGGGGCTGAAATGTTCAGAACTTTCAATGCGCGCGCGCGCACACACACACACACACACACACACACACATATATATATATATATATATATATATATATATAAATTACTTAGTTGCTATTAGGCATTTGCTCGGTGGCAGCTATATACAAAGTAATCACAATAAGATTCCAGTACAATAAATTACTAATAAAATTTACACTAAGGTATAATTTTGTACTGTCTTACGAAATTTTGACTTGAAAGAAAAAGAGAAGTCAGGACTCACACAGAATTAACTTCAATGTTTTAATGAATTGTTTTGGAAATAATTTAGCACTTCTCTGATTCTAAGAATGTTACACACACACACACACACACATATATATATATATATATATATATATATATATGTACAACTGGCTACTTTAGTTTCCTTAGCCTACCCCTAAATTGATCAGTGCTACCCGGTAGTCGTCAGTATTTCTGCAGGCAAGGTATTCCAATTGTATAGTGATTTATTTCCAATTTTCCTATGTCTGTGCGTTGCTCTTTTTCTTAAATTTTGAACGTATTATCATTTTTAGAGATGTAAGTCGGTGCAGTAAGAAGATATTTCTTTCAAGGCCGGTTCACCCGTATAAACTTCATATATTCTGCACAACCTCACACGTTTCCTCCTATCACCTTCCAAATTCAGATGAGGATTGTTCGCGAATCGACCCCCCAAACATTTTGCAGTCTGTTTTTGTATTTTTTCCAACGCTAGATGTGTCCATTTCTATATAGATTCCAGCATGTTACTATATATTTTTTAATTGATCTGACCAGCATTTTGTAAGCAGAAATATTTGTTTTTTCTCGTGATTTTCCTCAAGACACTATTTATTGTCGACAAATGAACAAAGCGGACACTTCAGCCTTCATGCCCGAAGGTCAGAAGAAAACAGACATGTCCCTTACAAAAAGAAGGGTTCTTGACAATTACTTACGCAGACAATCCATCGCTTAAAGCGAAGAGATATCCCGCTGTGTGTAACTCCAAAATATGGCTGACAGAAGTCGAAATTTATGCCTATAGCTTCCCCTTTACATACGGAAGATGAAAAAATATGTCTACAACTTTAACTGGGATAAAATTTCAAAAGCGGAGGCGGAGCTTGCAGAACAAAACCGGAGCACATATTGGAGAGAGGGATTCAATCAATCTGACTTACTTTTCAGAGAGAAGTTTCATTTTCGGCTATGCTTTGATAGGATTCATTAACTAATTTTGTTACACTCAGTTCGGCTAGTCACCCATTTAGTTTCGGATGTTCAGAGAGTTGTTTTCGGGAGGGGACATCATTTATTCAGTGACTTATACAATTCATGCGCTCTGGGTAATTATTCGCTCCACATGACGCTGGAGACGAACTCACACAGTTGCAGCCTTCAAGTCTACCTGCAAACAGTCATCAACCTTCCAATAAATCAACCGACTATCTAGTCAAGATGACAGGAAGGCAGACCAACGGCACATGTTGATGTACAAACTTCCATGTTTCTTGCCTTTGGTCTTTCTTTTTTATAAAATATTCTCGATCTCCCCTTTATTTTCGTAAAAACTCATGCTCTCGATAAAGATTCACTTTAGAATCGAGCTTAATTTTTTTGTTTATTATATCCAAATAATTTTTATTCAGAACCTTCCCTTTTATAACTTCTTTATCCTTCGCACAGATCATCTTAATTTACTCCTCCCTATTACTTTAAATTCAAATTCATCACGAGTACCACACGATAATAGAATAAAATAGAAGTCTATTTAAATACCACGGTGATAAGTAGAGTTTTATGGAAAATAGCAGATAGAAAAGGTTGTCATGAGATAGAGAAAAGGGTCGTAATAACATATGAAAGTATTGTTATTTCCTAGTTTACCTGGTTGGCATTTCTTAACTCATAATAGATTACGCCTCTTGAATTTGAAAATTTTTTGGTTGAACAAATTTTGTATGCTTCTAAATGGCCCATCATGTCTTGTACTTTGCAGTAAGTTAATTTTAAATTCGTAAATACAAATATGTTAGGTGCTGAAGCGCCGGTCTTCAGATTATTTTATCGGTATTGCGTAATAAAAAGTGTATAATAATATACAGTTATGAAAAATATGAATTGTATTTAAAAAACTATATGCAGGTGAGATATTTTCAATAAAACAGAAATTCAAATTTTGCAAAAATTTAATTATTATAATATAAGCATTTAATTAAACAATTTACTTCATGTTATATGCTTTTATAACAATCACAAAATTAGAGCAGTGGCGACTGGTGCATATAATATAATAAATAGCAAAATAATTAAATTAGAAATAATTATTTTTTTCGTAATTTAGAAAAAAAAAATAACATTATCCTTAAGGGCATTAATTTCTGCTTCAATTTCAATGAAAAAACCACAGCTGACACAGAGGTGGTCTCAACAGGCTACATTTTTTAATGTTTTGAGGGACTAGTTAAAACATTACTGTTTATGGACTTGTCGTGGTTTATCTGAATTAATCAAAGTTTATTTAAAAGAAAAATGCACGCCATTTCGGAGACTTTCACAACTCTGAGAAAATAACCGCTTGTTCCCTACGTTAACTTTCAATATTTAAAATATGCACTGAGTAAAATTACTTTTGTGTTATGAATTTGTGTCAATTTGATTTTATATTTTATGCTTTCATAAATTAATACCTACTACACGTTAAGTAAACGAAATTGTAAATATTGTATATTACGGGTCGTGGAATATTATCAACACTGTTGTAGCATTATTAATACATTGCGTAATTATCCTCGTACAATAGTTTCGTGGGGTGATGTAGCACATAACTATAAAATACACCAAGCCGCCACTGAACGACAGTGATTACAAATTATTCTCTAATTTAACTACAACTAGTTGATCTATTTCTTATAAAACAAGATTATTTTTTGTAATACAATATTATTATATAAAATACATTTAATGAGCAATTGATGCCGTGATGTTAGACTATTTTTAATGATTTTATAATAATTATAAAATGAAAGTGATGAAAAACTATTCAATAATTTGTTTAAATAACTGTAAATAGGTGAGATATTAAAAAAAAACAGAAAATCATTGTTTGTAATGTATAATTATTAAAAAATAAATATTTTATCAATGGATTTATGTCATGTTAATGATCTTAAAACATCATAAAAATGAATTATAAATTATAATGGAGACATTTTATATTTAAAATCTGAAAATATACACTTTATTACTATAATTTGTGATTTAAATTCAGGAAATAGACTTTTTATTTTTATTTTTCATTTCATATGCATGACCATATCTGCACAACATTTTTCGGCGAATAGTATTAGTAACTCACGAATTTCTTTTCCTGGTAAATAAATTTTACAGTAAGTTGCCGTGAATATAGTGTCATAAATAGACTTTGGTGGTATATTACACTTTAGTTTCACAGGAACGAGCTAAAAAATCAGCAGGTTTAGATATAAGAAATATTTGGTGCTAGAATGGAATAAATTATTCTTATTTTAAGTGGTGCTTAATACAAGAAATATTGAAAATCTATTTTTCAGTATAATCCCACATATTTGGTTTATTGTTAGCGACTGTGCAATTGGTCATTTAACTTAAATCTAATCGCTCTCTGAATTTTGTTTATGGGTTACGGTAAAAACCACGATGTGTTGTAAAGACGAAATTTTTCTTTCAAATAATTTTTAATAAAGGATCTGATGAATAGATCACATTTGTGGTTTTTGTATGATTTTCTACACGAAGCATTGTTAACAACATATACCTGTATATATTTAACAATTTTCCATTATTTCATTTATGCTTTCAGAGATTGAAAATGTTATCAACAAAGACTTTTCTGGTTCTACATACTACGTAAGGAAATTTCGTCGTCGTGGTTTTCTTCAAGCTGGTCGACCGGATTACGATGGTATTGGTCTGAAAGCTGCTGCGCACGCAACTGTTCCAACTGATAGTATTGTGTTCGGTATTGCTTTCGTAGTATATGGATATAAATGCAAAGGAGCACTGAAAAAAGCATTGCAAGCACGGTAGTGATAATCAATACAATTTCACTAGTTGACGATGATAATGGTGTTGTTAAAGGTTGCGTTGTAACTGTCTGGTTAATATCTAAAACTTGCCAGTATTGGCCACTTACACTAGGAGGAAATGAACACGTGCTATTTTTCGCTAGTCCACGTCTCTTGAGCCACAAATAAGCACCGGTCAAATTGTCGTAACACTCTAAAGGGTTCTCTGATATATCAATGCTACTCATTGATGTCATATTATTCAAGTCTTTCTCCGAAAAGAATGATATTTCATTTCTTTTCAAACTCAGCCAAGTTAGAGAATGCCCCCAATATTTCGCCACTTCGGAAAAGTTTTTTATTCTACAGCAGCTCAAATCCAGGTGCTTGACGTTTGTCCTATTGGCGATTGAAACAGATGTAAATGTGTTTGAAGCTAAGGATAACTGTGTCAATGCTGGCATTTCGATAAAGGATATATTGTACAACTGATTTAAGTTGTTGAAAGATAAGTCCAGGTACTGAAGTTTTGACAGACCCGAAAAAGCAACGGACTCAATGACAGAGATTTTGTTGTGGTTCAGTGAAAGATATTGTAAATTCGTAGCGTTCATTTGTAAGAAAGTATAATTTTTGATTAGTGATATTCTGTTCATGGAAAGTAGAATGGTTGTAACACGAGAGTTAAATCCTTCGCCAGGAATTTCAGTTAATTTCGCATTACTACAGTTTGCTATTCCCCAATAAAAGCATTCACATCCGATGGGACACACTGTGCAGTTTTTACTACGCATGTTGTAGGTTACATTTCCGGGATTTGAACACTCTTTGCTTGGGCATATTTCGTAGGTTTCCAAATAGTCCATGAAATCTTGCAAATCGCAGTCGCAGATAAACGGATTGCGTGATAATTTTAATTTCTCTATTTTGTCGATGTATTCTAATTTAACTTTCCCCACTCTGGTGATGTTGTTGTTCTCCAAATTTACATCCACTGCCTTAATATTAGGAATTTCTGTCAATAAACAGAAACTTAGGTCTATACTTTCTAAGTTGATGACTGCCGCGTCGAAAGAGACCAGTGGATTGTGTGCTAATGAAAGCCATTTTAAGTTATTGGTCCATTTAAATAAACTAAGTGAAATATTCGAGATATTATTAAAAGATAAATCTACATATTCCAAGTATTTTTGGCCCCAAAATGCCGTCTCGCTGATATACTTTATACAGTTTTTCTTCAGATAAATGACTTTCAATCCTGTAGCCCTAGTATCCCAAAATACTTGGTCTGGAAGCGTAGTAATGTTATTCCAAGATAGTATCAAATGTTCAACTGTGCTGTCTAATTCGTTTCCGACTGGAATTTTATCTTTATATTTAGAAGTACAGTTCACAAAATTAGATTTGCATTCACAATTAGAAGGGCAGTTGTATATTATGTCTAAAAACATAGGTAGTATGAAACATAAGCAGTATAAAGAGTGCATATTTGCCATGTATATACGTATCCTTTAATCATTTCCAAACACTTAAAACTTTCCGTCCTCTTTTTTACATGAAAAAGTTTACATAAGTACTATCCAGTAATTATATTATATTTATTACTATTTCATGAAAAAATTCACATGTCAGTAATAAATATAATGTAATTACTGGATAGCACTTATGTGAATTTTTTCATGAAATAAAGAGGGCTCATTTCAAGGAATTTGGTTACTCGCCTGCAATGGGCCACTTTTC
Organism: Eucriotettix oculatus; assembly: GCA_034510155.1. Classification (NCBI taxonomy): domain Eukaryota; kingdom Metazoa; phylum Arthropoda; class Insecta; order Orthoptera; family Tetrigidae; genus Eucriotettix; species Eucriotettix oculatus. Next base: position 68,709,571 of record CM067379.1, on the reverse strand, counting down.
AAAATATTTAATTTTCTAACTGAACCAAGCTTTCTTTTATATTAAGCAATATAGGAATTCACACGCAATTCTTAATCCAGAAATTGAGGTATAGTGTTGCTTGTTAGTCTGCTTACAGTTTGTTCATCTCTTGGGCTTATAAAAGAATTTAGTTGTTGACAGCATTTGGAAGCAATTGTTGTTTGATTTGTACAGCTCTGAAAAGAAAATTAGTTACAATAATTAGATACAATTTACAGAACACTAGAAAAATTTGAACAGTAAGTTATATAACATTCATAAACTGTGTTTTGAAATGTAGGAAACACGAGAAAAAGGAATGAAATCTGTAATTACCAATGAGTGTAGCATCAAAACATCCAAAAGATTAAGGCTTCCATGTTATTACATCAATAAGAATTTCGTGGTGCTGTTCATTCTTACACAATGTTTCTAATTTTTCAAGCGTAAGTAATTGTAACATGAAATATTTTCCAAGCTATTATTGACAATTATAATTATTATGTTAAAAAGTTTCCTCAGCAGTTCAGGTATTTAGTTGAGTCATACGGTTAGATTTGTGTCATTTTGAAGATGTATGTTCCCCTCTACTACATCCACGTTGTCTCAATTAGAGATGGGCAATCCGATCGAGATCTGATACAAAGAACTAGCTCCCTCTGCAGGGAGTTCAGTTCAATCAGATTGTGATCAGTGTGAGTTACTGTATACCACAAAGAAAACGAAATCGCCTGAAAATCTAATTCAACGTCCATATTTCATGACAAAGAAACCAGTAAAGCGTGAAACGCATGTGATGCACGTTTTAAAGACATTTCCTCAAGTGTTTATTTTGGTGGTAGGTATATAATTTATATATATGAGAATGTAAGTTTTCCCGGTAACTGAAGACGATGGCGGAGATAGCTATCGAAACGTTGTGATTTTCAATTTATAAAACCCGGGTGGAAACCAGAGAACTTTATATTATATTTATATGTGTGTGGATATAATCGTCAAGCATACAATGTTTTATTATGCCTCAACAATTAAAAATATGCTTTGTTAATGCGATAATTGGGTATTAGTTGAAATAAAAAACTCTTTGTGTTAAATATATTACCAAACATTGTATTCAAGTAATAAATAATGATACCAAATATTCACAAATACCTGCATACTTTTATAAAATTCAAATATATGACCTAACATATCCATTAAAACCTATATATATATATTGTAGTTCATACAAATGAGATATGATAGGGATTTGTGAGTTCGCTTATTTTGAATTTGATATTTATTCTGAAAAACAAAATTGTCAAACCAACGTTGTGCATATAAATTATATATCTAATTTTGTTTGAACTACATATATTTAATTAATTTTATGTTCACCTTATTGTTTCGCCATTTTGTCTTTCATTAAAGATATAAAATTTAAAAATCAGCAACCGCAGAAACATAAGTGTACTGATTTTCAGTCATTTCGATTAATCTGTTGACTTTCATCACTATTTTGGTCTTATGGACACCGCTGTCCGCTCGTGTGATCCGAGAACGAGCTCTTTGAATCACTCACTCATGAATCAGATCGCGATCCCAGATGAATCAGATCTCGCTAAATGTTTCACTTGAACCTCTCAAAATAACTTCACTGTAGACTATGCTTTTATAAACATTATTACTAAATCACTACATTTTATTAGAATCTCGGAGTAGAATTTGGATCATGTCCTTATTAACGAAAATGCATCATAATATTAATAAGGACGTATGTACAAAATAAAAACCAAAAAATATATATTTCAGCCAAAATAAATTTTTAAATTACGAATATTTGACGCAATTCACGACATTGCTCTATATTTTAAAAAGCATGACACTACTGAGTGACAAGCTACATGAGAGTAATCCACGTTGTCGCAATTCTCCTTTAATAACATATGAAGGGTTTTGAAACGGAGGATGTGGAATGGAGAGAAATTAACAATTACAAAATAAGCGTATGCATGAATATTTCCAGTAGTTTTGTTTCTCTTTAAAAGGAAGCTCGAATTTATTCGATACCAATTCCTCGGCAGTAAAAATCAAGTACCTAGTCATTTATTTTATTTTTATAACTTTTTCGTTATTTATAAATACGAAAAATGCATAATGTTTCAAATAAATTGAAAAGTAAAATTCACTGTAAAATCACGTGGAAATTACTGTAAACAAGGTAAGATTCATTTCGGTGAGTCGGGTGCGAGTGGTTTCGATTTGATAACTGAAAAGAACGGATTTGCCCATCTCTAGTCTCAACCTGTAGCCAGTGCTTGTTGGCACCACACAGAGCATTCGGCTGATTTTATACGTCCACCTTGGTTCGGCTTAAATCATTTGTATTGTCTGTCTAGAGGACGTTAGAAAATTTATTACTATTGGTAACAAAGTGGTACTTTTGCATCCAACTTTCCAACAAAGACGCCCACAAAGATCCACAAACAAAATTTATTATTAATTGTTTGGCCAAGGTCCAGATTGCATACTTGCCTGGTTATTTGAGTATGGATTAGTTGCGGTTTTTCCTCTTTTCTTGCTGAAGAAAGTCTCGCCTTGGAGCACACACGCACTCAGCACTCCGGCTATCGAAAATATAGATTTTATTCACTTAGCTGACAAATTAAGTTTAGTTTCATTGTAACGATAGTTGTAATTGAAGTACTCATGAAACAGTTGTGTAATTTATTTTGTATCTACTTGCACATTAGGAAAAACTAAGTGTATAATAATTTCTTATGTATACGGGTAAGTTATAGTAACTATTAAATACTGAATTTCTAATTCTAGCCTTCTATACGAAACAGATCTCCTATTCCTAGAATTATACTTACATAAAATAAAAATAATCCTGTGAGTGATGAGATAAAAATTTGAGTTACTGTGAGATCAAATCTTATGGAGCGGGGGCAATGGCGAGAGGGCGGCCTTTGGTAGTCGGAGTCGAGGGTCACTTAACAAGATTTATTGAAGGAGTTTGTTGCAAGAGCAGTGGAATATTTTCCTGGTGACTATTGGTAATTGTAGTGTGAGGGCTACCTTTTTTTGTGTGGTTGTGGGAGGGAAATTTTAAGTGATTCGGTATGAAGCTATGAACCAGGAAGGAGAAAAGAAACAATAAAGCTTAAAATACAGAAAGTCGGAGGGTCAGTAATGGTTGGAGGAGAAGGAATGGAGAGTTGTAATGCAAGAAAGGAGGAGGAGATTAGTGGGCAAAAAATGTAATTCATGAAAATGTGTGAGAAATTAATATGTCACAGCAGCTATGTGGTGTCATCGTGTCCAGAAGCAACTTGTCTTATATTTCGAGAAATTTGCCGAATTACTTGCAGAAATTGAAATTGAATGATATATGAAGGGTAATACACGAGTTTTAAATCAGAGTAAAGTGTTCTTTTATGTTTTGGGTGAAGTTATCTTTGAAAGGGCCGCCGGGAGCGGGCGTGCAGGGCGTACACTGAACGCAGGCGGCAAACACATCAATCTCGTCATCGAGACTCTAAATCCAGGCCTCCACACACGGGAGATCCATTAAGGCTCGACTTGGCACAAGCCAGTTTTACTCCAGTCCAAAATAAGAGGTCACACACGACTAGCCAGCTCTCAGGCTGAACCATACGGTCGAGCGAAAAGAAGTAAAACTTCACTCGCTACCAAGTTGACCTTTTAAAATGAAATACTAAGTAGGATAACCTAATGCTATTGAAGAATTTCACAATATATTACATGAATTCATTGACTTTGTTTCTCAAAAACAAAATAAATTATGAAAAATTGTTCTTGTATATGTTTTTATATTTTATACGTAGCAAAACCGGAGTTGTCCTCGTTTATCGTTAATATGTAATGGTTGAAAAAGAAACTTTAGCTGCCATATCTACATCAAGAAAAAGAAAACTAAAATGGCAGAGAGGATGGCTTGCAGATAGAAAACAAATATGTCATTTAATATTTGGTTCAGAAACTCTGAACCATCTGATTCCATTAATTATTTACGATTTCATGAGACAATATACAATAATTAATTTCAGAGAAGGGACAGAAATTTGAGACAAGCTATCGCTCCGCACGAAAGATTGACTGCTATACTTCTGCACAGGCGATTTGCTGTTGGATCCTTTGTTTTAAATTATCCATAATATATTGGGAGCACGATTTTTTAAATTTTATTATGATAATTCTCGTTTGTAATTTGGTATTCCCGGGTCTTGTTGCTGAAAAATGCATGCAGCATGGGAGTAAGTGGAAGTAAGGGGAACATTAATTAATTTTATAATCTATAAACTGGAATCATTGTTAAAATAAACATGTTGTGTTCATAATAATAGAATATTTCCAATTTGTTATGCTGATTTGTTAATTTAAATGTGTTAATTAAAAATTGTGTAATATATGAAATAAATAATTTGTCATTTCTCCCACGAACTCGTTGAATGTAGAGATGTGTACGTATTGACCTTGGCCCAAAATATGGGCGCGTTGTCTTAGCTCGGTGAATATTGGCAGAAAATCCAAACATGCCTCGACAAGGACACCCGACCTTTCTAGTCTCCACACAAACGGACAAGTTTTTGGAAAGGCGCTTGGTAGCTTGGACGAGTTCCTCGGTCGTGTGTGGCTACCTTAAAATTTTATGTTAAATGTATGAGACATCTATAAAAACTTATTTAAATTTTATGTTTGTATCTTGGAATTTTCTCTTCTCTGATGGCATTGAAAGTGGGCGAGAAGAACCCTTACACAGTTAATAGCATAGTGTAAATCAATGGTGGGAACTTTAGGCCGCATTCGTGAGTCTCTTGTGCGGCCTTCACAAAAGCTACTACAGAGAAACCTCGGTCCCGAATGCGGCCGGTGAAATCCGATACCAAGGTAATTATTTTCATAAGAGGCAATGTAAATTCAATTAATTCGTTCTCCATACTCAACAATAAAAACACATTATATAGAACATACCTAATTCAATAATGGACCATTCCATGTCAAGTCACATTCCACTCGATCCTCTCTAAATCTCATGAAATATTGTAATTAAGTAAACCCAGACACTAACTGAAACTGTGCAAAATATTAGGACTCATTGCACGAGGCTTAGAAGTTTACAAGTTCATGTCAAGCACCGCAGAAAAATGCGTTACATTCAAAGTCCTATAGCTGTCGTAATACCACGGAACCCAACAAAAATAAACATTTTTCTTGTATATAAGAACCTGGTCTTCATAATGATACCATTTAAAACCAAATTATTAGTGACATACATTGTGATATATTGCAATGAAATATGGCTATTTTTAAGTAAATTTTTCTGGGCAAATTTAATGTGCAACATCTCTGGAAATATAAGAACAATAGAGATTCTGTTTCAGTAATGATTATTGTGGTACTTGATATGTATAATTACAAAATATTGTTGCGTTTAGATCTTTTGCTGCTAAGTAAATTACCTCTAAACTGAGGTCCGAATTTGCGCGACATTATTTAGTGGCTACTTTGAGAATGATACATATCAGAACGACCAACTTCAGTACTACATTTAGCGTCTCCATCGCAATACAGCAGAAAAATACGTCAGCTTCAGCAGTTCTAAACCGGCAGATCCCAACATAAAAATACATTTCTCGTGTACAGAAAAGTCTTCTTAGTAATGGTTTTCTAAATAATTGGGAGTAACGCACTTGAGAATAAAATTTAGCTACTTTACGATGTAAAACTTGTTCAAACAATTTTTATGAAGAATATCTCAAGACATATGAGTACAATAATTTTCCTATTTCTGCTCTCCTTAATATGATGCTTTCTCTCCTTGAATGCAAAATACGGTGGCATATAATTTTTTTTCCCCTGACTAATAACCTCCGAACTGACGCCAAAAAATGGCGCAACAAAATTTTGTGGTGATTTTGGCATGAAATTACCTTTTTTTACAAAGTTTGGCGACATTTGGAGATGTTTTTGTTTGAAGTAAATTAAATTTTATGACCACGGGAGGGAGAGAGGAGTAGGTAGATCGCCAAGAAACTAATAAACGCGAAAGTAGCGCCCAGATAGGCTAGTGTACAGTGTTACAACAATAAAATATTGGGCGGCAGTGTTTAAATTAGGCCGTACGAGCTGCCATGACGAATATTGCATCATAATGACTTGACCAAGCCATAAATTGTGAAGTAAATCCACAAAAAAGTATTAATGACAGATGACCGAAGATGCGAGAGCTAGCAGGCAAGGTAGGCATTTGAAAAGTTCAATATCCTGCATATTGACAAAGGAAAGCTGTGCACAGGATGGGCGCGACATTTGCTTAGAACGGAACAAAGACAGCGCCGTGAGAAATTTTCAATCGAGCATTTGGCGTTCATTCACAGCATTAAAGCTGAGTTTTGAGTATTCATATATAGTCGAACTTCCCGAAACGGAGACTTGTAATAACCGGACATCTCTCATACCCGGACAATTTTATTTTCCCCATCATTACTCCATATACTGTACAAAGAAGACTACTTCTAATAACCGGACACTAATAAACGGACACGGACACTGTTATTACTAGATTTTTGATAATAATGTCTCTAATATCCGGATAGAAAGTGGAAAACAATTCAGGATTCCAGATGGCTGTACCCCTACTTCTTCCCAATCCCGAATCACTTTCACGAACTCTTCTCAGTTCTCAGACAGCTGTATTATGAATCGTAGTGAGTTCCGTTTGTTACGGATTGAAACGATTTATGGAGATGAGTGCGAAAAAAATCTTTCTACTAAAGAAAAGGTAGAGTTAATTAAAGTGTTTGAAAAAGAGTGTCAAAGCTCTTGCCTTAAGATTCAAAATGGGGAAAACCAAAGTCGCTGACACTTTAAAAATAAAAAACTTTAAAAAATTGGATCAACAAACGAGTTTATTTGAATACCTATTTCCGGCTCTTTAATAAAGGAAAAGGCTTTGGAAATTGTCAAAGAATTATGTAATGTGTTCTTCAAGGCAAGTGTCAGTTGGCTGGAAAAAATTAAATTGATACACGACTTTACGTGTAAGGCGTTAAGTGGCAGAATGGACAACGAAATTTTTGTGAAGGCTACTCGAAAACTCTCCTTTTAATTGCGACGAGACTGCACTAGTGGCAAACGAAACGATGGCATTAAAAGGCGAAACATTCTGAGGGAGAACATCAAAAGAAAGGTTGACAATTATGTTGAGTACAAACATGTAAAGCGATTTTGAACCTCCGGTATTAATAGGCAGGCAAATAAAAAAGAGAGATATTACGACTGCTGGCTCAAGACTTTAAATAGTTAAATTTTGCGACGAGACAGAAAAGTTATTTTATACATGGAAAACGCTGCCTCTCACCCCAAAATAAAATTATTCTAACGTTAAAATCTTTTTTCTCTCACGAAATACGTCAACCGTGTGTCAACTTTTAGACCAGAGCATAACCAAAAGGTTTAAAGAGAACTACAGAAAGTGTATTTTGCATCACCTTTTCAACTAGAGGGCCAGCTGCACCTGTTCAAACCAACTTTCAAAGACAATTAACGTTTTAGACGTAATTCAGTGGCTTACGTTTGCCATAAACAATATTGAACTGTTTTCGGAGATCGAATTTTCATTATGGAGAAATCTAGGTTTACAGTGATGAAAACGCCGAAAATGAAGCTAACGAACCTACCTGCTTTGACATTGTGTGTATGATTTTTATGCATGCTGAATGTTGGACAAATTCCCATTCCCCAGTAGTGTCCGCTTACGGGAAATTCGACTGAATCATCTTTCATAACCGCATATCTACAGGAACAGAACACTTAACAGATACCTCATAGTATAAAACGGAATAATTTATATTTTCAACAAAATTATTGTCAATTTATAATTTTTATAAAACTTCTTTACATGTAGTTAGCACTAGAAGAAATTTAATTATGTTTATTTTCAAATGAAGATGTCCCAAACAATGCATGAAATATTGTCATGTATGTAATTTTATAAATAAAATAGTGCCTTTCTTACTTATTGGCGTCTATTAGTCTAAATTTTTATAACACGAGACTCAGAAAGCTTAAGCAAAGAGAAAGAGAGGGATGAATAACATGGATTTTTAACACCTTTCTTCGCCGCGTCCCCCATATCTTGACAACGGTTATTTATTTATTTACTTTTTTTTTGGACAATTTAAACAACAGCTTATTTGACACTTTTTTTGAGATAGTACAATTTTGCTTGCAGCGTAGGCAACACGTTTTACTTGTGAATTCGGGTGTTTATGGGACTTGTATGTTAAATAAATCCAACTTTACTTCTTAATAGTGCGACAGTAATCGTAGTTGACTCGAAATCTTATATTGACAAAATATTGATTATGCTTTTCCAATGACATTTTACATCCATGTGTTTCTTCTTCTTATGTAAACTGGCATATTTCTTCTGCGGCATCACCTAGGTATTCCGATATTATATTACTGTATATATGATTTGCATATGATAATTGACACATTAATCAGACATGATTTTATGTATGTTTATGTGGATTAACTGTCGTATTACCTGTGTTTGTATTTATGTTGCGTAGCCGTTTTTTTATATATATATTATAATATGCTGTTGATTCTAATAAGGACTTAAAATTAAACGTTCGTTCTACTGACAAATAATTTAAAATGATCAGGTTTACAGAACTGAATATTTAATATCCGTAGCAAAAAAATATATTTCTTTGCGTTTCGTGAAAGTATTGCTCGGTAGATTTAATTAGTCATGTGTCAACACGATTCGCAGTGGACAACTCCACCCATATCGTAATGGGGGTAGACAGGAGCTCACTTTTACTCTTCGTTTTGTTAACGCTCTGTTTATGTTCCAACCTTCCGACATTCGGATTTTGACCTCGCGAGAAACTCAACCGAAACGCGCTTTGACAGTATCATGACCTTATAGCTACAATTCGGTATAAAAATTTTTGCTTTTACGATAAACATTTGAAATTTTTTATCAAGCTAAAATAAAAGCAATAATAATACAAAATACTTCAGGGTCCGTTATAAATATAACAAATAATAACTATAACAAGGAAGGATATAGATGTTTTAAATATAACAATGTGAAAGTAAATGGGTGGTACTGACTTTGGTTATTGTATGCAATATACATTGCATTTGACGCTTTGAAATAAAATAATGATTAAAAATGGTAAAGCTTAGAGGAAAAGTTTTGGAGAACTTTGCTGCGTTCCACAGTGCTCCCATACTGTAATAAAAAATCCAGATTTCAAATTATATAGCTTTCCGAATCACCAGCGGGAAACCGATCGGAAAAAATCCTGGATTTCTCGCGTGCATCTTAACTTTTTTCAACGGTATTCGATAATATTAATTAATAATATTAATATTAATTTAGTATAAAAGTGTATTTTTGAATTTTGGCTTCTATTTTATTTTTCACAATCTGTATTTATTGTAATATCAATGTATTTATCAATTATAAATAAAATAAACCAATTTGCGTGTAAGGCGTTGTTTCTGAAATTCTCAATGTCCTCAAAAAATTCGACATTACATCAAACATATCCTTAATAATTGGTGTACTTTTGGAACAAAGATATTGGGGATAAAATACATCTTTTATATATTATTTAATTACGTAAAGTGACGGATTTCATTATTAAATACATGACAAAAATGTTTCCTGTAAGAATTAGTATAGAAATAAATTGTAGGTATATTTTGTAAATCTATATGCATTTTATAATTATAATTTTTATTATTTGAATATAAATTTTATAAAAATATAAGAAATATTAATTAGACGCTAATTACAATTTAAAAAATTGCTTAACCATTTAAACAATAATTTGTTTACATGTAGCTTTGTTTGCTTAAATATTATTCGTTAACTTTGCTGCTATCTTATTTAAAATGTAAACCTGCACAATCGGTTTGTGATTTTTAGCTCTATGTGCCCCAGGAGTAGACCCTAAAACCGTACCGGTAATTATTCGCAAATCATCCCTTGCTTCTTCTAGTACATCACGTGAAAGCTTCCTAGCAATTTTCGTCCTTTATTTAAGGATTTTTTCCCTGAAAACACATCTACTTCTTGACACCCACATTAAATAATACTTGACATTATCAACAAACATTAATTGATTTATTTACAAATTTAACAAACTTGTCACAACACGCAACACAATGTAACTTTTCAATTCTACCACCACTTTTCTAACACAGTTTACCGACATAGTGGCGCTACCGTCGCATCGACGCGGCACTAGGTTGTCGTATATTTATCAGCAGTTGAAATTCCACAAATTTCCATATGTTTGTTTCTAATACTACAAATAATCAAAATTTTGAGGAACGATTTCCACAATAATATTCAACCCAAATGTCACAATCAAGTACGCAGTTTTACGCAGAATCAAACGTTGTATGATTAATGGCAGGTCATTCTATTTCATGGAACAACTAATGCTTTAATTATTAGCGAAAACCTGAAAAGGAATGCAATATTTCTTGGTTTTCAGGCAGCAGAAATATTTTTGACTACTAGCGAATTGGAAGACAATTTTTTCACCATTGGTTGCAGAATATGGAAGTAGAAAATAACTCTCTCTCTCTCTCTTGAGCGTAGTATATACACAACTACATGCCTATTGTACTATAGAACGTAATTTTATTTTATCATATGCGGATAACATATTTTGGCGGAACTGAATTACATATATTTATGGTTAAAATTAATATGCATACATCCGGGTTGCCCAAACTGTGTTCTGTGGAACCATTGTGTTCCGCAAAAATTTGGAGTCATTCTATCTATATTATGGATTTTAATCAGTTCGCAAGATAAAAACTCCGTTTGCTTCGAACGGGAGAAAATCTAATCACAACGTTGCGAAGCAAAGAAACCCTATAAGACAGCCTTATACGCCTTCGATTGTGGAATTTAATTCAACATCACATAATTGCAATCTGTCTGGACTATTCAGTGCAGCGGATCTCAATTGGAGGTCCGCAAGAAAATTACCCCAGATTACTTAGAATTTTGTGCGATAACATATAACACTTTCATTACATGTCTATCCAGAGGAAAAGCACTATTAAGACGTTTGAACTTCGAAATGAAGGCACAAAATAATTCCGGACAACTTTATGTTGAAGTTTTACCAAATCATTCATGGTACATTAAACTCGCATATCTGGCAGATATTTTTACAAAGTGCAATTAATTCGTCATTTACAAGGAGAAAGTATTAAAATTTTTAATACAATATATAAAATTGGATAATTTGAGAAAACATACAATTTTGGAATTCATGAATTGAATCTAACGATATTAATTGGTTTCCTGCCTTGAATGAATTAAATTTTAAAGTAGATGAAGAAGTTTCCAAAATATTATTAGAACATCTACATAACTTGAAATTATCTATTTTTCAAACTAGTAAGTACGATTCCTGGGTTCAGAATCCATTTTGTGTGACAACTAAACCTGTAGGTGACTTATGGAAATCTAATTGATGAAATAAGTGAAAGAAAAATACAATGATCAGTCTTTATGTGATTTCTGGGCGAGTTTGTCAGAAGAGTACCCAAATATTTTAAAACAAGCTATTATTTTTTACTTACGTTTTCTACAACTGATTTATGCGAAGCTGGATTTTCTTATCATGCAGCAATGAAGTCAAAGTGCAGAAACAGTCTCGACACCACACCAAATATTAGAATTCAGTTTACCAATATTGCGCCTAATATCATCAAGATAACAATTCAATTCAAAGTCACTAAGTACTTTTTGTATTTATATGTTTATATTATATTACTGGTCTATATTTAAAAGTAATTATTAATTAAATCTGGTATTACTTTTTAGGACTAGGAATCACCCATCCTAAAAAATAAGTCAAGTGTTCCGTTAGAATGATCGATTTTACCAAGTGTTCCATTGAAGAAAAAGTTTGGGAAACTCTGGCAAATTGAAATTAATTATCATATTACGCAATTTTTGATTCTAGTAATATTGAAACGTTATTCTTACTTCAAGAGCCCCGGATTACTCGTTGATAAACGTGGAACTGGTGACCTCACGCAATAGCGGTTGCGTCAGGAAGAGCGTTGCATCCACGCTCTCAGAGTGATTGTCATCCCCACTCTCGCTCATAGATCAGACCAGATAAGCGTCCAAATTATTTAGTACTACAGAAGAATACGAATGTGCGTTGAGTTTTAGTTACCTATGTTCCTGTCGTACCCACTGAAGTAGTTAAACTGTTTTTTGTGTTTTAATATTATAATCGTAATGGTTCAGTGTGTTACCCGAAAAAAAATTATCATATCATACGTAGTGTACCTACTTTTTTCAAACGATTTTAAAACATTAGATTATTTTTAAAATTTGTGATCCGTATTGCATATTATTTTTATAATTCTGAAAATTTAAATTAAATGCACTTACTTATCTACGTATGAAAATAGTATATAATTCACTGATGATTTTATTGAATAGTGATTGATAACAAGTATAAAAAGTATATGTGCTAGATTTAAAAAAAATGGAAACCAGAACACTGGAAAGTGTATTGAGACGTAATTTCAAATCAACCAAACATTCATTGGTTGATTCTGTACATTCAAGGGACAAGATTTTGATGTATTTGGTATTTATCTTATTAAAAGAAGGTGAAGTCCGTCTGTTTTCCCTGGATTTCTGTGTAAACTGCTGTGAATATATTTGCAGGAGTTTACAGGGGAAATTACCAATTTGTCATTATATTTTAGAAAAAGAAGCTAAAAATAATTATTTATTATATTCGCAAATGTTACAGCAGAATATGCACTGTTCTTCCTAGGGTCTACATTCTTAAAAGAATATGTTTGTCCTTAGTGACCTTTAAACTGTATTAATTTAGTATAAGAGTATTTTTGAATTTTGGCTTCTGTTTTATTTTTCACAATCTGTATTTATTGTAATATTAATGTATTTATCAATTATAAATAAAATAAACCAATTTGCGTGTAAGGCATTGTTTCTGAAATTCTCAATGTCCTCAAAAAATTACGTCCAAGAATACAGGAAATACGAAGTATTCTTTCTGTTTGAGCAGCCGAAACTAGAGTTACTACTAATATAGAATATTTTACAGATTCTGTTTCATTAATAAGACTAGTCCTGTATTGCACTATTGAAAATGGTCTTATATTACATACACTTGGGTGTGTTTCTAAAAAATTACTTATGAAATAGATTCACTTCCGTGTATTTATGTATGCGCGACTTATCCAGCGCATTTAAATAATAGAAGTACGTGACTGAAATAATGAGTCCGGTTGATATATTTTTAATTTAATCGAATAATTAACTATGAAAATGAAAATTAATTAAAAAGTAAGGATTATAAATTTTAATTTAATAGTGATAACACGGCTATTTGTCCGTTTCTCGTTAGAATTTAGGTACATTTTCGGAAATAATCATTGATTTAGTGAAGCCATATAGTGAATCAAATTCTGAACAAGTTCCCTTCTAAGACAAATTAGTGTTGGAGCGAACCCGAGTCAACTGTATACATTGAGATAGTTGCCACTTGTCAACAAATCAGCGAGCATTGTTATCCTTACGTACGTACGCAATATTTGGCTTTTGAAACTGGCGTTAATAAAACAAGATATACGACTTTATTTAACACGGGAAGCTTAAAAAACAGAGTGATATATTTAAAAAATTAAAATTCCCTTTAAGAGCCATTTGCGGAAAATGCTAATGTCGCATCTAAACGTCGGCCTATCTCAATTATCCATTTGCACCTTACATATTTGAAAATATTAATATTTGGTGTAAATAAATAATTCTCTTCAATTTGCCTTTTTCTGTTTAAAGAAGAATTTTAGAGAACTCAAAAAGCTCTGTTTTTAAATGGGCTCTTATGGGCCTACGAGCAAGTTACACTTACAGATGTAGGGATGGCCGTCACGCTCCCAGCGCTGCCTCTCTATCTATTTAAGATACTCTTTCGGCTCGAGTACGTTGTAGTGTGCAAAGAATATCTTAAATATTTACTCTTTGGTAGTGTGCACGCCGGCCAAAAGAGTATCTTAGATAGAGAGGTAATGCCAGGCTTTTCCTACAGGCGGCAGCGTGACGGCCATCCCCTCCCCTGTAGGTGTAACTCGCTCGTAAGCCCATAAGACACCATGTAAAACAGCGCTTTTTGAGCCCGCTGAAGTCCTTCTTAAAGCAGAAAAAGACGAATTAAAGAGGATTATTTATTTACACCAAATATTAGTATTTTCAAATATATAAGGTACAAATATTAATTTTTATTACTGTTTATAAAAATTGCAGCACCAAAAGGAAGCAGGATTACAATGAAATTGATTACACATATTAGAGACAAGTCTGTATACAAATGATTAGAATTACAGAGCTGCACATGATCTGTAACCCTGCAATTACTGTATTGTGTGATGCCCCCACGCATTGCAATCGGAGCCTTTAAGCGACGTGGAATTGAATCAAAGAGTGCCTGGATACGTTCCTGAGGAATTTCCCTCCACACAATTTGTACACGAGTCCACAAAGTGTTAAGAATGGTTGCTGGAGGATCATGACGAACAAGTTGGCGACCAACCATATTCCAGATATGACCGATGGGTGACGTGTGGTGAACCTGCAGTCAGGGAATCTGTGATACCCGACGTTTTTCGAGAAGGCCTTGCACAATTCTCGCCACACGGGGCCGAGCATTGTCTTGCTGAAATACGGCACGTGAAGTTTCCCGAAGAAGAGGCAGCACCTCAGTTCGAAAACCTCCCTAATGTAGCGGTTGCTGTTTAGATTGTCGTGAATACGTTAGAGACGAAATCGTACATTGTATCCAATGGCGCCCAAATCCATCACGCTATGTCGCTCAACAATGCAGGCTCGAAGATTGCGTTTACCACGGTAGCGCCTAGCTCGAATCCGGCCATCAGAGTAGGATAAGTTGAAGCGGGACTAGTCCGGAAACACTACATTTTCCCACTCAGTTCACCAGAGACGGCGTGAAGTGCCCATTAGCAGTCTGAAGAGTCGATGGTTTCTGGACAATGGAAGCTGACGCAATGTCATGCGAGGGCTACTCGTCCAGCCCTCAAAAGACGTCGACGAACCGTTGGTGCTTACATTACTGACAACCATGCTGTTAGAAGGATGCAGACCTAGATTGGAGGATATTGGACAAGTGCCAAGTGTCAGACAACAAGTGAACCTGAAAATAAGCTCACGTTTATCGATGTTGAACGCAAAAAATAGTGGCGATAACTATGTATTTCTTAAAGGTGGATAATCTTAAGGCCCATCAAGTAAACCTGCCTATCTTCGGGGATTAGCAAGAGTATAGGAAAGTGCTTGATTCCTCCCATCTTAACCAACCTCAGTGTTCATAAGAAAGCTTCTTTTGCCTACATAATAATTTCCCAGGTCATGAACTCAAAATGCCTGTCATAGTATGTGGCATGCAGGTTTGCCTCAGTCTGGTGATTATAATGCTCCAAAACATTGTCTTCAAATTGATGTGAGTGGACATTCTGGTTGGCTACTTCCTTAGGTACAGGCTCAACACAGTCAGTTTCTCTGGCCCCATAAAACACAGCAGCATTATTCAAATGCCTATATGGCAAGAAGTGTATCTCCTTACTTCATGTTTTTCAGTATTGTTAAGTTTTAAGATAGTCATAATTAAGTGTTGTGTTGTGGTATTCAGTCCCAAGACTGGTCTGATTCAGCTTGTGCAAGCCTTTTCATTTCCCTATAAAACACAACCTCCCTAATCTGCTTAGCCTCCCTCTTCTGTTCTTATCCCACACACTTCCCTCTAATGCTAATTTTACAAGGCCCTCATGTCTTAAAATGTGGCCTATTAATCTATCTATTCCTTCTCGTAGTCAATATCCTCCATATTGTTTGCTTTTCCCCTTTTCTGTTTAGAACTTCCTCGTTGATTACTCTATCCACCCATCTGATTTTCAGCATTCGTCTATAGCACCACATTTCAAAGGCTTCTATTCTTTCCTTTCTGGAGCTCCTATCAACCATGTTTCGCACCCATATAATGCCAAGCTCCAAATAAACATTTTTACCAATGATTTCCTAGTATTCACACTAATATTACAATTAATTTTATAAATATTAATTAAATAACATTTTGTAAACATTGTGAATTAAGATTTGACTTTTTGTAATGACTACAAATAACATAAAAAGTAATAATAAAAACAGTTCAACAATTTTCTTGTAAACAACCTATGCAAATATGAGTAATGAAAATTTTAAAACTTAGTGTTATAATGATAAATACTAATTATAAAGTTCCAGTTTGTAGGGAGTCAACAATTAAATGAAATTGATTTTTTAATGAAAATTTTAAAACAAATTTATTAAATAGAAAGTCTTTAAATTATTATTCACATACATAAATATGAATCTCACAACTGCATTTTGCTGTTAGTTATAAAGATATATGAATTTATTTACAATAAGTAATTTTTAAAATAATTGAGAAATCTGTACACATTTTCTTTAAAAGATTGCACAACTGTATTTATATTTTACAATATTTCAATCATTACAAAATTTCATATTATATAATTCTGCTGTATGGAATTTCTTTCACAACTTGTCCATTGGTTTATTTAAAGCTAAATATGAGACATCATCTGCATAAAATACTGTAGTAATGGACAGAAATATTATTGTCAGATTTTAACAGCAATAAAGACAATATGTTTCTACATAAATTTTTAATCTTAACCTGAGAAAGGAAAGAATGAACATACTTTTATACTGATGAGATCATCAGTTTGAAGGCACTTCAAAATTTACATCTGTGCTCATAAGTTTGTAAGCACTTCAATATTAATATTAAAAATGTTATTTGGTGTCTTGGAAGACACAGTAGGAAAAGAGATAGTGAAATGTTACGAAACCACTATCAGTACCGATGAGCTTGATACAGATTATGCAAGGGAATCCAATCTGCTCCTTCATTTTCATATTGAGGCTTTTTATGAATTTTTGAATAAGTTGATTCTGCACTGCTGGTATACTAGAAGCATGATAAATGTTTTTGAGCATAGAAAGACAAAATTAGAACAGTAGTAACATATTTTCTTTTATAATGGTAACAAGTACATTTAGAGTTTCACAACAACCACATAAATGAAAACAAACCAAGTCAGGATACTATAGTGCTTACCTTTTCATTATACTGATGCTGCTGCAAATCAGAATCATCTCCTAGTTCAGAACATTCACCACTACCTTGCATTGGCACACGAAATGTAGCATAAGGACTTATATCTTGCCGACGTCCAAGAGAGACCCTCATAGGTGTAGGTAAGTATACAGGTTCACGAGGGCTCAATGGTGCTAATGACCCATCACAATTTTCACCCCTTGCAGTGCTTACTTTCTTTTCCATTTCATTCACTAATCCCATTTCTGAGGGTTTCTCTACACAACCACAAAGAAGTGTTGATAACTCATTTACCACAATATTTTGAAATGTAATATTACAGACTCTCACAGTCTTGTAATATAAGATAAATTAAGTCACTAATAGTTACAATAATTTGGATATTTAGTGAATACAATTGTATATTCATGGCCAAAATCATCTTGTATTTTCAATTTAATTAATTATTTACTGAAAATAAATGTTTATGTGAAGTTAAAACTACAATTTTCCATTAATGTTCTGGGTGCTAAAACCAGTGGAATAGTGTGATAAATTGACTTGAATACAAGTTACACATCTTATCATCATAGAACATCATCCTCAAACATGCACTATACTTTGGATGAAATAAAATTTAAAGTAAAATTAAGTAGGCATTTAATAATTTGAGATATTGTTCCCTGCTAGTTGTAATAGTGTCAATTGAAAATTGAGAAACACATTTCTTTGATTTGTATACAGTAGTAAATTATTCTCTCATTATAGTACAAACATTACATTTTTCATAAGTAATTATGAAACAATTAATTTTACATTTCACAAATATGTTTATACTCCTTGTAGAAAGTGACATCAATTTAATTGTGAATGCTGTTTAAATAGTAATGAGTTTTTAAAATACCTACCACAGAATTTATTGGATGAAAATAACTCCTGCTTTCTTTTAAGGTAAATGAAAACTCCAATAATTGCAACAATTAAAATCAATACTCCAGCAATAATTGGTATTATTATTCCGATCTCACTATAGAAATGTTTATCTCCATACCCTGAATGAATTATTAAATCTGGAGCAATAGTTGCTGAAAAAAGTATTGGGAAACATAAATAACATTATTTGGAATTAATAAAATATTTCTGTTGCGCGTATTAAATAAAGCTGGAGGAAAGGTCTACATTATAGGGAGTGGTGTGTATAAATTGAGGTAAATACTTAAATGAATGATATAAATTGAAGATTAGGTAGGAAAGCAAATTGAACTTTATAATAAGTGTATATAATAATGTATCGGTACTCATTTGGATAGGAAAGAGGAATGGAGACTGGCTGCCTTACCTTAAATTGACAGCATAATCTTCCAAACTCCATCCCAAATAGCCACCTACATCATTTGTGAGATTAATGGCAGATTCTGCCCCGCTTCCTAAGACATTTTCCCAAATGCATTGCTGACCACCAAAGCACAGACAAACTGTCTAGAACAAAAACCCACAACATTGGCAATTTCCACCAATGCTTCACACTGACCCTCCACAAACCTTTAATACCTCCCCCCTCCTTCTCAGATGCTAGACTCCAGCTTTGGTAATTCTTGTTTGAACAGATCCAATGGTATTCAGACAAAGCCCTGGACTTAGCATCCTCAATCACACAGTCACCCACATTCCTTTTTACCATCCAAATCTAATTGCTCTAATATATGAATATTGTGTATACACATTCTCTCTAGCACTGTGTGGCTAGCAGCCACAACATTCAATTCTACCACCCTGAGGAAGGAAGTTTAGGCCCCCAAAAGTTTGACATGCTATTCCTTTGTAATGACAACCATCAATTTCAGCCACTTTTTATTTCATTTTTCTGTCCAAATGACTTAATTAGTTTGAAAATATCATATCCTTACTTGCTTTATATAATAATGCAAATACTTACCTCCAGAGTGGGTCAAAGTAATGAAATCATATGTTGCAATAGTTGAACCAGCACTGTTATGTGCTGTTACTCGCAATGTGTACCACGTTTCAGGATTTAAATCAAGAACAAGAAATTCATTTTGTTCTATCTTGACATTATTTGACACTAAAGTCCAAGACAACTCTTTCTTAAGTTTATATTCAACAACTATTGATGTAATTGGACAGCCTCCATCATTCCATGATGTCAAATTCAATGATATGGATGTTGAGTTCACTCGTATCAGGTCTGAAGTATTTGGTGCAATTGGAGCTAAAATAATCAAAAGGAATTACTTTTAACAAATAAATAATGGAAAAATATATGATATATTGGGTCTCTCATCTCTATAGTAATGACCCTTTATTTTGTGGCAAACTGCTTTGTTTATATATCTTACTTTTTAGTCACAACCCAACAACTGGGTGTTGTAAATGCATTTTTGAATACTTTAGTTGTATGGTATGAAATTTAAATGTTTATAAATGAACATGCACAATATATTTATATATATATATATATATATATATATATATATATATATATAACTTTCCATACAATATTGTCAATATATGAGTAAATTTTAAGACATACCAGAACCTTGTGTTCTCATCGAGATTGTTGGAGTTGGTGAGCTTTGGCCAAGCTGATTGAAAGCTTGTAAGTAAAAGTGATATTTAGTTCCACATTGAAGATTATTTAAGGAAAATGTTGAATCATCAGAAGGAAGTTTTATTTTCTCCCATTCTCCAAATTCCCGTTTGAAATGCAAATAATATCCTGCTGGTAAAAAACTTGACTTTAGAACAATAACAGAGCTTTATTATAAAACAATTAAAACTATTTATAATGACAAATGGTTAAAATATTTTTATTAGTATAGCAACAGTGATGTGTAGTGTATCCTTTTTAAATGCATACAAAACAATTAAAACTATTTATAATGACAAATGGTTAAAATATTTTTATTAATATAGCAACAGTGATGTGTAATGTATCCTTTTTAAATGCATACAAAACTTGTTTGGAAGGAATATTTGAATGTGGCTATAACTACTCATAAACTGTTAGTTTTATCTCTTTACTATTTCAGAAATTTATTCCTATTTCTGCTTGTAACAATCAAAACCAAAGCCATGGTTGAAGAAATAAGGTATGGGAATAACTCAAATTCTGTACATAGGATTGTAACATTACCTTGAACAATGCTACCAACAGCTGGAGAAAGTTGCCAAGTAAGATAAATGCTTGAGATTGCTGTTGCTGATGCATACAGCTCTGTAGGAGCCAAAGGAACTGAAATAAAGTTTATTTAAAACAAATATTATCATAATTTGATTTCTTATCTTAATTGAACTGGCTAAATGTTGATCAAAACAATATATCAGCATTTAATGAAATTTGTGTATATACTTCAATGAACTGTTTTGTTTGGACTGTACTAACTGGTTCATATAAAATACTGTCTTTAATTAAAAATAGCTAATTGTAGTTATGTACATAAGCTGAAGGTTTCCTTTAAAGTTTGAACAATAATTGAGGAACACTGAGACACTTCAGCAATGTGTTAAATTTGACCTTACATACAAAATATTTAACTTTACTTACTTCCTTTATTCCTACTTTCTGTATTGCATGGAACAAAGCAGAAAAGCATCTAACTAAAAGTGAAAAAATCAAAAGTAGTGGATTAGTGTTTTGATAAATGCTTCTACACCAGAAAAGTGTATTTGTTCTTATACAGTAAATTTAATTAACCTTCTAATTAATGGATAAACAACTATTTGAATGCAACTTACACTATTCAAGAAAGTGGTTTAAATTGCATGTTGTTTTGGTATTCAGTCCTGACTGGTCTGATGCAACCCTCCATGCTAACCTATCTTGCACAAGCCTTTACATTTCCTTATAACTAGCACAACACACATCTTTTTCGCAAAAGCCTCCGTATCCTGTGCTATCCTACTCTTTATGTCTACTATATTTCTACCATTCCTGGTTATTATGCTTTCCAAGTAGCAGAATTCCTTAACTTTGCTCAAAATATCCCTTCCCAAATAATTTTGTGAAGTTAGTATGAAGATTGAAATTTTTAGGTACTATATCTCTTCTTTGACTCTTATTAGTTGTATTACATTCTTCTGCACACTGGACACTGCCAATTAAAGCCAGGAAATAACAGAGTAACTATCTAATAGAAAGGAATTAATAGTAATTCAAACAGAAACACTCGCAAAAACTAATAGATAGTTGAGATCTTCTAAACCAGCAGTATATGATAGAAACATGCCTCAGCTTAGTATTGATAATTATCATTAATGTAAGATACTGATCATATTTACATGAACAATAAATAAGGGCATAACCAAATTTAGGAACAGGTATTTGATTTATTGTTGTTGGTAATTTGCTCATGAAGGAGTCATTTAGTTTGTCAAATGTAAACTGAGGCTGATTTTTGTAACTTGTCATTAATGTTCTACAAAATGAACCAAGAGAGGCCCAGAATCACAAGAAAATGGTCATAACTCAACACATGCAAATATGAAAGGAGGTTACTCCTTGCAAAAGTGTCTAAACTGCTGTTGTTGATTATATATTGAAGCTTAAAAAATAAAAGATTTTCAAAATTATTTTTAATTCTTTAAATATAAAAATGCTAATTAAATATTAAGATTAATATGTATCTTTAAGAGAATATATTTTAAAGTGAAGAAAGCTGAAACAATGTGGTCTAAATTTGAAATGAATTTACAGAAACAAACAAATATAAAAGTTTTATTGTTTTTATAAAAGTGGATAGTATACTGATAATATGTAACAATATTTCAAGTTATGACTAACCAAAATGTTACCTTGAACAGTTATGAAGTATTCAATTTCATCTTTTCCAAACACATTTTCCACTGAGCAACTGTAGTTCCCTGCATCACTGGACTGAACTGGACTTATAAGTAACACCCATTCAGTATTTATTTGCAAGTGACTGTCTTCTCGAATAGCAATTCCACTGAAACAAGTTATATTTGTCTATTATTCAAGAAATATCTGAGAACATACTAAAATAAAACAAATTCATATAACAAATAAACTTAGTAAAATCAAAATTATTGTGACTATCAAAGGAAGTAGAATGCTTCTGTTGAAGCTCAAGTAGGAGCATAAAGCTAATTTAGAAGACAGATAAGAATGGTGTGGCTTACATTTATCAATTCTTGTTTTTCTTCTAAATTATTGTCACTTATTTACATTTTAATTATTTGTTTGTACTGTATAATCTTAAATCAATAAAATGTCATTTTAATTAACAAACATCAAGACAGACAATAAATCAGAGTGTATTATATTATTCAACATATTACATACGTTACAATGTTTCATACACAATTTTCAAACATTTTCAGGTAAAAGGATTCATAATAAAATTTCTTCTGGAGTTAAGGTTTTCGAATGGTTTTATGTACAGTGTCCTATGGTAGCTATAACCATAATATAAAATGAGATACCCATAATTTAATTCTTTGTATTTTGACTAATAGCACTAAATACACTAGCTTTTCATTTGTACATACTGAGGTCCATTTATTTATGAACAAAATATTTATTCATAGCATAGGTAACTACATAAGAAAATATTTTTTATGTGTGAATAATTTCTTTGACACAAACATTTCATGTTTCTTATTTTCACATTTCTGGTCAAAAAATATTTTTCATTGGAATAGATAACTTTTCATTACTAAAAATTGACTAAGCTAGAGGATTCAATTATATAATAGTCAAAAAAATTTACTTTTTCTTCCAGTTTCGTTGAGGAGTAGGCTGTCCAACTGCATGGCATGGAAGACGAAGATCTTCTCTGAGAGCTGTAGTCATGTGCTGACTAAATGATGCTATCTTGGCTGGCACATGGTTGGCTGGTGCCTGAACTACTCTACGTGATGCTGAGCCTTCCCCTATTATTGTAAATGCTGTTACCCAAAACTCATAGCGATGATACAATTGAAGGTGTGATATAGTGTAATATGTTTGTTCAGCTGGAATATCAAAATGGTCCTTGTCCTGGAAATGAAAATTAATAGCTACAGTTTTCAAGCTTGATTAAAATAATTCCATTCACATAGTTTACAAAATACTTAAATGGATACAGGTGAATTAAAATTTAATAATTGTTTAATAAAATATTTTTAAGACAGCATTGCTTAATAGTGCTTTTATGAAATAATTTTCCAGGTATGCAGATTATCTTGTTCCAGAACCAAACCTTGAGATTCAAACTATGAATACAACTGTTCATAGGCAATGGAATTTCTATATAGATTTTAATCAATAAAATATTTTAACAGTTTTAGGCATAATAATTTAATGGAAAGATAACAACTTTTTCCTCTGTTATATTAGAAGTATAAATACGTTTTGCAAGGAGTAAATTAAATGTATACAATAAAATGTAAGTACAAACCAATCCAATGCCATCCAGGGAGCGCATGTAAACTTTATATTTTTTTATTCTGCCATTTGGATGTCTAGGAGGTTTCCATGACAGAAGAACTGTTTTTGAATCCATTACTAGAGCCTTAATGTCATTGGGTTCTCCAGGAACTGAAACAGAATTAATGTTTTTCTAGCTAAAAATAATCTTTTGTTATATACCTTATGTAGTCAGTGTCAGATCCAAGGAAGACAACACACAAAAATTAATGCAGTTTTTGGGACAATAGATAATATTAAAACAAAACTAACATATTTTATGATTTTTAAAATTTTTTAGTTTTTTTTTTGAAAATACAAGAATTGATAAAAAAGTATTGAATAAATTCATGTGTCAGTCATTTTATTGGTATAATCCCTATATTATAGCTATATAGATAACTGATATGGTGAAATCTCTCACAAAATCAAAGAATGACTATTTTCTTAACAGTAGGTATTACTAATTTCAGATAACAATTGTTATATAGGTTGGATTTGTGTATGTGATGTTCATTAAAATGACATAATACTAATTATTGCAAAATAAACCTCATTTCAAAAACCATTATTATCTATAAAATACATAACATAAAGTAACAGAAATAAAATAGAATGAAATGATTTTATTAATTTATTAATTATAATACTCATCAAATACAAATTTAATAAAAAGGTTTCCCCAAATATATAACTCAGGAGATTGTTGTTTGTAAAAACACAATGCACAGATGGGAACTTCCCCAATATTGTAGTGGGGGAAGTTCCGAGCAAAGTTTATGTTGGAACATTGTTCACATAAGTTGGTAGTGTAAAAGCAATTAAGAAAATATTGGCATTCGGAAAAATATTGTTTTCAGTTCAGGCTATGTTGTACCTCAAGAAATTTGTCCTTAAGACTAAGAGTAAATAAGTATAGTGTGTGATAAAGACATTGCCTCAGTCTGTATAACCTGGTCATAATATGCTTTCAACAATGGCAGAAGTATTGCCAATTTATAGCTCACAAACAGTACTTCTTTAGGACCACTACTTATATACTGATATGAAAATATGTTTGAATTCATGTCCAAAGTAAATAATTGAAATGAGCCAATAATGTCTGATAGTCACAGAACTACTTCCTATTAATAATATTTTAGAAGGTATGATTAATATGATTTCTTTTGAATAATTGTATTCCATTGCCATAGAATTAGTTAAAAAACTAATCAATAGTATATATCTATTTTTTAAATTAACTTCTGCTTATTTATAGATAAATTACAAATAAAGAAACAGCCAAAAGTTTTGAAACGATTAAAACTACATGATATGAAAAGTCATACCATCCTCTTGCGTTCGGCAGAATATTGGACGACTTGTCACTCCATCTCCTTTACTTGTGAAGGCACGTACCTCAATACTATAGTTACAGAATCGCTCCAAATTTGTTAGTTCCAATTTATGAGTACGAGTTATTTCCTCAGATGGAGGAGATAGATCTGAAAGAAAGTATTATATTGAAATATATATAATTAAATATATATAATATATATATATATATATATATATATATATATATATAATTAATAAGGAAAGGAAAGAGAGAGAGAGAAAGTAGATGACATACCTGAGGTTCATAGATGGTAGACATCTTGTGAGGTTTGGAGTTCTTGAATTTTCAGAGACATCACCCCCTTCATCAGAAAGTAGAAAGACATTTCCAGTGATCGGCTAGACTGCTGGAGAATTGATACGCTGACCATATTTCACTCCAAATTCAGAATGAGTCACATAAGGTGATAGTCCACAGTTGAACAGGTAGACCAAAGGCCCTGAATGGGCTGAAGAGCCAGTGAAGGAGAAGATAGGAAGGAGAGACAGAACAGTAGTTGACATACCCTAAATACATAGCTTGAGCACTCTTCTTGAAACAGTGCATGTCTGAAGAGCATGGCACCCAACTGCTCAGTGATGAATTCAGAAACATGCCAGCCATTAGCTAGTAACAATCAACACTCAACAAAGGACAGATCATAAAAAGGAAAAAGTAATGGAAATATATATACTCACAAACACAATACAAATTTGATACACATACAAACAAAGAGTAAAAAGTAAAAGTTAGAAGGTAAAGGCAGTTTTAGAAGATATTGGGTCCAGAACTTTGCCCGACTGTAGAATGTGTTGCAAAGAGAGTTCTGAAAAATGTAGTTCAACATCTTATGAATTAGGAATTCAGGTATTAAATAGGGTCAGTGTGATGTATTGGTCGAAATTTTAGTGTTGGGCATAAGTTATGAGCAGGAAGAGATTATTTTGTTTGGCTGATATAGAAAGCTAGATAGAGTTTGGAGGTAGTGTTTTCTTTGATTTTAATGGTGGAAACATGGAGAGGATTTTTGAGTTAGGTGGACAGGTATTAAGATATGTCTAAGAGTGGATAAGCATGTTTTAGTTCATATTGGGTGGGTACCTGAGGGCAACCCTTGTGTAGGTTCAGAGTATTGTGGGAAGGTAGGTGTGTTTTTAATATCAAAGTTTAATTGTAGTCCAGTCTAGGTGAAAAGACTGAAAAAGGGAGTTCAGTCTCTTGAAAATTCATGTTTTCATACTTTTTCAGGAATCAAATAACATTGTAATTTGGATTTATTCCCTCTTCTCTTTCCATCTGCCCTACCCAAATGACCCAATAAGGTAACCTATATTCATATGAGCCGTAAACTTAATGTGGTGGCGGAAATGGTTAACATACATAGTGGCAGAAGCAAAGTCCAAATTGTGCCAAATATTTTGTGTTCCCTTCTACTTTTTTCTTCTCAATGGCTAACAGATCACTATGCCTGAACATATATCTTCGAGCAAATTACTACCTACCTCCCATATTTCCATCTTTACTATCAATCCAGTTATCCAACATCACAAATCAGGTCCGGCTAGCCGATCACTGGAAATGTCTTCCTAACTTTACGATGAAGGGGGCGGTGCCTCTGAAAATTCAAGTACTCTAAACCTCACAAGGTGTCTACAATCTATGAACCTCAGCTAAGTCACCTTCTTTCTATCTCTCTGTTATTTCCCCATTAATTATATATATATATATATATATATATATATATATATAATGACAGAGAAAACAATGCACCTAAAATAAATGTTGTGGAATGGCTATCATTATTTGTCTCCTATCACAATGAAATTTTATGGTTTTAGGCCTAATATATATCTCCTATTTCTTATGTGTAGGAAGAACATACATTGGAGGTTTTAGTTATTTTCCTAACTAAATACAATGGAAAATAATATCCAATGCATTGGAAAGGTCAAAGAAAATTCATACTGAATACTGTTTTTGGATTATTTTGTATCCATTGTGCTCTCTTTCATAGGCAAAATAAAAAATATATAACTTAAAACTATTTATTATTTTATAAAATATATCTAGTTTGCAAAATAAATTTAACTAGTACAACAAACAGTAAACATACCATCCCAATCTGAAAGACCTCTGTAAAGCACTTTGTAACCCTTTAATATTCCATTAATCTCAGATAATGGTGGTGAAGACCACAGAACCAGTATATTTTGAGATGATATTGCAGTACACTGAACATCTATGGGTGGAGCTCCTGGAACTGCAGAATAATGTTGCAAGAATAATTTTATTAAATTTATGTGTATTAGTAATTTTATAACACATATCTAAGTCTTTATTTCAAAAGGTGTTTATCTGTTTTTACAATTAAAAATTAAACTAAAAACAAATTTGAAATCTGCCCAGTTAAACAACTGGTGCCTTATAATTTTAAATATGTTGAATAAATTATATACAGTAAGCTTACTATACATATGGTAAAAGATAAAGAGAAAACATTAAAGAAGTATAAACAGCGTTCAATTTATTTGGCCCATTTTTTTAAAATTACTGAGTGTAGGTACAAATATTAAGCTAAAAATCATAGCATCTTAATCATAAATCAAACACCCCAATTTCTACTGCTATTTTTGATTTTAAATGCAGTTATTTTAGGTACAGGAATACCTTCACTTTCTCCATTCATGTTGTTGAATACTAGCTACATATCAAATGTGATGCTGTCACATTTATTGAATGTGTTTTTGTTGATGAAATAGTTTTAATAAAGCTCACAGTTAAATTACAATAAACCAGCTTTATTTACAAACTAGTAAAATCTGCAGTTTTGAAATTTAAAATGTGATTTTCTCATCAGTGTGATATTGTGTCCTATAAATCATGTTCTAAGGTTAAAGCTCTTTTTAGAATTGTAATTTTCATGAAATGCTGTGTTACCACGCTACTCATACATCATACAGGGATGAAATACTATGCCCTTTTCTGAAAGCTAACCTTTTGCATAAAGCTTAGTGTGCAAGGTAAGTTATTTGCAGAATAAGGATCAAGTCAAGTTTTGAGTCACACCACTAATGTGTGTTTTCCGAAGAACTGTGAAAAATGAAGGCATTAATGTGAAAAATTATCATTTTCATAGGATAAGTTGATAAGTTTCTGGTGTATGAAAGATTTAAAAAATATTAAATAAGTCTTAGAACCTAAATTTACTTAGCAATTGAACAAGTTGAGTGTTTGGAGTTAATACAGAGAATTTACTAGTTGGTAAATGATATGAATAATTTACAATAATAACAAGAAATATGAGAATAAACTATTTAATTTGCTTTTACCAGATTGAAATTAAACAATACCGTAACTCACCGTCTTCATCTGTGGAAGCAGTTACCTCTGGACTTCTGGGTCCAGCACCTGCTCTATTGTAAGCTTGAACTAAAATACTATATTCAGTAAATTTGCGTAATCCACTGAGAGTATTTTGTAACTCCATTCCTGGAATCACCTCAAAAGTTTTGTAATGGAAAGGTTCAGATGAATTGCTCACTCGAAAACCAATATAGTAACCCATTATTTCACCATGCTGAAGATGATCTTCTGGTGGCTGAAACACAGAAAATTGTACTTAGCTGACCAATGTAACTGGCTGAAATTGTAATATATTATGTTAGCTAATTATGAAGAAAGATATTAGAATACAAATAAATGTGATTTTCTATATGAAACCTGTAATTGTTGATAAGTATTTTATACTATTGATTTAATTTTTCCTTTTGTTACTTAAAGAAATTAATGGCTTTGAAGGTCTTAATGGCATGATTAAAATTTACTGAAAAAACATCAATATTGTCAATGTCAATATTGGCAATGTGCAGTTGAATTCCTTAGAAACATTCAAAGCATGCCATTTTATAGAAATAACTACATTTTAATAAGCAGGATCATCAGAATATTATACTTTGATGAAGAGAAGAATGTGTCAGCTCAATTAGATAGTAACCATGTAAAATTGTCTGTCATTGGCACTGACACACTCAATTGTAGCTAATAATCACGCAGCAACGCTAAAATGAACCTCTTGAAATTGAAGTAGTATGCTTTAAGCCATGTGGCAGTGCTGTGCAGTTCAGATGGCCTGACACAGGCAACTGATGTCAAAGAATGTACAACTAGCTCGCAATCTATCCTCAAAACACATATGAAAATACTTATAAATCTTTTAACTTTTGACACAGTTTTTGCCATTTATAGTTTTATTTATTTAATACCATTTGAAGGCTTGTGCAGGATAGGTTAAATTGGAGGATTGCATCAGTCTTAGGACTGAGTACCACAACAACAAAATCCTATTTGATACTTCTTGACTGTCTACAAAATAATAAATTGTCCACTGTTGATTAGTATATCAGTGTAAACGGCTATAATGGCATATAGCTGTGCAGATATTATCAAGAGCGAAATAGTACAGGGTGTGACAGTGTGAAGTATTAATACCACACACTATGACTAGAAAGTAAGTAAGGGATATGAGTATGATGAGTGAAATTAAAAACATTATTTACACAAAAATGTAAAAAGGGTTCATGCCAGTTTATTAAATAAACAATTACTTTACTTTAAAAAAGGTGGATAACAATTTAAGATAGCCCCAAATTTATATCAAGGATTAACACTTGAGAATAATTGCATCAGAAAAAAGAGATCAAATTGACCTAGTTTATCTTCTACGGTGAGCAAGAAGTTACAGATTACCAGTATTATTAATATTTAATTAACTTTTAAAATGTTATGTAAACTGAGAAATCAGATTTTTGATAGAAAATTCTAAGAGTGACAGAAAATCAATAAAAGTGTTCTAATTGGAAAATTATTCTATTAATTAATTGACAAAAATCTATTGTGAATAAAGCAAAAAATTATAAAATAAATCTTACCTTCCAACTGACAACCAGCGTTTCTGAATTTTTCCCCTTAACCTTTACTTCACGGGGAGGTGCTTCAGGCACCTCTTCAAGTGTAGTAACAGTAACTACATCACTAGCATTAGAAGTTCCCACAGAATTCTCTGCCAACACTCTTATATGGTACACATGAGCAGGCATCAGATCTGAGATATAAGCATTCACCTGGTCCCCATCCACCATTAACTGAGGAACATTCCTGTGCCAAGGAACTGCCAAAATATAACACTGTAGAGAAAGTGCCCTTATAAAATATGTAAATTATTAACACCAAATTTATAACATAACAATGCACATTTATGGCATCAATCATATAAAATATTTATAATAAATTTCTTCTTTTATCAATGATAACAGGGACTTGTTATGCCTCTGAAGCAATGAGACAAAAGCATAACATAATGTTACAATACTTTAATTTCTTAAGGAGAAGCACTAAATATTATAGTTCTCCCACATGATACAAAATATGGATGGTATTATAAGTAGGCTAGCATTCTTAAACTATGTTCTGGAAAATTGTGTTAGTCAGGTGTTCAACTAGTGATAAAACATAATTCCCTTAATAATACCATAGGATGAGCTTCAGATATTTCAACACAAGAGATCTTGTGTGGAAATGAAATTCTGTGCGTAAACTAACAATATGTTTAGTTATGTTCTTATGTTCTTTTTTTTTACTTCTTTAACTTTCCATATCCTATTACAAACAATTATATTTTAAATTTTAATAATCAATTTAATATGTATGTGTATGTAAACTTCAAATTTCACTTACTGAAATCATTACTAATGATTCCCTACATTTCTAATGAAAAAATGTATGTTGATGTAATGTAATTTAACAATATACAACTAACATATTCAATAGTATACAATATAATAAAGAAGTAGCAATAATTATTTACTTTTATAGTTACTTATGGTGGGAAAATCCTGATTTTTATTTATATAAAATTGTAAAAATGGTATATAAATTTATGGTAGATAAGTTCATAAATAAAATTGCCATATCTATCCTAGTCTATTGTTAATTTTTTTAAAGATAACACCACATATATAGTAGTATAATGATAAAATTTAATTACCTGATGAATTCTTGTACTGAACAACAAAAGCAGTTATAACACTGTTTCCATCATATGGTTGTTCCCAAGAGAGATTTACAGAACGACTGGAATAGTTGTTGACATGAACATTTAAAGGAACTTCTGGAGCTTCTTGTACAATTAGTTGAAGTTCAGATCTGTCACTTCCATATTGATTTGTAGCTACACACAAGAATGTTGATGTATCATCTCTGTGAATATGTCGAAAAGTTAAGCGTGAGGAAACACCTGTGTCTAGGCTTTCTTCTTTCAGAGTTGCTCGTGAGTGCAATTTTGGATCAAATTGATGACCATCTCGGTACCAGTTAATAGAAACAGGTTTATCTCCTTGTGCTACACAGTCTAACATTGCAACACTTCCTTTAGACACTGTCACATTCTGGAAAGGTGCAGGAAACCGAGCAGGTACTGTAAAATTGAATTTAATTGTTCACAAAATTAGTCTCATATTTATTGAAAATATATAACAATTATTCTATAAAATAACATATCACTGACCATGTACTGTAAGGTAAACAACTTTGCTTAGGCCAACACCAATACCATTTGTTGCTTGACACAAGTAATAACCTTTATCTTCTGAACGTATATTGTGTATTAGAAGACTGCCATTCTGCAAAACTCTGAAATCAAAACAATGTAAGTTTATAATTATTGACTATTCACAAATATTGTTATTGGTTATAATGGTATTTGATATTAGCTTAGTTACAAATTTGTACTAGAAAGGCAAATACAGCTTCAGAAATATATTGGAAGTTATTATTACCTAATGTAAGAAGACAATTTTAATGTATTTATTGATGATATTGTGGACACAGTAAAGTCTAGAGCAGCTGACTAACAATGAATTGTGAAGGTGAGGTTCTTATTCATAAATTGGCAGCAGAGAAAGGCACTGCTGAGGAAATAGACTCATGGTAGTTGAGTTTATATAACGAGAATAAAAGTAAATCTTAGTCAGCCCTGGGTTTGATTCCTTGTCCAGTTGAGATTTTTACATTCTGATCTTCTAACTTAAAGTTCATAGTTTTAATGGCTGAGCTTCAGTGGCAGCAATTATTCTCTCTTTGAATTAAAAACATTGAACCTTTGATCAATTTACAACCTACCATTCCTGACTGATTTTATAAAAATTAAGCTGTAAAGAATGAGATTAAGTAAATTGTAGGTCATCCTGAGCTTCTGGTGTACAAGAAATAGAAGGATCTCACAGTGGTTTGGGGTCGACTCATTTTAACCCAGATAATCAAGCACCTGCCCAGAAATTTTATAATATATACAATAAATTGCTTACCTGACAATGATAAATTTACACAGTCAAATTGTCAGCATTTATATTCAGCATTATTATTAAAGTTATCTACTACAATACTTCTTCCATATTTTTGGACTTCTTTAGGTACAGAAATTAATTATCTACTTACCTGAGAAAATCAAAAAATCTGGATGAATTATTGAAGAAATCTTTAATAAATATAATTTAAATAAAGAAGCTGAAGTATTGGCTATTTTCTTTGTACTTACTTATAATTGTTCATAATATGATTCAGGTCCTGGTAAAGAGGTGGAAGAGCTCCAGTGTCTTTTTTCCAATGAATTCTTGGAGAAGGAGAACCCTCTGCAGCACAAGCTAATGTTATTGACTTCCCAACTACAATTTCAGCATCTTCTGGTTCAACTCGCCAGGATGGAGGCACTGTGAATTTTTACCTTTATATAGTTTCCCATCAAGTATTAAGACATAGCAAATAAAATGAAGTCACTGCATTGTACTGGATAGAGAATATATATATATATATATATATATATATATATATATATATATATATATATATATATATATATATAGTAAATGAGGGAGAAAGATAGGAAATACGCTTTTAGAAACATATGTTTGGCACAGAATTGTGCTCAGGGAAAGACATATGTCAAGCGTAGAGATACGCTTGACATATGTCTTTCCCTGAGCATAATTCTGTGCCAAACATATGTTTCAAAAAGCGTATTTCCTATCTTTCTCCCTCATTTACTATCCTTACTTACTATCCTAATATCCAAAAACCTGTGACTTTGTCATGTTACAAACGTTTCATTAATTTATATATATATATATATATATATATATATATATATATATATATAAATGTGAAATATATTTAACAGAAATAATAAACCATATATGCCAAAAAA